>WEIU01015942.1:161038-214842 GCA_013389925.1 Aegithalos caudatus
AAAAAAAAAAAAAAAAAAATAGTGTTTGCAGGAGAAGGTGGTACTTTTATTCCAATTTATAGTGTTTCCAGGAACTCTGAACTTAACAGTATCTCAATAGGCCAAACAGTCCACTCATAAGTTTGGCTGTCACACATTATGAGTCTACAAAACCTACCCCTCCCAAAGATTTACTCACTGCTCAAGCTGCTCCCCTCTAGAATCCCCCACAAAAATTGCTTCCAAAGAGGAAAATCAATAGAGTTCTTCATCGAACAGAAATATGCTCTAGTCAGATTCAGAAAGTGATTATCATTGAAAAGATTGCTGATTTAGGAACATTAGTGACAAGCGCCCTAGCACTTAATTTTGTTCATAATCTGCACACCACAAAGGCTATTACACTTCCCAGATCATCACTATTGAGTTAAAACAAGGAAAGGACAAAAAGCAGCCTACAATATTTGCCAATTCCGGCTGCTGGTTGTGTCTTCTGTTTAAATGCTATTCATTTCTTCTTTGCTACATTTTGAGCAGAAAACATTCAACTCTACAAAACTTAGATTTGGGACCAATTCTATATTTAGAAATATTTCAAAGCTGAGAGCTTTTAGATAAGTAATTCTCATTTAATGAAGGATTAGAAAGTAAGAAAATGGTCATGTACCTATATTTTATAAATCAACTAAGCTGGAAGATGAATACTGAAATGCCTAATTTTAATTGGTGAATTTAAATGCTTAACAGTCAAACCAATTGCATGATATATAGCACTATTGAGCAAAGTTAATATCCTTTGGATGGATGTCATAATTATGTATTTTCATAGCCTAAAATGTTTCATTTTAGTACTAAATTTCCTGCGTTACGTACTTATGTAATGTAGGGTTAATTTCAATACATGTACAATGCATGCTATGCTTATGTTACTAGAGCATTCTGTCCATTTTAATTGAAATTTAACTTTTTTTTCTACTTCAGAGTACAAATCACTCATTGCTTTCTCTCAGTCTCTCCAGTCAGCTGCATAATAAAATACCCTTAAGACCCCACATACTGTTGCCTCATAAGGCAAGTGCTATAATATTTTGATTTATATGTACTGATGACATACCTCACTTTTTATATTTAAGAACTTCTACATTAGCAATGAACTGAAATTTGGACAATTTATGTCAGAGACTCTCTGGGAAGGCAAAGCTCAGCAACGATGCTGTGGCATGACACAAGATCCAAACTAAGGATGTTTGTGAAAGGGCTTTCATTGAGCCAAAGAGATTTTATGAAACATCAGCACAGTAAAGCATTATTATGGCATGGACTATTAGGACAGCTCACTGTTTACCCAGCACAGTCCTATTTCTGGTGTATGCAAAAACAAGTGTGAAAATAAAGATTGCTTAGGCTACAAATACAAAATCTATTATCCTCAGAAATGTAGGGACTTTTCACTGTTTCCTATAACAACCTTGTCACACTTTTAAAGAATTGTCATAATAAGGAAACAGTTACAACACTGATTTACTTAAAACTTTGCTACTGAGAACAGTCCACTTTACAAATTGCCGATTAGTCATGTTCAAGTAGTTGCTACTACAAATTTGCTGGAATAAATAAGTAAACTAACAACTGTTTTGATTTTTTTTTTCATTTTTAATCTACTGGAACTTGCCCTTTGGGAAATTGAGATTTTAAAAATGCTCTACATGCTGATTTAAAATATGGAACCTGGAATTTGCCCAAAATGATGATATCCTCGTAAAAAGGCATGCTGGTCAAATTTGTTAGTATAAAGCATAGACATCCAGGCTTTAAAGACCCATGTGCTGAGAGAGTCTCACATTGACATGGCTTTAAAGGTCACATGCATACTCTGCCTCAATTGAACCCCAAGGGATGCTGTGGCTAAGCACACAAGATGTTCAGACACTACAATCAGGTTTAAATGGGCATATGGCAGAAGAAATCTGTTCCCATAGGAGGAGGAAAAGGAGAAGTAATATCACAAGCGAAATTAAGAAAAACCAGGATGACAGCATATTACTAAACTAATAGAAAGGGTGATACAAAAGGGAGGAGGTTGAGTAGCACAGAGACACTAGAAATTAAGAGGGTAATTCTGGGAGCATGGCAATGCACTCAGTGTTCTTGCTGACCTTCAGCTGGAGGAAAATGTCATTCCTTTTGATTCACTTGGGTTTTGGTATATTTCATATTTATCTAATGTTTTCAGTACAAAGCAATCTAGTCTCTTAAAAAAAAAAAAAAAAAAAAAAAAAAAAAAAAAAAAAAAAAGGTTTTTTTTAAAGTATAGAANGAAAGCTTAGATGAGGGAGTTCACACAGAACAAAGAATAAATGAGGGATTATGGTTTTTTCCACCTGTTTAAAGACAAACTGCTTTCATACACTGGTATCTAGACCTCAGAATTTTTCAGACACTACAGCCTCTGTCTGGCAGGCCTCACTTACAGAGCAGAGGTCAACCTTGGGGAAAAGTTTGGACCCAAATCTGTCTATGCTGCTTTCTCCTTGGGTTTCCTTTCCTTGGGCTAATATGACAGAAATCAGCCTCAGAAAGAATGAGCATTTTGTGAAATAGTTTTCCTTCCTCCATGTCTGAGCCCAGCTCTAAACATGAAGCTGCAAATGCAGAAAGGCTCATTTGCCTTCCAAAACACATTTTTGGACAGCATTTAGCTCTGCAGTGTGAGTAAAAGTGTAAGGAGCAGCTCTAGGAGGACCTCTGTGCTATGGGCACAGGAATGCAATGCATCACACTCATTTTTTTACGTAAAGAATTATACAGAGGAACACTAAAAAAAAAAAAAAAAACCTAAAAACAAAAAAAACCCACTTCATCATACCTTTACTATCATGCACATATTTAAAAATCCATAAAGCATGAAAGAATCACAAGATCTTCCATTTAAAAAACTCCTCAGGTCTACAAAGTCCTTTCTCCACCTGCCTGGAACAATGAAGAATTTTCCACATGGACATATGACAAATGATGCAAAAATCCTCTTCTGACACCTTCTGTATTGTATCCGAACAAGGCAGGGAGTCTGGTAGGCCCCATCAGCCTGGGAGCTGGCTGCTGCTGGAGCTGAATAGAGAATGGAAGGAAGGCAGTCCAAAAGAGGCACCACCAGGAGACTGAGCAAGACAGGCAAATGCCTCCTGGACCTGGCCCCCAGTTCAAGCTCTCACTCAGATGTGGACTCCTCCCAAACACAGTGCAGACAGCAAGTGCCTTTGCAGTGACTGGAAGGAGTGGATAAGGTCTGTGTTTCCATGTTTCAATTTTTGTGGCTCATTTTTTTCCTTTGTTTTCCTTAACGGTACATTCTAACAATATTTTAATTAAAGTCATATCTACATGAAACTTTGCATCTTAATGAAGGGGTTTTTGTTGATAGTTTAGGGTTGGGTTTTGTTGTTTTGCTTTGGGTTTTTTTGGTCTGGTATTTTTCATTTATAGTTAAAATATCTAATTACCAAGGAAACTATAATGAAATCCACTAAATGTGAAACAACAAACAGAAATTCCAATTAGCAGGGGGACTGATAAAAGAATTTACATTTCCAAAGCTGTAGCCAGATACTTTTTCTTATTACATTACCTGTTATTCATTTCATGCTATCAAAGCTCCTTTGCACAACAGAGAACCATTTATAAATTCCAGCCATGATTCTTCACCCAGATAAGCAGCATGTGAGGGAAAGAAGGAGTCAGCAGCAACAAAAGAAACCTAGGAAGTTTCAGTGAGAGTTTGTGGTGAGAAAATTATGAGATTTTTGTCCTTTTCTATTTTTGCCACCTGTCTAAACTGTTTCATCTACAGGAGGGCACTTAAATCCTTCAGATATTTTTCAAAATTTGACTTTAGAGCCAGCAGAAAATAAAAACAGGTCCTAAGGCTACTGTAAAATACTTCACCTGCACACAGGAAAATTATGTCAGAAGACATCAGACTAACTGCTGTTTTCATTGATTTTGCTCCCAAGAAGACTAATCATCTACAGCAATGTCACTCAACATCCCTCTGCTGAGAAGCTGCACCTCAGCTTTTGTTTACAGACTTTTTTAATTACCAAGCATGTCTCCCACAAATGAAGGAACTATTATGCACAGAGTAACAGCACTGTCACCGTCACTGCATTCAGGCAGACTCTGGAAATGATTAGCCAAACATAATGTTTTACAAAAATAAATTGCAAGTTATCCATTAAAAAAAAAACCCAAACAAATAAACAAAAAAACACCATAACACCGAATCTCTTCAACACAACATTTAACAGAATTTAGGTGGGAAACAGCAGTTGTAATGACAATACTTCAGTGTTATTAATAGAAAACCCCTGTCTCAAAACTCAGATATATGGCAAATTTTAGCACTGTCAAACAAAATTTTCAGCTGATGAAAAATCAGACAGATGTAGGGATTTTTCATGTTTCACATTTCAATGCTAATAACCTGAGGAAAAACATTTTTGTTTAAAGAAATAGAAAAATATAGTATTCCAGAGGACTGTTGATTTTTGTTCAACTGTTTTTGTGGGAAACCCACTTCTTTTTCTCTCTCCATCTTTTTTTTTTTTTTTTTTTTTTTTTTTTTTTTTTTTTTTTTTTTTTTTTCCCTCCCTCCTCCTCTGGAGGGACTCTGGAGCATGGCAGCCAGGAGATTACCCCTCATAATGGCAGCAGTGAAGTTCGAGCCAGGCTCCATCTCCATGAGCCAACCCTGCTGCTTGACACTGGGTGGTTGGGAGTGGAGTAGGTGGCACAAGGAGCCAAACAAACCCCTTGTTTCAGGAAAACCGAGAGCATTCTCTAAAATAATCACATCTGGCCAGTGTACAGGCAGCCCAGCACCCCTATACTAGGAGGCCTCTGTGTGGAAGCTCAGACACACAGGTGGAAGGACTGCAGAGGGAAATGGTCTATGAGCCAGAAACAAGAAACTGTACCCAGAACCTGGAAAACAAGATCTTGACAAATACTGTGAAAGTCAGCTATAGTTATCACTAACAATATGCATCATGAGCTCTGAAGACAGCATCAAAGAAAAACGTGGAGCTGATCTTATCCTTTTCCTCAGTCCTCTTTGAATTTTAATTTCAATATCTGCTTCATCTTTTCCTATTTTGTTGTTTTACCTCCTTTGTATTTTCTGATTGCCACTACAAATATTGAGTAATGCCTCTGTGTACTGATAGGAAGATGTTGCTCCCCAGAGCTGCCTGTAATTCAGTGGTGTGGGAACTGATTCATGTGGCCACATGTAATTTGTATAGCACTTTGGGACGCTTTTGGAAGAAAGACACTATAGAACAGTCAGATCATTTGCATTATAAAGGTTCTGGTGTCTGTTTCTTGGATTAGACACTTTAAGTTTGTATAATGTTTCTATATCAGAAGAAACAGGAGTCAAATTGGGGGAAAAAGTCTTTTCCCTGAAGTCAGATATACATTCCATATATTAAGTAATTCTATACTCATTATTCATTAGGATTCTGATTTTCATTTTGACTTCCAAAACACACCACTTTTCCAGATTCTCTTTCATTGTTTAAAAACAAACCTTTGGAACATTTAAGGTGTTTCTTTTGGAGTTTAACACAAACACTGTTCTTTCCCAGCAGTAAACCCAACCATAGAGGAAATTCCAAGCACCCAACTTCCCAGACCATAAGATGAAATAGCACAGTCACTCTCTTGGATGAGAGAGTCCTCCTAGCACAGCAGGGAGCATCAGGGCTTCCTATGAACCAGTATCCAGGAAGAGCCAATAAGATTGTTCTGAGGCAAAATGTTGTATTGCCTCTTCCTACAGAAAAAGTTCCTGGAGAAAAAGAGGGCTGAGGAAAATAGGAATATCAGAATGAAGGAAACATCATAAGTAAAAGAGGTGTTAATATAGAAAGAAATGTAAAAAAAAAAATTTCTGAATCCTCTGCCCTAAGTGTATTACCAATAAAAAATAAGATTGGCTTCACTGACTTCAAACCCTAACTTATGCCAGATAAGAATCTACTTGACTTATTATTACCCCTTACCTTTTTAAACAAGGAAATGACAGTCTCTAAAGCCTTACCTCAGCAACAGGCGAGCAGAACCAATTCCGTACCAATAATAAGACTCTATGCTTTTTATATAGCTTTTAGAATCTCTCAGTAGTTTAAAAAAGCCCCACAAAGTGTTTTTTTAACTCATATTGTAACACCAACTACTTCCCTGTACAATAGGCTTATTCCAGACTTTGCTGGAATTATTCCAGATACATTCAAATGAATGTACAATCACTCAGTATCCATCTGACCAAATTCATATATGTGTGCCATACATTCCTGTGCCTGCACAACACTAAACTGTCACATTTTCATGTAATTTCATATAAACAGACTCTTTTCCTTTTGTAACTAATATTTTATAGTGAAGAAGCTGTTCAACTTGATACTTTTGAGTGGGGGACACAGTCATAGATTACACTTTAACATGTACAAAAAGAACATCCTATTTTAAGCTGTTCTGAAGAACTCCTGCAGTTTATATAATTGCAGTATTAGGACTGGCTGGATCTGCCTCTTTATTGCATGACAATCTAATTATTCTGCACTTTCTCCCACTTGGAGTTGGACCAAAAGTCCATTGCAGTTACAACAAATCTAGCTTTGGGTCAGGACCTTGTTTCATAAGAAATAGTCTGTCTACAGTTGGACTTTCTGCTGGTGCAAGCAGCTATTCAGTATGGGTATGAATGTCACAGTCTGGTCCTGAGAACTTTTTTTTTAATTCTTCCATAACTGGTTGTGCGTGTTCTAAAAGTTCGAGCAAAACCTATTAAAAAGATGATTCTACAGGAAACTACCCTAAGGAAACTACCCCAGTAGCAAGTGTGACAATGTTATCAAATAAAACAAGATAGACATCTGTTATTTAAGTTATTACAAAGCATTTGGTGTCATACTCAATAAATAATATTCCAGGAAGTTTGAATGTAATCCTGATGGACACTTAACAAAAATAATTTTTAGATTAATAGCATATGTGGAGTATATCTGATGGTTTTCCTCTCTAAAAATCGAAAGAGAGCTATTTGTGCCAGAAATTGACACTCTTCCAGTTATCACTGTGCTCCAATACAGTACACTGTGTACACAAAATATCCTCCAGTTTAATGTGCACCAGAAGCATAGAGGGGGGAGTGAAAAGGAAGAAAAAAAGCCACCACTGCTGTAGCTAGGAATTCCAGGCTGCTGGTTATTAGAGTGCCCTTCGTTCACCTGCTACATCCAAATCAAGAGTGCGGTGATTGGCGCTTGCTCTTGTAAGCGGGTATTGTGTGAGCAGTGGGCAGCTGGAACCCTCCGAGAATCTTCACTTGTCAGAGATGAATCAATCATCTCAAAAGATGTCAGCATCTGCCCAAACCATTTTATATTAGAATAAATGGCAGATGGTGGTGTTTTTATATTTAATCAGTTCCACCAAATGCAGTTTCATCTCTTATAAAACTAAACCATCTGCAGTGTGTAGGTGTACAAATCTAGCTAAATGCCCACTGCAGAGCCTTTCCTCTTAAAGGTAAACTGTACATGTTTAATATTGTGGATGCTAAGTTCACTAAATTTCAAAAGCTTTAACAAACCACGCTGGTTTCATAAACACTTATATTTTATTTTTATATTTCAAATATTTAATATAAATGGTCCATGCCTAACTCTTGCTTTTGAATCTTATTATGTAAACTGATCATACTTGACAGTATTAAAATACTTTCTCTGCTAGATCATTCCTTCCTTCTTTCTATATAATTCAGGCCCGGCTTCATAAAGTGTGACACAGAAAGAGCCTTAGTACCTTGTTCAGGACAGAAGACCTCAACAGTGGTATAACTCAGGAAAAAGAAAGGTCTCACCCAGCAGAATCAAACCTGAAAGTCTTGACCATAGTGGGGCTTTCTCTTTATTTTAGCCTGGCTTTTAATACTATCTCCTGTAACAGCCTCATAGACAAACTGATCAAGCAACAGACTAGATTAAATGGACAGTGAGGTGGACTGGCAGAACTGTTGAGATCAAAGGGCTCTGAGCAGCAGCACAAAGTCCAGCTGGGGACCAGCCTTTAGCAGAATATTATGGTTTTGATATCTGGACCTGTACTGTTTCATTTCTTCACTAAGGTCCTGGATGATGGGGCCACAGTGCACCCACAGCAAGTTTGCAACCAATGGGAGTGGTTGATGTATCAGATATTTGTGCTGCTGTCCAGAGGGTTCTCAGCAGGCTTGAGAAACAGGCCAACAAGGAAGTCATGATGTTCAAACAAAGGAAAATGTCCAGTCCTGCAGCTGAGGAAGAGCCTTGTGTGCCAAGATATGCTGGGGGCTGACCAGACTGAAGGTTGATTAGCAGAAAAACATCTTGCTGAAGACACAAAATTGAACACACACCTTTGCATCAAGGAAGGTGAACAACTTCTTGGGCCACATTAGGAAGAGTTTTGCCAGCAAGTCCAGAGAGTTGATCCTTCTCTACTCAGCACTGGTGAAAAATACCTGATGTGCTGCATCTGGTCCTGGGCTCCCCGATTCAAGAGAAACAGATATACTGGTGCACATCCAGCAAAGAGTCACAGAGATAGTGAAGTGACTGGGGTCCAGTTGTGCAGAAGCTACTGTTCTTTGACTGGTTTTTTTTTTTTTTTGGTCACAGTTTTTCCCTTTGTGGCTTTGCTGACAGTAGCATGGAAACACATACAAATTTCAAACAATTTCTCCAACAGAACCTGGGTGAAGCCTGACAAACAACAGTCTGGATAGCTGATTTCAAGCACATTTCATGGGATTTGATGGGGCAAGAGGGGAAACAATAAAGCAGTCACATATCATAGCACTGTCTTCAGTCTTTGAGCTTTTTTCCATTTTACTCAGTCACCACTGATGCTGGTGTGCAAAAACCAGAACAAATCAGAACAACTGGCATATACTGGACTCTGCTCAGACAAAAATTAACAGTGAAATCACTTGGAGATCTAGAAGTTTCCCTACTTTCCTGAAAAAAAAGCTAAATTCACAATCAGAAAAAACAATCCAACAATGGAAAATATTAAAGATTTATCTAGTTGTCTAGTAACTCTACAACTTTGGAAAGTGATGTAAAACCTGAAACTTGCCATAAGTTTAGGAAAAAGATTCTTTGCTATGCCATAAACTTGCAGTACCAAATACAATTTTCCTCAGGACCATGGAAATATACATGGTGTGAGGTTTTTGTGCATTGTTAAACTACCCACTTCCAGGAGTGGTTGTGTATTGAGGAGTGGCTACAGACTACAAGAAATCAGCTGGTGTGGGAAGCACTTTGTAACCTTTCTACTTTTTCTAAAAAATGAAGATGTGAAAAAATGAAATGAGACTGAAATATCCTTGAGAAGGTACTTCCCAGGGAGCCCCTAGAAATGTAGGCAGAGAAGACACAAGTGAGGTCAAGACAATGGCTTGCATGGAAATTTGCTGCCCACATAGGCTCCACAACCCAGTCACATCAGCAGGATGGGGACAAGATATGCCAAGTACACCTTGCAGAGGAAAGAAAGATCTCATCTCAGAGCACTTTTACTTCCCCTGTCTTCCATCCCACAGGGGAGAGGAACAAAATGCAGTTTTTGTTTAAAGGATGGTTCCTCTCCATTGTTTTATCTGAGGCAGAGCCCTTTACTCGAGGTTATCTCCTACCCTGCTAGTCCAGAGGAGGTAAGCAGACTGGTGCCCCAGCTGGGAAGTAGGGCACCCATCTAGGTTAACACAGTGGTTTCCACTTATAGCGATTCATGGAAAGCTCTTCTTCAGTTTCAGCCCAAGTGCATTCACAAACAGTCCACTCTGGTTTCAGTTTGAGTTATTCTGTCAAACACAGCTCATCTGAAACCAAGTGACTCCTGAAACTGCTGCTTATTGCATGAAAATGAAAACTATCCCTATGTTGTATTGTTTAAGACTTTTGGGATTTTAGTAACTTGAGAGCTCAATACTCAAAACTCGGAGTTTTTTTCTGAGTTACTAATTTAGTTTGGGCCTTTAGTCCCCCTAGCTCAGTTTTTTTTTTCCAAAAGCTTCATATCTGTCTCTAAGGAGTCATTCAGGACATGTCTACACATTGTACAAAAGCCTAGCTTCAGTGGAGGCATCACTTGTACTTTTATGTCCATCTGTCTTCACCATACCTTGGTTCATTACAGTTTGTATTAATAAGCAGGGAAGTGGGGCCAAAAAATCTATCATTGAAAAAGTCTCTTGTAAGGGTTATTGTCTGGGCACAAGGGCAGGGCACTGAGAAAACTCAAATCTAGGAAAAGGCAAAATGTCTGTACTGGCTGCCAGAGCTAGAGCCTGGGAATTTTCCTACAGGCAGAAGAATGAAATGAAGCATTGATACAGTCCTACAGAAGCACATACTTTGCCTTGATAAAATCTCACAGATTAAGAAGCTGGGAAGGGCAAGCTGAATAAGAAAGAAATCAAGACAAAAAAAAATGGAGAGGGCAGTGGGCCAAGTAAGGAAGTAGGAACCAAATGACACCAAGTCCATGAAGAACTGTGCACCACAGGAAAGCTTGGGCATAGACAGCTCCTGAAAGCAGTAGGGATACAGAGGAAAGAAAAAGCAAGGAGCATATATATTCTTCACTTTAGGAATATACACGTACAAAGTTTTGTGCATAAATGCACATTTTTGTGTTCGCAAACATGCATGTACGCTTATATATATCCTTACATGTACATTAGTGCATGTGTTACTTCTTGTGTTGTTTCATAAAAAAGTTACTGGTGTGCAGAGTGCAAAAAAGTGCTTTTCTTTTTGCCATCAGCTGTCACATGCCCAAAGAATAAATTGTAAACTGACTTTTCCAGTAGGACCAACATTCTCAGCAAAGATGAGCTGACACTAGTCAGGAGCTTGGTGGGGAGGCCAAAGGGGCTAATACAGCTGTGAAAGCATAACAGGCTGCCAGACTGTTTATTGGAAAACTGCCAGGGAAGCCAAAAGAAGAGCCCATGTTTCAAACCATCCAGTCAAAATGGAGCTTGGGAATTCACTATAAGTCTGAAAGCTGAGTTAACACCAGCTAAGAGGTGCCCTACCAATGCTGTGACACATTTTAAATAACAGTCTGGTATTTGTATAAAATTCATACTTGATTCGTTCTAAGCCACTGACAAATCATCATTCCAAAGGGAAAGCCTCTGCAATACTAATTTAATCAAAACTGTTATTCAAAATTTCCAAACAGATATTTCTCCCAGAATCACACAAATGAATAAACACTTTATCTACAACATCTACATGTTTAGCTGCAAAGGACTGCTGTAATTAGTCTAGCTGCAGCTCCTGCCACAAAGTACTGGTCTCAGGCACTGTCCTCACATCATTGATATTAAGATATATTCAGAGGTTTTTTTATTATGGTCTACAGGGATCCTGTATACAGCTTTCAAAAGCACAATGCTACAAGAATAGTACTGATCTTAGCCCATCCAACATGTATAAATATATAGCACTCATAGCAAGCCAAAATAAACTATTTCGTTGCTCAAAGTCCTAATGATACAGGAAGGCACAAAAAATACGGTAGATGAGAATCTGCCAAAGAATTACTGACACACAAGAGCAGGAGGGTTTTCTGGGATTATACCTGGGATAGAAAATACATGGAGAAAGCATAAAGGTGTAGGCAGGGAACAGACATGAAGCTTAATTAGTACATGAAGTTAAATTAGTACAGGAAGATGACCTGGCAGTGTAGGCAACATCTGTAAGGCCCTGAAGATGGGTTTCAGCTAAATAACGGGGCAGCTAAAATAGGAAGACAATGAGTGACATAGAAGGAAAATGAAACTACTACTGGATCACATAATCTACTGTCATGTCAAGTCTCAATGCAATTCACAGATTACAGCTTTACCAGCTAACACACTCCTCACTGCAAATTCATAACTGAGCCAACTGTACACAAGTTTTTATTTTGGCTGCACCAAGAATGCCGTTTTGTTGGCAGCAGGGTGCAATGCACAAAGAGAGGGCTCTCATCTTCTGTCACTGTCATTCTGTAACGTTCAGCACACTTGATGGTGGCATCCTGACTAAAATGCTCATGCCTTGTGAAACACCATGAGGGACCCAGATGGAGAAACAGCGACATGGTCACGCTCTCAGATAACAGAGACCAATTGTGATGTGGTCATCAACAGTTTGCCATTGGGGAGAGGAAAAGGGACTGTGCCAATTGCTTTGTTCCAACAGTATTTCTTCCCAGCCTATTTACAATGGGATTTCAACTGCCATGGAGGACACATTACTTGGCTGCCCAGCTTGGGGAACATAACTACCAATGAGGGAGGAGGAGGAACTGCAGAAGTAATGGAAATCCTAAAATATATGCTGCATCATCTTAAGCCGTCTCTTTTGTAACTCAGGGTAGCAAACGGGTACAAAGGGTGAATTTTGGGGCTCAGAGTATTAATCTGGAGTTAGTCTCACCCACCAAATGCAAATAAATTTCTCTTGGAGAAGTGGAGCTGTTCTGCATTTATACCAAAAATAAATGTGAGCAGAGCCTCATCCAACATGATAACTACTTCTTCTGCTGATTTCTTTTGGCTTGTTTCTTTCTCACCCCACAAAACACTGTGTAATGGGCAAATGAACATGAAGTTCTTCTGCAATAAATCAGATGAGTGAACAGAGGAAAATTAATTTCTTTATGATGGGTCCTAGTATGAACAAAACCAGAATGCCTAATGAGTGCTAGGATGATGAAGTTTGAGGACAGTCTACTATTAAATTATGTTAAAATAAAACAGCTTTGTTGACTTCAATACATTTATTCCATATTTTGCACAGATAGAAACTGTGAGTGGAATATACAGAGTCTACGAAATTGTGGAGCAGGTCCTGGAAATTAGAGGGATTTCTGCTTCTTCTGATAAAAACTGGATCAATCTACAATTACACAATAAGTAAGGAAAAAGGTCTAGTATTACTAACATGGGATAGGACTGAGGAATTAATAGGAAGCTTCTCAAATTTATGAGTTTTTAAAAAGAAATTCTTACCAGGGTTGCAACTAAAGACAGAAATTAAATTTACAAGGATTTCTTAAGAAAATCATATAAAAATAGCAAAACATGCTCTTTTCCATAGTATGAGGGTAACCAGCAGAACAGATACACAATAATTATAACAGGTGTTCTCAAACTTTTTCTAAACACTTCCCTTGGAAGCAATAGTTTTCTTATCTTGCTTTATACTCTTCATACCTATTAAACTAAAAACATATATACATAATTACAAACAAATTCAGACTCCTACTCTGAAACCCTATTTCCAGCAGAGATGAGCGGCTCAGTGGGATTCTTCATGCTCCTCACAGTCCCCACCAGACAACCTTCCTTAAACCTTATAAATCACTGGACTACGATAATAATTTATCAGAGGTATATTAAAGACAGAATTAAAAAGGATCATCCTGTTGCCACACAGTGATGTTCTCTGGCAAACCTGAAGATAGGCACCAGGCCAGAAAGTGCTCTTATCTGGAGCAGTAATTACTACAGTGCTGTAAAAAAGCACTGTTCAACTAATGAACTTCTTTCATAAGAGAACACCTTACATACCAATGCTAAAGAAAAGTGTACAAATGCTTAAAAATTCAGGAGCCATCTGCAGATGTCAGGATGGAGCATTTGAGTCACTTCAGCAAGTTACCAATTCTGTGACATTCTTCACAGTGAACAATTTTGGGAGCAGATAAAGATGACCAGGTTCTCCAGTTTGCTCCTGGCTCGGAGTTAGTGATGACTCTGGTCTGCAGGTGTCAAGGGTGGTAGCAAGATAACTGCTGCTGCTAATGGCATATTGAAGTGAAATGAGGTCCTGTGTTCAGCCTGAAAACAATTTTCTGGAGCAGACTGGAGAACTCCACTAGCAGCAGAGCTGAAGATGGCATTTCTAGCTTGCATTAGGATCCAATAACAGGGCACCCTCCAAAGTGCTGATTCAGGTCTATATTTCTAACAAGGAATAAAAGACTTTATCTCTGATACTTCTGATCCCTTTAGTCTGACTCCCTGTGTTTATTGCATCCTACAGGGTAATATCAGGGAAAGAGGGAAGCATATCAAAACACGTGTGTCTTTATTTGTTCATTTATTTTATATTTTTATAAACCCATGATCTTGGAAAAATGACTTTAAAAAAGGAGCGTCTGTCTGCAGGCATATTGACCCTGAGGGCTGCAAATGACAGCACACTTTCTGAATTACAAATTTTTTTACTTAATTTTGAAACTGAAATGTCAGTCTTCAAAAAAATTTTCTTTTAATATTCAAATGTTAAAAAAAAAAACTCTTTCTGCTTAATTTATACCTACTCACGTTTAGCTTTATTTCAAAAGGGATGCTTAAACATCCTGCTAACTGTTCATGGTAGCCGTGGTTTCCAGCAACACCTCTTATGCCAGTTCCCTCATGAGTAAGAAAGGAGAAATCTCACACTACGAACCAAACTTTCATGACTAATTTTCCCATTCAGAGGCTCAAAGTCGAAACCCAGTTTTGCAACGCATGTAAACCCACATTTAATTTTAAGCTCTGTTCCCACAGCATGTATTTAAAGTTTAAAATTTTGCTGAATGGTGATTGTCATAAGTACATCTTTGGTGCTCTGTTGAATCAAGTTACAAATGCTGATTAAGTTGGAAAACTAAATTGTATCACAAGGAACTTGAATGCAATCTTTAAAGGCATCTACTTTTTAAGGTCAGATTGTAAGCTCTGATATACACTTTATATCTGCAACATCTCAGAAAATGTATAAACACATCTGCCAAACTGGGATGCACATCTGTGGCCACTCCTGGTTACTAGACAGGCTATCAGATTCACATCACATATGCATGTACACTTCCTGGCTTCCTTCAGTACCTGACCTACTTGGGCTTCCTATGTGGAACGGTATGGTTTAAGAAGCAAAGGTCACGAATTGCCCTCTTTACACTACACACCCTGCCCACAGACAGCAGGTGTATTTATGTAAGCTCCTCTGGAACAATCCGTGCTTGCAGCCATTGCAGCAGACATTTTGAAATAGGTTGTGCAAGCCAACACCTACCAGAAATTATAACCACAACATTAGAATAATTTTAAATGTCCAGGACATTTAAAATTGTCAGCTACAGAACACAAAAAACTGTCCTGTGATTTTACTTCAGTGCCATGCCCATCAGCTTAATGAGATTATACAGCAAGCAAAACACATCAAGATTGGACTCAAGATTTGTAGGAGGCATTCAACATGTCATTCCCCACAATAGGAAAAAGTATTCATCAGCTTTGCAGGAGCCCTTTGTATGTATCACAATGCCTCCTACATGACTGAACAAGTCTCTCCGATCATCTATGGCACGTATGTAAAATATACACCGCCTCCCATCCTCTGAGGAGCAAAATCATCTTGCCTTCTGTCAACTGGGCAATGAAACCTCTGATTACCTCACTCCTCCCTTGGCCTCCTCAGAGAGCAGTGTTCAGATTTCTTTTCTCAGTGGAACTACATCAGTCACCATTATCAGCCTTCAACCTTTGCTAGATCTATTACACATCATTCTGTTAAAATGTTCACAAAAATTACTTTCCCTCCCTGTTCAGAATCCAATGCACATCAAGAAGTCCAATAAAATGAATAGAACCATCAGACACCATGTCATTCTGAAACAATCCCAAAAAAACAAGTTGGCTTTTTAGAAGACACAATAGGCTTTGAACTTGGTAATTACCATCTATTCCTGATGGGTCTACATAAGAAAAGCCACAACCTCCCCTGTTCATGGAGGCTGCAGATGTAAACCCTTCATTATCACTTCTGCTATATAAATGTTCTTTTGCTTTTTCATGTATTTAACCTTTATAATGGTAAAGAAACTCAATGTTTAAACCAGCTTTAATTATATATTTTCCTGGGTGTTGCAACAAGGTCCCTTGAGTGGCTTACTTGTCTAAAAGGCAGAAAAGTTTGCACAAATGGGTTTTAAAACACTACTTCTGACCCACAGAACTATTTCTCTCACAGGGTACAGTAGACAAAGAAAGGAGACAGACTGTTTTTCTCACCAAAAAAAAAAAATAGAAATAGTTATCAGGAATCCAGTCACAAAGCAAATTTTTCTAAAGATTACAGATGGCATTGCAACCTGAGAGGACTACATAACTGGGACAGGCCCCTTTCAAGGCTGTGTATCCAAATTGACTCTAGTGGACAGGACAATGTAAGATTCATAAAACACAAAGCCACTTTTTCCTAACCCCCACACAAAGTGCTTCTTGTGGTGCACTAGATTTTACATGTAATGACTATTTTTAAAGACACTTACACACTTTAATCTTCAGTCTGGCCCATTATCAGCTGGAAAGAAATTGGTAAAAGCAATTTTAGTCACTTGTTTCTTTTCTCTATTCATCATCAATATATCTTTTTCATATATTGGCCTAATTTAGACTGCAAGGTCTACTGAACAGGGAATATGTTTTTACGTTTATAGAGTGCCCCATAAATTTGTGACACTAGATGTGTTTTTATAATAATAAGTAAGGGGGGGCGGGGGGGCGGGAATAACTATTTCAGAGAAATTATACTTTACTCTCTCAAGCAATTGATATTAATGCCTCCAGCAATAGTTGATATTGCCTTTATCAACACCAGAACCTCAAAAAAAATCCTGAAAATTGTGCACACGTGTTTCCATAGTGTGTGCAGTTTGGACTCTTGGAAAATAATAAAGCATTTCAATGTATGTTGTCTCTTTACTCCTTGCTTACTTAAAGGCACTCTGCTTTTCAGTGCAACTTCTTACATTCACATGGCTAAATCATTAGTGAATCTCATGAGGTTTAACATCACTAAGTATAAGGTGCTGCACCTGGGTCAGGGCAACCCCTAGTACGAATCTAGGCTGAATAGACCCAGAGCAGCTCTGCCAAGAAGGATTTGGGGTTGCTGGTGGGTGAGAGGCTGGATATGACCCAGCCACTGTCCTTGCAGCCCAGAAAGACAAATGTGCCCTGGGCTACATCCACAGCAGCGTGGGCAGAGGTGAGGGAGGGGATTCTGCCCCTCTGCTCTGCTCTGGTGAGACCCCACCTGCAGGGCTGCATCAGCTCTGGGGTCCCCAGCACAGGAGGGACATGGACCTGCTGGAGCAAATCCAGGGAAGGGCCACCAAGCTGCTCAGAGGGATAGAGCAACTCTCACTATGAGGAAAGGCTTTAAGGAATGGGTTTGTTCTGCCTGGAAAAAACAAGGGATGACCTAATTGTCACATTACAGTACCTGAAGAGAGACTACAAGAAAGATGGAGAGAGACTTTTTACAAGGACATATAGTGAATAACAAGAGGAATGCCTTCAAACTGATTAAATTTAAAAAAAAAAAAAATTTAAAAAATTAAAAAAAAAAAAGTAGGTTTAGGTTAGCTTGAGGAAGAGATTCTTTACTGTGAAGGTGGTTGAGATACTGTAACAGGTTGACTAGGGAAATTGTGGATGCCTCATTCCTGGAAGCACTTTGACTCAGTACGGATGGGGCTCTGAGCAACCTGGTCTATTAAAAGGTGTCTCTGCCCATGGCAGGCACGTTGGAACTGGATGATCCTTAAAGTCCCTTCCAACCCAGGACATTCAACAATTCCATGATAAGGCCATCACATCAAATGATCAGGATATGCACAAGTGAAGCACATGCAGTTTTTGTTTCACTATTAACTTCTTTGAAAACGTATATAACCACTATACCTACCCTTATGTAGGCCTTTTGTTGTCTCAGCTTTTTAAAGTGCTTCTCTGGCCCATATTGCACAATACATAAAGTGTGGTTTTATGCATATAGCACAGGCTCTAGTGGCATGCATGTAAAATGAATGCAAAATATGCAGCCAAGATAATCTCTGGCAGATCCAGAAAACAGAGCAGAAGAAATCACTTTGTTCTCTACCTTTAAAATCTCTTCCATTTGATAACTATATAACCAATAGAGGGAGAAAAGTACTTTTCCTTGCCAGACGTGCATTTTCCTGTAACTGAGCAGAACTTTGCAGGATGCTTACTCTCTATTTGAATCCTTAGGAATTAATTGCTTTATTCACCCAATTCCATAGGACAAGGCCACTAAGTAATAAGACCCATCAACCTTTAGAATTAAGGAAAAATACGGATAAAATAGAAACAGTCGGGGCTTTTAGTGGCATGAAAGGACACCTCTAGCTAGTTAACAGGAATAGCCAATGTATTCCTGATCCTAAGTGCAACGATTTTAACAGCTGGTCTCAAAAATAGATCCCATGATTAATACATTTGAAACAAACCTGAGTTGCTAGATTAGGGCACTCTGTTCAGCAGTGGGAGCATTGGTTAAATTGCGCATCAGATACCCATTGTCTGAGCGTGGTCCTGATAGTCACATTGTAAAACTGATTCTCTAATATTCTTGGGATGCAATGTACTGCATTTTTTTCATCATTTCCTCTACATGTAAACTGATCTCCTGCGTTGAAGCAATACTATTTAAAACAAAAGGGTTTGATTTATAGCCAGTCCCCAGCCTCATAAATCACACCTGCAGTGTGGTGCTCTGAGCTCCCTGTGTTCTGCCAGCATTTACGTTTTATAAATGATTTGGGTTTACCTCCCATTGTGATGGAGACTAATACAATTGCATTCTACTCTCCCAGCATTCACTCTTGCTGTTGCTCATTATTCCCACTGGGAATTCAGACCTAGTTTTTGCAAGCTTGTCAGGGGGGAAGGGAGTGAAGGTGGTGTGGGTTGTTTTGTTGGTTTTTTTAAATTAAAGAAAGTTGAATTAAAAATTTATGTTTGCATTCTGTAGCTTTTTCTATCACTAGATATACTATGCAGTGGATTTTTTTTTCCCTCCCTATTGACTTTGTTTATATTTAGGCTCCCATTTACTAAGCTAATGATTTGGAACTTAAGCAGGACAGCAGCTTGAAATGTTCAATATGCGGAGTATTTGACCTTCAGAGTAGCCCAGGTATGCACATCAGCCTTTCTAAAAACTGCATAAGGGCCTTAAATGATCATTTAAAAATAAGTAAAGAATGAAAGCATTATGACAAGTACCCCAAAAGATGAAGTGCAAAGATTTTATTTTTAATTCTCAGAATCTACCAAAATGCCAAAAAGATACTTATACAATATTTTGCAATTACGTTTAAAGCTCTCAACCATATAACAGTTCTAGTTGGTTAAGCACAGTTCAGACACTTTGAGATAACAAGACTTGTTTCTTAGGGCTGACAGCCTTAAATCTTAACACAAGGAATTATTGCTAAGTCATAGCACCATGTAAGTGAGATTGATGGGATTTGTGCACATGCCTTTATTTCCTCTGTACCAAAACAATCAATGGTTCCATTTGTTCAATTAATGACTACTATCATCACTGCCTCCTTTTTTGTTAAATACTGCTATTACTATACCCATAACCAACAGAGAACTAATTGTAGCTTGAGATTGGCAAAAGCCACAAACCAAAGTTACACTTCTGTCACAAACAGTCAGTACAACTTCAATTAGGTTTGGGGGCCCAGTTTTCTAAGCATTTAAATTGCAGCCTGTTATTTGATGAGTTGAAAAATTTAGACTTGAGATTTGAAAGGCTGCATTACATATCAATGCACACTGAGATCAAACTTAGACCTTAATAGTTGCAAAAATATTTCTAAAATTAATAGTAGTTATTCAGAAAACCTACAGGCTTTCCAACATAATTTAGAGGTAGACTGGTATGTAGACCTGTTCTAGTTCAATGAAGGATTAAGCTAAACACTACTGTAAAAAGTAGATTAAGTGAAACCAGAAGACATTTTGATTCCTGAATTAGAACTGTCCACACATGCACTTATGCAGGAAGAGCATTCATGCTTTAAATGCAAACCTTACTTTCAACCAAATTAACTTTCAAATGAAAGCAGCAAGCCTTGAATTACTGTGCCCATTGTCTGAAAATTCATATAAAATACTTGTATGAAAAGTAGGATACTGAAGCTCATAGTGTGGGCATAAAGATAATCAGGCGTAGCAATCCTTGCTAGGTAACAACTAGCCTAATTTTTAGAACCTCTTTTGCCTTTATGTAGCAACTGATTGTGTAAAAAACAGTGATTCTGACAAGTGCTTCCAGAACAGAAGTTAGTGAACTTACACATTCTGTATAACTGCTTTATTTCTCTAGCAGTTCAAAAGTATGCTTTATTCTGGATCAATTACTGAGAAGTAAACCAAGTTTTTAATGCCAAAATTTGTTACCTCAAGTTTAAATTTATTAGGTTTATAATCAAAATATGATATATCAAGGAGAACTGACAGTCACTCTGCAAATATTGTTCATTTGATATTTTATCTTATTGCAGGACAAGGTAGAAAAACACTGCATGAACTTCCCTCCTAATTGCAATTATTGTTTGATCCACAGGTTAGTTTTACCATCAGATTTAACTGCAGTAAAAATTAATCATGCAAATCTTGGTGCATATGCATAAGGTTAAATTACATCTTGCTGTGTAGCCTTCTGAGTGTAATTCCATACACTGTAAGAAGTCCCCTACTATGATTTGTTTTATGAAGCATCCTCATCCATACTTCCAGAAAAGAGGTCCAGGATCATGAGCTTCATTCTGAAGTAGCTTCACATGCAATCATGTCCACTGAAATACTAGAGAATTTTATTGCAGGTTTGGTCCATTATTATTGCAAGTCCATTTGATCCAACTGCATGTGAGGCTGCATAGTCATGACATATAACATATCCATATACATTTGTTTCAAACAATCCTAAAATTCCAATGTTTCTTCCTGAAGACGATGTCTTTATACAAGGTGCTATAAAAAAAATAAACCTGCCATAAAAAATGTTTATGCTAAAAAAAGAGGGTTGGGTTGAATGCATAAAACCTGCTCCTCCATCAAAGTAATCATTTGAGTTAACTTTGAAGCTTGATTTAAATACTAACAAAAGTGAAAAATTTATTTCCATCTTTACACATAGGAAAAAGGCATTAAATGTGCCCCAACATCTTCAACAAATGAAACTCGCTTCGGTGAATGTAGCTATGTTTCACGGCTTTGTTTATAATGCGAAGCAGCAACTACAAGCTATACCTAGAACACTCATAAATTCATCCAATCACTTCTCAGATATTGGCACAATCAATTTAAAGGAAATTACTAAACTTATGTTTCCTAAACAACAGCAGTAGCTGAAAATGTGCAATTTGATTTGCACCCACAGTTTTGACTTCTTCACAGACGTTTATGAAGACAGGTATCTAGAATTTTGCTGGAAATTTTCCCTCCTATGACTCCCTACTTGCTAGGGTCCTTGACATAGTCCATCCATCTGTTTTCTGAGTTAATCCTTATATAATAATAAGTCCTAAAATCCACTGTGTTATTGGAATCCAAATGTCTGTTCCAAATGCTCCTGTAATAGAGCTGATATTTTGAAAATACATTTAAATACCCAGATCTAGCAGAAGAGAACTGCCTATTTCCACTTCTGTAGCTCATTTACCCCTGGGAGAAATCAATAAAGAAAATTTAACCAAGAAACTTGCCAAATAAATATCTGATAGATCCATTAATATAAAATAATAATCAATAAAGAGGGCCTTCCTGGCAATGAATGACTAGCTGGAAGAACCATTAACTGTGAGAAATTTCCAATGCAGAGTGCAATCTGATCCTGAGAATACTTATTCATATTATCATACCTTATTCTTACAAAATAATCGTGGTTTGGGTGAGCCAGACGTAACATCCTTTTTAAGTACCATTACATACCTATTCTCCCCTAGGTACATTAATAAAGTAGCATTTTTAGACCATTTGTTAAGTTCTGCAAATACTACTTATAAAATTACCTTTAAAAAAAACACAGTTTCTTTCTTAAGAGCTCCTTAAAGTTGAGTTCTACGTTCCCATGGAGACACTGCCTTGGTCCTATAATGGTCTTGCTTCAGCACAGTAAGCAGCAGGGAAACAAGACTAACTCCCAATATTTCCATAGGCTTAGAGCACCTTTGTTAGCTAAGTGCTGCTCCACTGGTGCCCAATAGAACACACCTTTTCTTATTTTCTTCATTCTGAGAATGAACCAATTCTTCTATGGGTCAAGGCCCCATAGTTGATCTCAGCATAAAAAATATGCAATTGTATAATTTCTCCCTAATACACCCCAGGCGTGTTTCTGTGGCTGGTTCACACAGTGCCAGGTGGTTGCAAATTACTTATCATTATCCCAGCTTATTTGAACAACCCTAAACATCATCACCGACCTCTCCCCCAGAAATATGAAGTTTTCAGTTTATAGACAGAATCCTGTTTTCTAGAAGAATTCCTAGAATGGTGGAATAATTGCCAATGTAAATAACAATCAAATACCTCTGCTCTGAAAAAATTAATTATTCTGAGATGTTGCATGAATCCCTTCTTATCCAACTGCACATGTGAGGAATAATTTTCTGATGCTACAAGTTGTCCTGCTTTCTTGTTCTTTGATGAAGATGATTATTATGGTCCCCAGATAAATCTCAAAGACATTTTTAAGGGAAATGATTGGCAAAGAGAGAATAATATTGGAAGAAAAAGAAGCTATTTAAAAAAGATAATTTTCTTTAGATGCAAAGGAGGCAGCAAAGGGTTACTAGTGGAGTACACATGTTTTCATCTCTTTATTAATACTTCAGATACAACCGAGGTAGTCAGTGGTCAGAAGTGGTGAGTCTGCAAATGCTGCAAAACATCCAAGAGGCAGAGATTATTAACAGCAGCATTAGAAATGCAAAACGGGGAAAATAGGGTTAAATTAATATTATCTTTCAAAATAACATTAAAACATCTCAAGAGACAATACAGTTAAGAGAAATCCTATCTTCAGGGTGAGGTGAACTAGTGACCCAACAGCTGTTTCCTACAAGATGTTTTCAGATGAGTAACAGGTCCATTGCTGCACTCAGGGCAAATTAAATTTTCACTAGACTAACTTCTAAGATTGCTGCTGATCTTTCTAACATTCATCAAAACTGCCCTCTTATCTGTTTCATAAAAAATTCATCATCTATATTTGCTAAGTTCAGAATGGTCAGCAAAGGTCACCGTAAAATTCTTTTTAATTAAAATATTATTGTTAAGCTCAATATTTTAAAAATCCTTATTAAATTCACAGCTTAGGGTATCCCAAGTGATGCTGTATCTAAATTACTGTAAAGATAGCCTGTGCATCCTGCTCCACAATCAACACCATTGGTTTTGCTGTTCACTGTCTTCTTTCAAGTTTCACATAGGCTCCCCAGCCTTGCGGCTGTTATCACCCAAACCAGTTCATCGGATTCTGATGCTGCCTGGGCTTTCAGGATGCTGTGCAGAACAAATCACTGTCATGGCCAATATCTGGAGAGCTGTGACATTGCTAGATGTGAGCTTGGCTCAGTGGCTCCATTAGCTCCATCAATATACATCCAATGGCCACGTGAGCAGCTATCTGATGTAGCAGCAGTCATTCCAGAAGAATCATTGACTGACTTACAGCACAGACACAGAACTGACAATTAAATGAACTAACAGCTTCAGTTTGCTTGCCATGATCAATTTAAGCTACAATGTACTCGTGTGGGGAAAAGTTAGGAGCGGCATGACCAAGCCTAAACCACAGCTCCCAATTTGTGACACAATGTCTTCCAACAGAGAGTTTTTCTGTCAAGGCCAAATAAAGCATCTTAAAAATCATTTTCATTGGTTAATCTTAAAGGTGTACTTTCCAATGCAGGGAAATATATTTTGTCCAAGAAAAGTATGGAATAACTAAGTGGAGCAGCTGCTTAGTGGGCTGAGGATCTTTTGCCCTAAACAGGCAAACTCCCTGTGTCTGGAAGAGAGTCTACTAAGTATTTGTATATAACCCATACCTGCATCTGACTCTGTTGTCTCACATAATGGGTATTTATATCCATACAAAGACTGAAACACCCTCACTCTGAGCAGACTTTTACAGCCACTTTGAAGCCCATAGAGCAGGGCAGTGGAAAGCTGGTCACCAAAGCCAGTACTACTGATATATCATGCAGTAAAACTTCTATTTACAGGATATTTTTCCATGTTCCTCTTAATCCACATTTTTTCCCCTTCATTCTGGATACAGGAATAGTTTATTTACTTTTCATATCCCTAACCTGTCTGAAAAAGGTACATCACTCCTTAAAACTGATATACTAAGTCACACTGAAGTGGTTTTGTGAAACTTATCCAAGTTCTTCAGTACAATTGACGTGTTTTCCCTTTAACACAGATATGGCAGAGTTGAATAGACTCCCTGGAGACTCTAGTTATTTTCAGTAGCAACAAGAGCCCATCCCAAACATAACTTCCAATCTGTCATCCCTCCTTGAATACTAAAAAGAGCCTCTTCCCCTTATAATATACTGAAACCAATTCTATATAACAAAAACACCTCCAACACTCCACACACCTGAATTATTTTCTTAGATATGTATCCCAATGCCACAATTGCACCCACGTAGATCAAGTCAGGAGGACTGTGCACTGCCTTTTCTCAAAACCTGCCAGCATGGAAAGTTCCACTGTGAGATACACATTTCTGCCAGGGGCAGCACATAGCATCTTGGAATTTAAAAGAACCACTGAGGAGAGGATGCACACAGAGAGAAACAGATATTTAATTCAAGATAAAATGTTTGGGGAGTCCCCTCAAAAAAACCTAACTTTTAAAATAAAGCAGCAACTCAGTAGTATTTCTATGTAACAGCAAATGTCAAAAGTTATAACAGAGAGAATTTATACTTTTTTGTTGGCCAGTGACTCATATTTTTACAGGCAAGTAATTAGGAGTATTTCCCACCACTAGTCTTTTAAACCATTAGTATAGATATAGGATCTCTACATTTTTGGCAAAGTTATGGTTATTGTGGAAGAAAGAGCTTTGATTTTATGAAGTAACTGTCTGTACACATTCGCATTAAAGTCTTAAACTTCAACAATAAAGTTTGGAGACTGTTTTCATGGTGTTCTTATTTCTTGCAAGACTGCAAGATTACTCTAAAGAAAAGAAAACAAGATGCATTGTTTGAATGTGATCACTCATTCGAGAAAATTCATCATTTACAGAACACATTCACATTTCTTATGCTCCAAGTTTATGTAACAGTGTGCTCCCTTTCCAATAATTTGCATGCAAGGTCTGAAAAAATTTTCTCCTACTGGAAGCAAAGTCCTACCCACATACGTATTAGAACCTCTTAAATGTCTTTTCAAAAGGTGATGGGTCTTGGGATAAAACACAAGACATGAAAGGCCCGAAGACTGCTTACAACTCTTGTGAAACACGAGACAGGATGCTCTGACAGGCAGCCAGCCCCTGAGCACTGCTGTACGTCTGCACTGCAACCTGTGCTCAGTCCCACAGCTGCAGTCCCGGGGGTGTTCCCCGAGCCCAGAGCACCAGGCTGGATACCTGACAGGCTGGATACCGGCTCTGACATCCCAGCACCAGCCCTTGCACTGTTCCTCGTGTCCCAGTGCCAGGGGCTGAGCAGCCCCGGTACCCAGCACAGAGGCACCATGACAGCACATTGAATGGAAAACCGGATCTGAAGCTTAACTGGCCTTGAGACAACATAACAATTGAAATCAGTGATTTGATGTGCGCGCACCTACACAGAAATCACGGCAAAGGAAGAGAAATGCAGGGCTATCCTGCTATCTCTGCTCAAAAGAGGACTTCTACCAACTTTGTTGGGACTGTATCAGTCGAAAAGTAACAAAGACATAGTATTTTGTTGTCTTAAGATATTTCTCACTTCCCTGGCACATGCATACAAAAGATAACAAATTTGGTTTCCTATTACTATGAATGCATTAAGCACAGCATCAAAAGTATTCCTGAAACCATTTTGTTTATCTTCTGGCATTGAATTTGATATGAATAGAAACAATTCAAAATTTGTTAAAATAATTTTTAAGCCAATTATTATCGTCATTGAAACTCATGCAAGTGTTCATGGCCATGCACTGGAAAAATAGGAATATCGTATTATATTTGTCATGATTATTCATAGTAAAACGTTTTAGGACAGGCTGTAAGAACAATTGATAGTGGTAAGGGATGGTTGTATTATTAAATTTTTTAATTGACCCAGTGGACTTAAGACAGCAAGTACACAATTTCTTTCTGGTTTTTAAATTATTATTTATATGGACCTTGGCTATCCTCTATTAAATAATGTCATATAACCACTGACCAAAAAAACACCAATTGATCAGTTGAACAACATAGGAAGGCTTATTGTCTGTATGCAACATTACAGACTTTTTTGCAGTTTTAATACCCAAAGTGCCATGCAGAAAAATGTGTCACCGAAGGAAATTAATTGGGATTAATTTAGCTGTCTCATTCTAGGATCGCAGCCTAATAACAAATTCTCCCTGATGTCGTCCTATTCCTACTTCTCAGTGAGGTCAGACAAGGAGGTTCAAGGGGACAAGTAATTTATTTTGCAATCAGTATTGACTTCTTGGTCTACAATTTATCTTCAGTTTTATTTCAATGGGAGTAGTGACCAAACAGAAGACACGACTTGGTGTGTGACCAGCTCAAGAGACAGTTCATCCTCTGACTACTAAACACACAACATAGAATATTAAGAATCAACTTTTGCAAGAACCAGCTGATAAAGTATTTGTTACAAACTGCTGTGAGGTGTACATCCCCAGTGTTCATGCTACCAGCCATTTACTAGTGTTCATCCTACTTCCTGGAATCTTCACATTTCCTCCTGGGAGAGGAAGCCTCAATACAATCTTTCCTCCTGCACACTCAAAAGCTACACCACCAAGAATTAAAACGGTTCCCTCACCTATTCTGTGCTGAAGAAACTGTTAGTTCCTTAAAAGGGGCACACAACCAACTGCTTACATCAAAAGCAACATTCTCAAAACTAAGAATGGGTAACAGATTTTGTTCAATGACTTTAAGGCCTTTGAATAACAAGATGTCAGCAGCCCTGATCAAGCGGCCACAGAACCTGTCATAGAATGGTTGGCATTGGAAGGGACCTCTGGGGGTTTTCTGACCCAACCACCTTGCTCAAGAAGAGATACCTGAAACAAGTTTCCCAGGACCATGTCAAGATGGCTTTCGAATCTACAAGGATGGAGACTTCACAGCCTTCCTGGGCAATCTGTGACTGACCATACTCACCATGAATAAGTGTTTCCTGACGTTCTGATAGCATCTTCTGTGCTCTTGTTTGAGCCCATAGCCTGCTAGCAAGATGACAGAGAGAACTAACCTGGAATACTATGCAGAGTTAGAAGACAAGAAAGGTTTGCTAAATGGGAAGACTTTAAACATGTCTGTGCACAATTCTAGGCTTCATATACATAAGGACCAGTTTTCCCACTCGTTTAGTGGTCCTGTTATGAGTTTTGTGAACTTTGTCACAGCTTCTGTGATAAGCTCAAATTGCAACCTTTGTGCTCTTCTGCCTCTATCAAAAGATCAGCCTCATTCTCTGCAGTGACGGACACACATAAATAAATTACAGTGATACCTCTGGAAACTGTCATCTGGAAAGGGCCAAGAAGTCTGATTTTCTTCATTGCAAAAGCTCTGAGTAGGAATTCGAATCTTTGTTATGTGTTGTAGGGTTTTTTCTGTAAAAATATTAATTTAATGCTTTTGAGAAGATTTTGCCTTTTTTGTGGGCATATCATCAAAGTGTATTAGTTTAATACTTACTATAATTCATTTACTGTAGAAAATCATTAAACCCATGTCACTTCAAAACCACGTGACATAATATGAAATTGAAATGACCTTTATTTTGGCACACTAGTGCACTGAGTTAAAGTATTACCAAGTCCCAAGTGTTGCCTGTTTACAAATGCCAGACAGACTACTATGGCTCTAATGTGCTCAGAGATTGTGCTGCCTATGAGCAACTGTAACTAACTGAAAATAGTGAATTAGCTGTGGGGGAAGACACAGAGCTTACTAATAGGAAAAGCCACTACTTCGAGAAAATGGTTTATGTTGGAAAGTTGACCAAATAGAAGTGGAAATTTGACCAAATAGAAGCGGAAATTTTGACCAAGTACTCACTTTTGTTAGATACTGTTTCAGTGTTTGGCCTCCTGTCTTGCAATCCATAAACTTGCATCTTGGGTCTAGGATACTTCTTCCCTTCCATATGGTTCTCACACCAAGTCTGTAAGAGTGACAGCTGAATGAGTCACAGTCATGCTTAACTTCAAGCACAAAGGTGTCTAATTCTAAGTCTTAAAAATGCACATGACTGCATCATAAAAAGCCACAGGCTGCTGCAACACAGATCTTCAAAGCACTGTTAGGGAGTGCACAGATGTGTTTGTCAGCCCTCTGCACCCACTGCGCCATTCTCAGAACTCAGGACAGTCAAACACGAGTCAGATTTCCACTCATTTCCTGAGGTTGTTCAACAGCATCTGATGGATGCTGTGGATCACTAAGATTCTGTCCCCTGGACCTTTTAACACACATTCAGCCAACCCCTCTCACATCAGGGGACTTCTCCTGAAGAGGTGCAGCGCTCCAAGACAAAGAGGTGACTGATTCTTATGTCTGTTCCAACAAGGAACATCACAGCTAAAGCAGTTGCAGTGTTTCACTGTGTCCAACTGAGGTCCTTCTCCTGAGGCCTAACAACACAAAAGGCAAATTGTAATAGCTCCCTTTGAAATCAAATTAGCGATGTTTCAAGGCATGACCCGTAAAGGGCTGCTGTCCAGAATGGACATGTGTTTGACAGATACATGTTCCACCTAGCAGGCCTCTTCAAGAGTACAGATGGAATCAAGATGTGTGAACAGAGCTCCAAATGGGGAGCCATGGGATATCAGGATATACAGCAAAGCATTCTGCCTCAACAGATAAAAAGGAAACAATATCAGTTGCAGTGTGAAATAGCTCACTCCAGCTGGTAGGACAGATTCTAACAGAATTATATAAGTATGATTATTGCAGAAAAAGATACTATTCCATACATGCAAAAGCTAGAAAAATATAGCCCAAATTAAACTAAATAACCTTGTGCCCACTCTTTATAAAAGTCATAAAAAGTCACAATCTCCTACTTCCATTTGTCCATACACTGCAAAATGCTGAAAGTTATATGTGGCTTAGAATACCCATGAACACAATTTGGAGACTGGGAGTATCTAGAAAGCAGCCTATTTTTATCTGTCTAGCTACAAAATTAGGAAAAGTTAGGAAAGAAAATGAGCATTCAAGTTTGCCACAATGTATTTACTTATGTGACAGAAAATAACCACCCCCTGTCCTGTGGGTCAATTCCTCTGGAGCAAGAATGAAAATGAGAACTCCTGTCCATAGTATATAAAACAGGAAAGCATTTGGTGGTTGGACTTTCCAAACATCCAAAGGTCCCATTTGACTATAGGGAAAATTAATTTAAAGCACAACAACTTCCTAATGCAGTCCAGGCCTCAGCTCCATAACTCATTTTCACATGAATTCACAGACAAGAAAAAAAATCTTGTTAGTATATTGAGAACACCTATAGCAGCCAAATTAAAAGAAACATTTGCTGTCAGGAACTCCATCAACAACTCCTTGTTGTGTCTCCTGTCTGAAAAGGGGACAAGACAGAGATTAACTATCTGTATTTTGCAAGATGAAACAGAGTCCAGGGCAAGACATAGGCCGTGCATTCTTCACTATGTGCCCGGACCAGCCACTGCTGGGAAAAAAAAAAAAAAAAAAAAAAAAAAAAAAAAAAAAAAAAACAGGTACTTTAGGCCAAGCTAGGAGCCAAGGCTAAAATACCACAGTGCCTGTGGATGACAACAGTACACTTCACTGATGGTAGAACTTAACTTACATCAAACTCCCAATGGCTCATTTCTTCAATGATCTTCAAGATCTGCCTCTGCTAACAATAGGAATGGCAACTGTTTCAGGAAATGGAACCCATTCCTACCTTCTCCCAAAAAGGATAGTGGAGTATGCCATATTCTACACAATTCAGACATAAGGTCATAGTCAAGATTTGGCCCAAGTTCCTGAATATCTACCTGCATTTAATTACTTAAAAATCACTGACTAACACTTGTGATTTTCATATTATTTTTTCAGAAAATTACTTTAGAGACCAAGGAACTGTCACAGTGATCACAGAACTATATAGAAGTGCCATCCTGATAAACTCACCACCCCTGAGAGATATACACAATACGAGATTCAAATCCTGATATGAAATGCAACCCAAAAAAGGTGAGAAGTTAGCTCACTCTCCATGTTCAAGCAGATCTCCTTCCTTGGACTGTAGAGACGATCAGTAGTCAGATTGACTTTGATCATTCCCTCAGGGCAGGAGTGAGGAAAGCAAACTTCTACCACTAGAATCTGATGGTGAAGCACTTTGCATACGAATCCCAGTGTGGCCACAGCTCTTTCTCTTGGATTATAAACCTAGTTTCATCTTTGATTAAGGAGTTAGTAACTGAATCATAATAGGATCATTCTCATCTGTGCCTCTTTTCAGCAGCAAAGTAACATCCTCTTATTGTTTCTGAAGCAGTAACTATTCATGTTCTCCATGTGGACTATAAATGAACTTGGCCTTGGAAACTGTGTTGTTGGAGTAGTCCATTAAGAAAAAGTATTAAAAAATAATGCATTAAAACACAGACTAAAGCCCAAAGGCAATGATCTGTCTGACTTGTCACCCAGGTTAGTGAACAAGAGCCAACATTTAGCCTTTGAGTTCCCCCCTAGAGTGGTACCTTTTCCTTTTCAGTCCACCATGACATATTTACAGCTTTGTCTCATAGCAGTCCCTACTAAGACTCCAGGAATCTACACTGGCCCATCATGAATGTTATTTTCTTGTGCTACTACTGTTAAGAGCCAATAGAAGATATTCAGGAAGGAATTAAGAGTCTGTGTTAATGCGATTTCTGTCATCTCCAAATATCTCAGATTAGGTTAAACATACTCTTTCTCCACTTCCCCATTTCAACACGGCTTCCCAATGTATATGCTATAGGAGTAAGCTTGCATTAGCTCTATCTGCACTACACAAGTCAACAAGCTTGGGACAGTTCTTTGGGATTACAGCTACTTTCTGTAAACATTTCTTACTCATACTATTTAACCTTCTTTAACTCCAAGACAAGATTGTCAGGTTCAGAATGGGTTCTGGGTTGGAGCTCATCCCTGAACGTTGCCTATAAATTATTTAAGAAATCTAGTTGGTCCAGGTATAAAGCCTACCAGGGGCTCTTCTAACTCTTAATTGTAGACAATGTGGTGCTTCTGGATGCTTTCTCACAGTTTTCTTTAGTAGTATAGATATTGCTGTAGACAACAGGAAAAGAAACTCAAAATCATAGGGAATCCAGTGACCAGGGTTCCGGTTTTACTGTTTTCTTTTGCTTTCATTTAAACTGCTCATCAAAACAGCCTTCTACAGACTAATATCATATTATACTCATTTACAAAACTATTCAATGCTCCTATGAGCACCTTGATTAGCTGTCAATATATTATCAAACTTAAAGCATTATATTAAAGACTGGAAATATTATGGGTACATAAAACACACCCAGAAATGATACAACCCTTTCAGACCAGAAGGGGTCTGTCTTCAGACCTCCATAGAGAAAGAGACTGAATTTCTCTTAAGGGGGTACCCAATCTGCATCATTCAGCAGATCTAAAACAAACAGTCACATTATAGAGCAAGCAGGCATTTACAGGTCTCTGCTCTAGGACAGAGGTCCCCATCTCTTGTCTGAGTGTGACAGCTCCCACATGAAGGTCACTGGTTTCTGGGTTATTCAAGCATTCAGTGTTGATGTGGAGTCGATCTGTTCCCACTCAGTTCTGCAGCGAGGACACATCACCCCTCAGTTTCACCATACATTCTCAAACACACAGACAGACACAAGGACAGTAGTTTTAAATCCTTACAGAGTGGAAAAGATCTTCCCTGCTCAGAGACAAAAATCCCTATCTCTCCCTGGCACCATTACTTGGTAGCAATAACTCCAAGGTGTTGAGACCACATTTAGCTTTACGGAATAAAACATAACAAGCTGTCAAAAGTGCATAAATAAATTAGAGTCATTATTCCAGCTTAAGGTTCTGGGGACATAAACAATCCTCTTGAAGTTCACTGTGACATTTTTTGCAGCAAGAGCCAAGCATTAAAATTACGTCCTGTATACTGAGAGCTGTAAATGCATTCTGTCTTAGGGCCTGGCACTGCAGCACAGAAATCAACAGGCCTGCCTTGGAATAGAAAATACAGCAGTTCAGGGCCAATTCTCTGCCCCTGAGCACAAGTTTTATGGCACAGCCCATGTCCATATGGCTAAACTCTGTCCTGCTCACTCCCTAAAGAGGAGTTCTCATCCATATCTGCCTGCTTGGAAGAGTCCCCAGCTCTCACTGCTGCCCTGACCCATCTCCAGGCCCAGCTGCAGGGAGCACAGGCTGGCATGGGCAGAACCATGCCCCAGAGTGTGCTAACACCCAAACTCCACTGGTCACCAATGCCACTGCTCCTGCCCTGCCCAGTATACCAATACAGCTACAGTCTGGGACTTCTGCTAGGATATTACCCTAAATATTTACCCTTTTGTAAGTGACTTCCAGTTATATAATAAGAAATGCAGAAAGTGAGATCCAAAAAAGACGTGAGGAATGAAAACATACACACATTTTGTGTATATAGGGATATAAAGAAGCTGTACCAGATAAGACCACATATCCATCACACCTGCATCACTAAGCAATTACATAAACTTAGGAAACAGTATGATATCAGGGTAGGCACACAGCAATATATCCTCAGCACAGCCTCCTGCAGCCCTCTCTGACTCAGTGACTTCCTGAAGAAAAAGTGATGCCCTGGTATTTAAAAGCCTTCTGAGAGGTCCTCTCAAAGAAAATGAGCTCTGGAATTAAATGTTGTATAATTAAAAATCCCGTGAAAATAGGCTTCAGCAATTTGAATTATAAACAAGGAGCAAACTTCATTCAGAAAACACACCTTACATCAAAAGAACATCAAAACAAGGATGAACAAGAGTAGTGTCATTACAAGAAAGCATTAAGTTGAAAACTACAATCTCTAAGAGCAAAATGTCACAGACATTATGACAGAAGGCTTTTTCTTGAGCTCAGTGCACATAAAACACAACAGAATCAAACTTTTGTAGTGTATTCAAGGCAGAACCTGCTATGGGAGAAATCAAAACAAATGGCTAGTAACTGAGAAAATGCAGGATCCCTCCTATTTCACAACCAATAATTTTTAATGCAGTCCTTTTTCTCACTTCTTTTGTATACCCCTTTAAAGATTTGAAAAACCACCATAGTAACTGCATCTTTGGGTTCTAATGGGTATTTTTGAGCTACTAACTAAATCCATATTAGGAGCTGAGGCAGCCGTGGCAGTATGAAGGATTGTTCCATTCCTGAGTGGGAAACATTCTTGCATTTTGTCCAGCTGAAATACTGTATTTCCACTGAAAATGCCATACTAATAAGCTCACTGGTGATGTTTATCTAGAAATTATTGAGACAGAAAAACTTTTCTCTATCTCCCCTTCTTTTTCTCTTCAATGTGTGATCAAGTGGGTCAAACCAAAAGTCTAAATGCATTTGTCCCCTAGTAATAAAGAAATTGATATTTTGTTATTTTTGCCTTAGTGTATATAAAACATACCACAGTAGAATCATCCTGCTTTCCAAACTTTTTGTTGACCATTGAAAGGAAAGGCTCTCTAGACATTCACCTAGCACAGAGAAGTTCTTGCTTGCTCTGTGCTTACTCACAGTGTCATAACAATGCAGATGCAAGCTTGAAGATCCATGATCTGACTCCTCTAAGACTTCTCCTCTCCGCCATCTACATTGTAAACATGACACAAATGCAATCCAATATTTTTATTTGGAAAATCACGGAAAGTTACAGAAATTAATTTGGAGCAGATGACAGAACAATTCTGAGTAGGACAGAAATCAGGGAGAATACAAAATCTTCTGCCAAACTTGGGAAGGAGGTAAAAAGACAACAGAGAATTCATGCTTCTATAGATCACTATCTGATGTATATTAGAGGAAGGCTGGTTATGTCATTTGATTCTCTTTTGCCAAAAATTTCCTCATCTGCAAAATGGTGGCAGCAGTACTGCCAACTTCACAGGGATCCTGTGAGGACAATGATCTGCTTTCCAGTGTTCTTACATTGGGAAAGTATTAGATGAAGGACAGAGGAGCCCATGACCATCCTATGGACTCCTCAAATGCCAGAGAAGCATTATAGGGCTCCTGGCATGCAGAGCGGACCTATTCACGTGTGATCATTTTACTTAAAGCAGCACTGGACTGGATTCCTCAGATCACTAATCACCTTCAGCTCAGAACACACCCACTACACCAATTCAAAATAAAAAATATAGTGCTTACAATAATATGTGTAAGTTCAAATGAATAGAGAAACAGAATGAATGAATCTAACAATCTCAGATCGAAATATATTTGGGTTACAAAGAATGTAAGGAATAAAAAGGGGGAAAACCCCCAAAACTGTGTAAAACGATCCTTCAGACTAAGCAGCAATTCTAGTAATCCAGACATACAGCAAGGGCTCAGGGGTCAGCTTGGTAGGGAAAATAATCATTCTTATGATGTGTGAGCTGTAATGAGAGCATGGGGGTGACACAAGCCCCTCAAAAATATTCCATTGTCAGTGCAGCAACATCCTCTCAGAAGGAACAGTTTCAAATGAGAGTGTCCCAAAGCCTCTCACACCCCATTAGTGATCTCCATGTCATGGAACATATATGTCATGGAACATATAAAATAACAGAGGCATTATTATAAGATATCCCATGAAAAAGGTTAATATACAGGAGAGCAACTTTACAGAAAGATACCATGAGGCTCCCCATTTCTTTTCCTCTCAGCCTATGTTGTGGCAGGATAAAGAACAGAAACAATAAATATCGGAATCACAATAAATAAATAAATAAATAAATAAATAAATAAATAAATAAATATCCTAGGAAATGTTTTTTCTAAAAATAGCATGTGTACAAGATTATATCCTACTTCTTTCCACTCTGGTAGTTACAGTCCAGCTTACATAGGCATGCCTTATCACTAAAGACAGGCAATTAAATATGGGAACGGATGTCAAGTCAATGGTCTGTGTTCCTGTGAAACCGTTTCACCATTCTTCCACAAACTGGAAAATATTTAGCAAGAGGTGTGCAAACTGAGCCCAGGTGCAAGAGTGTGCTTGAAAGATGCATATCATCTGCTGGAAGCAGATATAGACCGAAAGATTCAGCATGAAAAATATTTCTTTATTTTTCCAGACAAAAAATTTTGTTCCTCTGGCCTGAAAATATTTGTTACTTTCATTTTGAAACTTTGAGTTTTCTATTCATACTTCCAACAACAAACTGTCAACTGTTGTTACAAAATTTACAGTGTTTCACAGAAAAACCTACTAACCTCAGCAAAATATTCTTCTGCTTGCTTACATAGACCAAAGCATTTGAGCCATTGATAAACACAGTAGAAAATAAAACATTCAGCCATTAAAACTCACTTATCCATTTAGTTTTTCTCTAACAGCCTTTCAGAGCTTCAGCTCAGTGACATGAAAACCTCTCAAATCTGGGAAGTGGTTAGTCTGCAGAGAAAGAACTTTCCAACAGCTTTGATGTCTCCTGGTGAGACTCTACATTACTCCAGAAGCCCCAGGGATATACACTGTAGGAATGTAAGGGCTGAAATTTGTCCTTATATTTTCGTACCACTAAAATCCAGCATAACCTTCATTTTGAAGACTTAAATGAGACTTAAGCAGTACACAGCCTCATACCAAGTCTTCTTTGTGTTGGCACAAATTTCACCCAGGCAAGACAATATTTGCTCAGGTGCAGTACCTTGGGTGAGAGTTAATCCCTTTCATTTCTGACACAATACTTATTATGTACAATAACTAATAAAAGCCACTCTTGAGATCGACAACCTACACATTTTCAATTTCCTCCCATGTACTGCAGTCTTTCATAAGCTCCTTTGATCCTGTATAGGTATCAATCTTTGCGTGCATATAGGTCACAAGAAAGTTCATCTCATGTTAATAGCCCAGTCACCTTCAGATACATTGATTTTAAGCCATTTCCAAATTTTAATTTGTCATCTTACTTTAGTTATTGCATTCTTCTCAAAGATATGAAGCAACAGGGACTGTGATTTTGCTTGGACATGTATTAAAAAAGAAAAAGTCATGTCAAATACCAAAGTTTCCTTCTTGTCTGGCCAGTTGGAGACACATGTGCACACTCTGCTCTTCCCTGTCAAGGGAAAGGTGGCCCATCTGAGGCAGGGTTTTTGGGGCCTACTGACCCTGGAACAGTATTTCTGAGACACTGATTGTTCTGAAATCACACAAAATGCAGAATAAAATCATGTGGCCTCAAGAAATCTGAGCTGAGGACTCTGAATTTGGGGAAAGGCAGAGGGCTACCTGATGCAGGCACTCCTAGAAGAGCCCTAGGAGTGCTCTTGTCTTCCTCTGGCCCCAAATGCTGAGCAAGGCCCTTCACAAGTGCACAGGCTGGATCTTGCTGCAGCCTGAAATCCCTGCCCAAAACATCATCCATAGCTTTTTTCTTTTTATCCACAAACCACCAGCATTGAAAATTCTACCTTCTTTGGTGTTTCAAACAGGACCAGAGGCTGCCAGTGACAGAGTGCAAGACAAGAGGGCCTGGACTTAATCTTTTCCGAGAAGGCAAACCTTACAGAAATGTTTGTTTTCGCTCTGCTGTTCAACATTCCAGCTAGTGGGAAGCTTCAGAAACTTGTTCCAATGGCTTGTTTCTCCTGCTCCCTCCCATGGCAAATTGAAATCAATATTTTTAGATTCTTGTCATTCCCTTGAAGACTCTCTCACTTTCTCTCCCTCCCTTTCCGAGGTCACACAAACTTTGCTTTGGACTCCAAACTATTAATTTTTCACATTACTCATTTTAGGTGTCTGAAAAGTTTCTTACTCATCAGCCCATAGAACCATAGAAGGAAGTGTTCTTTATATTTTCTTTTTTTTTTTTTTTTTNTTTTTTTTTTTTTTTTAAGACAAATAAGAGATACAGATCTCAGCAACAGAAATTAAGTCTCTTCCATGCCATTGCAACAAGACTGATTTGAAGTGCCCCCTCCTTGGCACACACTTTTTGGCTTTGCTTCCCTATCAGAGTGCTTTGCTTCCATAGCACAGGGCATAGAAAAAAAAAAAATTGCCAATTTAGGAAATCAGGAGTGCTTTTCTAACCAGGAAAAGTAACTTCAGGGAGTCATAGTGAAGCTGAATTATTTTCCCACAGGTCATCAAACACTGTGTCAAACATTATTGACTTTTGGTAGCCAGGAGCTTAAGTTAGGCTTACACTCTAACTAGAGCTTAAGAGCAGCATAGCCCAGCATCAGCTTCAGGAGCTCAGCAAGGACTCCTGTCAGCTATGCCTGGAAAAGAAATGAGTATGTAACAGGAAGTGGCCTGTGAAGCAAGAAGCAGCCTTCCTCATTTACCAAAAGTTCCCTTTTCTGTTCAGCTCCTCTTCCAGACTCATTTGGACTAGCAGAGGAATATATCAGTGCAGTCCTACCTACCAGCAGGGAAGAATGTTTGTGCATCTGATTACTCTCTCTACCGGAGCTTTGCTCTTGGATCTCATGAGGCTCCTGATAACCTCATATATTACTGCAGCTGTTTGTTTAACATAAATCCATAAAATTCTTGAGGTTGCCACATTGCCCTTTTCTCCTGTCCACACCCAGGATCTCCTCATCTTCTTAGTAAACACAGTAAACAATTCCTCACAGGGTCCACGTTTGTTGTGATAACTCACCACCCCATTTGAACTTCAGATCTGATGCACACAATACAGCAAGCCTGTGCACTGCTGCCAGGTAAGACTTTGCTGATGCACTCAGACTTTAGCAATAAAATAATATTTGTGTTCTCAAAACCATCTACTGAAGTCTCCAAGAATGCCATAGCAAGAGCTACAAAGTATTTTAAGGAAAAAAAGAAAAAAAAGGACAGAAAATATTTTTCACCAGAGACTCATCAAGTCAGCTTATGTAGAAAGGTTGGAAAACATTTTGCAAAGGCATAAAGACAGTTTTCTTCTGCTCACTTATACACTTTCTTTGGTTGAGTACAAATTAGGTGCAAGTAGTACCATAATCAAATATTTCTGCTTTGGTCCTCGAGTGGGCAGAATACAACTGAAATCCAGATGATCCACAGTTTTACATCAGGTAAGCCAGGATGACATACAGGGCAAAACAAACCAATTTGCAAATGTCCCTATCCAAATTTTCAGCCTGAAAAATCTGCTGAGCTGCTTGTGTTTGGAAAAAGTCCTAAGCCTAGATCAGCAAGGTGTTTCCTTGCTGCATTGCTTCCTACCTGCCTGGGACAAGGTCTTGTGCAACTATTTCTGTGCTCAGGATATCTGTTTGAGGTGTGATTCCTAAGTCCCCTCCCCTGCAGACTCTTGAGAATATACTCTGACTGTACTATGCACAGTTTCTTCATACAGTTGTCTCTTGAAATTCCTTTTTTGATAAACACTAAAGTCTAAATGTACACAAATGCATAGCATATACAGCCAAAAGAGAGAGAATGAAAGCATTAGTCAATGAGTATTAACAGCCTTTGTTTAATACTACAAATATCTGGAAGCATTTCTTTGTACATACCTTTCTGGAAGTCCACAGCCTATTTTCCAATCAAAGACAACATGTTGCCCTTGCAACAGCAATAAAGCTGTCACACCGCCTTCGGCTGTAACTAGCAATCTGTCCATATCCAATACTTCATTGAAAAAGAAAAAGGTGCAGGCCCTAAATCTGGATGAATTGACTGGAAAAGGGCTGTGTAGCTAAAGTTCAGCTCACTTTTTTCTTGGCAAAAGCATTTAAATCCTCTAATGGAGATTTATGTCATTTTGTCTGGGTGTCTTTCCCACAGAGGCTTCAGAAATTAATCATGCTTCCTCCACAATCATGGAAACATCCCCAAGCTATCATGAAATTACCTTTCAATTTTTTTTACCTCATTTTTTTCCACCTGTCTCTCTTCACCAAAACACCTGTTCTGGCTGAAAATATCACATACTATATTTTACACTTATGAAGAATTGATCCGTGATAGTTAACAAGATTCTGCAAATGATTAGAACTGTAACATCTTCAACATTTCTTAAATTGTTTTACAGACTTGGCTGCTGTTTGATCAGACTCAAAGACACCTGTAAATTCAATATCTTTAGAGATACTTTCTTACTTTGCAATCTCAAAGAGCTCCAGATTTGTAACTCATTTTAGAGACAAATAACCAGCAATAAACTACTCCTTTCTTTATTATTTTTTTGCTATATTTCATGTTTCATTAGAAGATCCAAAGCACCCTGACAAACAGGAACTGAAAAATAAAATATTGAAGCGGGAAGCTCTGTTTGTAAAGATGCCAGTTCAGTGTATGCAAAATGAAAGATATTTTATAAAACCTATTAATAAAAATATTCCCAAGCTAAACCAAAGTTAACTGCGGTGTTTCTGGTCTACTTTAAACAATATTGGTTTCATAACTAATTATCTCATAATTACTAATATTTTTCCTTGATGAACTCTGTGCTGCTTCATCCTAATGAAAATGCTGCAAGGTAATACAGCAGTTACATGACAATGCAAATAGGACCCATTCAATTTGCACAAAAAAAGGTTGCAAGGAGCAATTAGCACTTCATTAATATGATATAAAATGCTAATTTGCCATATATCCCAAGTGACTCAAAACTCCTTTCTATCCATATGTGCAAATAATAGTTAATATGATGCAGTGTGTGTGAACCAGATTCATGGTGCATTAGCTGGAATCCCTGTGTCAGTTTTCAGTATAATAGCTATTAGTTAATATGAACAGTAGCTCACATTTAACCTATGACAGCAGTGTTAAATGATAAAAGGATCTGTTGGCAGCAATATCTCATAATTCCACCCTGGTAAAGTTCTCCCTTCCTTGCTATCCAGGATGAAGTATTGGAAACTGACTTCTAATCTAATTTATAAAGCAGATTGAAATGAAGTGCTGGTAGCACTCAGCTCTGCTGCTCAGCATTTTGAGAAGCAAGATCATTCCTGGTGAATTGTACAGCTCAGGCGTTCAAGCACTCACTGGCAGCTTCTAATGATCAAAGTATTTGACTTAAATAATTGATTTATTTATACCAGTAAGGAAGCTCCAGGGGGTTGTGAATATTATGAGATATAATCACACCACTAGGGAATTAGAGACCCTCAGATGTGCCTTGTGCTTGCTAATGCCCTACGGGTGTGATTAGGATATCACACATCAAAGGAATTTGCTCTAAATTTTTTCATATAATAAATTAATAAAAATAATTTATTTAAATAATTCCATTGATTTAACAGGACAGATCTGATGCAAGATACAGNGTATGCAGAGAACTACAGTGAAGTGTGTTGATCTAGGACACTACAGAAGCCCTGACCATCTTCACTTAACACCCAAGCACCAGCAGGATCATCTGGCTAGCGGGTCCCTTACGAGGCATTATCATCACCTCAAAGCTTACTGTCTGCAATGAGAGTTCCCAGATATGCCAGTCAGCCTGCATTGTCTGAGATGGAGTAAAATGGTGCTCTCTAACAAATCCTTTCAAGAAGGGAAATGCTGATTAACTGTGACACGCATTCTGGCACAGGTAGGCAAAGCATGGGCTCCAATACCTCATGGAGAATGGAGAACCCAGGCTCTTTTGGCCAAATTGTGTATTCAGATATTTTAACACCTACCTTAATGGCTTAAACAGTTTGACCACTGCAGACTACAAGTTTAATGCACTTCTTACCCCAGCTTTAACAACAACAACAAAAAAATCATTACGGAAGTGTTCTTTTGTCAGTTACAAGAAATTGAGTTACCTAGAGACCAAATAACCTGCTCAAGGGCACACTGACAGTCTGAGCAGACCACAGGATTAAACCTGTTCTGACTTTCTGCAATACACTTCAGAAAATCTCAGAAATACACCACTTTTTCCCCAATGATATTACAGCAACAGGCAATTAAGATCATGTTATCTTTAACCTAGTGCACTGTAAGGGAAGTAGGTATACGTTCCACTTTCAGAGGTACAATTCTTGTCTTTATCCCATGACCCACAGGGAAGCATTTATGGCAGTGACAGGAAAAACAAAAGCATTTTTTTAGAGAAGAGTTGTGAAAAGCCCTGTAGATTCTTTCAGAGCCATAGAAAGGCATGAAGACAGAAAGCAAAATTTGGGGGCAATTTGTGCCTTGGACAAACTAGTACTCCAGGTGCAAAATACGATTGCTGTTCTTGGGTTGCAGAAAGAATGAATTAATAAGGCTATTTGAACCCATGTCTTAAAGTTCCTGGGGTCAGGCCTAGTCTGTTTTATATTGCTTTAGAGCCCTCTTAAGATGTTGCAAAAGAACTTCAGAACTGCAATGTTGTTTAAACAAGCCATGCAAGTTCTAAGTGAAGAAACCAACCACAACTATAAATTCCTGCAAAAGCAACATCTCTATCACTAAAATTAGAAAGGGAGAGGCATCAAGAGATTTGTTCATGCCTATGAGAAAAGTCTGAATGTGTGTTTGACTTCCTCACACTAAAGCTTCATTCTCATCCTTACACATGTGTTCTGATTTAGGTGCAACAACCATTGTATGTGCTGGCTAGGCCCATTATCAACTTGTGCCATTATCAATTTGGGCACATCACAAATCAGATGTCCATCAAGTGTTTTTATTGCAAGGATCACATCTGAAATCAATTTCAAATGCACACAAAATTCAGTCTCCCCCAGTGAGTTCAAAAGAAACTCTCCTGTCTCAGAATTTCAGGATTTGAATTGATCCTAGAGTCATACAGTCCACTGAAAGTGCTACATGTAGCATGCTGTGGTTGAAAATAAATGTACATATTTTTCTATGTTTATACCCCTTTCCTTTCTTTACCTCATTCTTCTAAAATGCATATAAAAAATACCTGTCCCACAGGTGCACAAGGGGACTTTTTGACTCCCTAGCACAAAGGATCCAGCATTGTGCATTTGTTGGGCTGTGGCAGAACTTCAGGAAGGGTGCAGACCCCACACTGAGGTAGGGTTTAATCTGCTCATATGGTCCTGTAACATGGTATTTGCCTTGTCCTGCTTATGTTTCTCATCTGCCCGGGTTCTCCCCTGCCAATTTACCCTAGTAGAACTGAGTTTGATACAATTACCATGAGGAACCATGAAAACTCAGAAAAAGCCTTTCTATCTAGGCTCACCTTTAAAAAAGTATAAAATGTCTGCATATCCCTGACATAGAGACAGTCATGTCATCAACTTCCACCACAATTTAAAATTCTTTGTATTTGTGTGACTGCCAACTACAGCTCCAACAGCTACTGATCTGAGGGAGTCCTGTGCTGACTGTGAAATCTCAGATGTGATCCCAGTTTAGATTATAATAGAGTTTAATAATTCTGATCCTAGTGATATCCCAGTATGCATCCCATAATATGGCTGCCTGTTAGTTAAGACTGAAAATACCAACAGTCTACCCTTGAAGCAGACTGTCAAGTTTACAAACAGCCAGCAGAGATCAAGGATTATTAACAACATTGCCTCTCAGAACTGAGGTTTTTTTAAAACCGTGTCTGTTTTGTTATCTGTATCATCCATGACCTGTGTGTTTTTCTCAAGGATAACAGCTACACCACCTTGAGCAAACCAACTTCTTAAGAGACCAGAGAAGTGAATCACTGAGACAGAGCTCACAACAGAAAGTAGCCCCAGTGTCTCATCAGTGAAAATACCTATTTGTGACAGGAGAGAAAATTGGAAAGCAAATGAAACAAAACAGTATTAAAAGCTGAAGCTTAACAACACACTAGAATTTTCCATGTTTATTTATAACTGAAAATATTATTTATATCTGTACAGGATTTTAAATCATCTCTCCTTGTGTACAACAATGTTCTTTGCTTTAGCTCCAGTTATGGGTGGATTTCTCAAAACCAAACCTCAGCAGAACAATACCCAACAAGGAGGGGCCCAGCATCTACAATTAACATAACGAGAGCAGGCTGACAGGCAAGCCACAGCTGAAGTCAGAGGCAGGAAGGTAACTTATGCCAATACAGCTGTATGAAGCACAGGACAAAAGGGATTCAACAGGAACTTTCATGAGCAGGAGCTGACCTTGAAGGCTCAGCTGTAGTAAATCAAGAATGGTGTTAACTAATGGCTCTTTGCACAAACTCGCATCCATCCTCATCCTCCATTGCAGAAATTCAGTCTGAAGTAAACAGGCATGAATTGCTCTGCCAAATCACATCCAAGTGGAAGATACAAAGTAAAAAAATCAGTCAGGAAAGAAAGATATTTGGGCATAAGAAACCAAGAATGGACTAGCAATGGGAATGGGCTTTGTAACTTAAAAGTGGGGGTAGTTCTCCTAGGAGCAGCTTTCCCTTCTGCAGAAAGCCACTCTTCCTTAGCCTCTCTCACTGCATAAATTCAGTTAGAAGATTTTCTCCTTCATCCCAGTGGTTGTGTCCCAGGCATTGTGAAATATTAGTGCTGTCAGCATTTGTAGCTGTAGGAAGTCAGATATAAACCCTAGTGCCACAGTATGCTGCTGGCAATGGAGCCTGGTAGCCCTATCACCAGCTAGGGCATTCAGCACACAAAGAAAATAAACCACAGACTTGGTGATCAACAAAAGACCTGCCTGCTAATTCTGCCTGCAAAGGAAATTCCCTCATTTTAAGCTGGCTGTTAAAGTGCCACTCTTCTCTGAAAAGCACCTGATGTAACATGACATTCTCCACCCAAACCAACAAAGCTCCTCAGCAAAAGTTTCAGATCTGGGAGTTGAAGTAGATGAGTGAACCCATGTTATTTCCCTTCAATACAGAAAAGGATTTTTAGGGTCACTTATGACTCAGCAACTCTGAGGACAAGCAATATGACAGATGTAAGGGCAAAAGTGAGGCACTGCAGCTTAAAATTATCCCTCTGGGTACTGACTTCCTGCTCTGGACACCCTCTATTCAAGGAAGGAGTCACCCTACCTTGCATAGCTGCCTGCTCTGTATTCTTCCTCCCCATTTTAGGGCCAGCAGGGCCTTCATTCTGAGGTTTGCAAGTTGAATAAACAGAATGTTTTCAGTTGCGAGAGCACATCCAGTCCTTGGTGTATGTTTGTAATGATATAGCCAAAACTATCCAGGGAGGAACCCAGTGACATGTTTTCACATGAAGGAGAAAGAGTATTACTTATCTTCCCAGGCCTTTATATTGTTCCTGAAAAAATCTGTAGGAAATTTGTCTTTGGTGTCAAAGAGAGTAGAAACCTGCACTATACATTTAAAATTGAATTTTCAAGGTTTTTAGGGTTTTTTTACCTCCTGCCTTTTTCAATAACTTGCAAAATGGGACAAGCTCCTTTGTCACCAATTAAAATAATTTTTAAAAAAAAAATTTAAAAAACCCACACCCCATAACTCATTACTCCCTACCAGCCATTGTACATCACAGAAGCACTGTTTCTTAAAGGGTATCCCCCTTCCAATGAAGAACTGCAATGCTTTCTAGTAAAATGTCTAAATCTATCTCCTTGTTACTTCAAGTTCCCCTCTCCATGGCCAGCCTGACAGCCTTGGAGCCTTTGAAAGGAGGAATGTAATGAACACACATTAATGTTATACACTTTCCACAGTTCTTGTTCTGATGTGACCAGATTTATGTATAGAGTACTTTGAATGTAATTCATCATGATTATACATAACATTGACTTCAACATTTCTGCAGGTAACACCGTCTCCAAGCTCCCTTAGCCACATCTGTATAAAGGAACTGAGAAGTGGTGACACAATGTTCATTTGTTTTGGTGGCAAGACTCAAGTAAAACAACATAACAGAGTCTAAAAAAATACTAATCTGTGAAAAAATGTGAAAGTGAGTTAAGTAAAACCTTCAAATATTCGCTTGTTCATGACAAGCTGTGTGGGCTGACAGCTTGTCTCAAGGGAGTGAGAGGCCTTAGAAAAAGCCCTACTACAAAAGGACTGGCTGTTAGGGTAAATCCCCACCAGTTGGAGTCCTGAGGAGGGTGAAGCCCAGCTATTGATGCCCAAATACAGAGAAGACATTGTGAAGGAAATATGGGGGATGAGAATGGCAGTGGAGGAAACAAAATAGAGACTGGCTCCCACACAGGGGAACAACAAACCTGTGAAAATAAGGAAGTGCTTTGTCACTAGATAGATTTTTAAGGAAGAAAGACATATCCCATGACTCAAAATGCTACCTAGGCCATTAGCGATCTCCATGCTACCATAGTTTGAGGCATGGGAGGGAGATAAGAAGGCAAGTTATTAAAAGCAAAATGGAAATACAAGGAGGGTTCTTTTCAAGTAAGAATCAATTCAATTGCTGCTATCTTCAGAGGGGACAAAAAAAAAAAAAGATGACCTCAAGTATTGCTGACTTCCCATTTTCATCCCAAGTTCTGCAATAGCCAGTGTTGTTCCTCAAGCACCAGGGTCCTCAAGCCTTGTCATCAGAGCTCTCATTTCTCAGAGAATTGCAGGTCAATGACACCATGTTCTAAAGCCTTTTTTCCCACACACACAAGCTATAATGAATGTAATGAAAACTGTTAGAAATAGTCATTTTAGACAATCTCATTTGGGAGTAGATGAGAGAAAAAGAAGAGCCATGTAAGGAAATTTGAGTCTCTGAAGCTAAGAGTAACTTCACAGAATGAGGATTGTTGAAGAAAAGCAAAGCTCTCTCCTTGGTTTACATTGTCCAGGGCCATAAATGGCTTATAATTGAAAACAATAATAATAATTTACAGTTAGAGAGTGCTTATAATCAAAGAACTTAAAGGTGATTTTATAGGATTTTATTGCATTTCTCATATGTCGCTTCATCTCTCTTTGTAGTTACTCCTATAGCTGTTTCATGGTATACTTTAAAGGAGTCCTTAAAGCCAAAATGCTATGCCCCAGGACACAGTCAGAGCAGCTAGCAGGACCACAAAATCCCTCCTCCCAAGCTCCAGGTCTCACCAAAATCCCTAAGATATCTATACAGGCAATGCTGGTAAGTGATACGATTATAATGACTAAAGAAAACACTGAAGAAAAATTCAACACTAAAGAAAGACACACTTTCCTTATTAAGTACTCTAATGTTGTATCTCTAAGTCTCTTGTTCAGCTCCTAAGTTCTAATTCTTGAGCAGTAAGAGAACACATTACAAGAGGCCTGCCAATGAAAGAATATATCCCATCTGTGAGGCTGGATTTACTTCCCCAAAACTTTTCTCCCCATGAACCTTCTCACATGAAGAAAATCCACTAAGGGAGGGGAATCTATTTGCAACATCCATTCTTCACAGTGAATTACCTAACATGAAGGTTGTTCCCACAAAGTAAGCAGAGTATTCAGCTGTGGAAGCATAATTAAAAGACATTTGTGCAGTTCTTGGAGCTCTCAAAGAGAAGATGTGGCCAGCAAAACCCAGGACAGCCCGTTAGCAGCCTGGTTTTCTCATGACATGAACTTTCTTGCATACCCCATGGCAGTTTCCACTACAAGCAGTATTGCATTTGTTTAAATTTGCATTAAGAAGAGAAATACTTTGTTTCTTAGAAGGCAAAATCCTCACAGCAATTACTAGATGAGCATCTCTGCTTTCATTTTAAAAAATAAAAGGAGTTGTCTCTGGTGTGTGTCAAGAGCTGCAGGGACTACATGGAGCTTGCGACACTCAATCTCCTAAAGGGGTTCAAGGCAGCTCACAGGCCTAAGACAATGCCAGCAGGGCACTCACCGGGAGGTGACAACAGAACAGCCACATGGCCCTGCAAAATCTCAGCCAGCCCTGCCCTGAGCCTCTGGTGGTCTCCAAAGAGTCTGCAAGAAGGTATGCAGTGCCAACAAGCATTATTCCTTACTTTTCCCACATTCTACAGCTCTTATCTGGCCTGGTAGTGCTGAAGTTCATCTCTCTGAGCATAATTAAACAGAATAAAATATCAGGTTTAGCATCAATAATGGCTAAGACAGCTCTCCTCCAAATCTCCCACCAAGATGCACAGCCCTAACGCGACAATATCCCTCTCACTCACAGAACAGGCCTTTGTCTTGAGACACGGACACAAAGCCAGGAACGGTACGTACAATGTGTTACTTTAACATATTCAAGGTTTCTTTTGGAAGGTCATCCTGTGTTGGCAATCCTGTGCTCAGGAGCTGACAGCAACAAAAAACACACAGCCCAGCTGAAGTGATGCTGGATGAGCCCTCGCATGGTGAAAATTACAAATTCACAACACAGTGCTGCTTAGGAGCTGCATCCACAGGCCCCACAGCACTGTGGGCACCCTGAGAGCTCTAATAAATGTGGCAGAACAGATCATTAACTAACAGACCTATGACAGAATTTATTGCAGAGGCACCATACACTTGTATCAAAAATAGGTGTGCTTTTGAACAAATCACATGGAGGCAGCAGTGTTTGTTTGCAAAGGCCTTACACATGAAACTAACATTATGTCCACAGAACTACCTTAGCTGACTACACAGCAAACACCTTTGTTGATGCCGATACAAAGGAAACTACAATAACATAGGGAGAGTTTGGGAATTCCAGATTCTCTTTCCCCAGCTCCAAGTTGCTATTTGATGTCTATTTTCATCTCAAAATCCCAGAGAAAAACTTGGGATTTAAAATATATTATCAATATTATAGCAACATTTGTGGAACTGAGATGTAAGTAGAAAAGCGGTCACAGGGAAGACTTCAGAGGAATTACTTAAAACTTGGTCTGTGTGCACTGCTGGAATGCTTAATGCTTCTCCAACAAAGTTCTAGTTTAGTTTTACAAGCATGGCAGCCTTTGCACGTTAGCACATGTTATGTGAAACATCACCCCACTTTCCCAAAATAGCAGCTCTAATGAGTTTCATGGTAGCTCTCCTGCTGATCAAACATGGGTTTATGAGCAATACAAGGAACTGATAGGGTGCCTGTGCCCATGCAGTGGCCCAAGTGCAGGCACACAGCAGAATGGGTTCTGCCTGCACAGGCACTGTGTGCTGGCTAATGAACAGGGAGACACAAACACAGTCACACCACAGTTCATTAATAAGCTCAGATGAAGTAGCAACAACCTTTTTAAAGTGTTCCACAAAACCTTTCAAAAATGTAGTAGTCTGAATAACCTTTTTATTGGGAAACAGAAGTTAAGACTCATTGGGACACTGATGACAAAGGTTAAACCTCTGTGCTCCAGCAGACATACAAGAGACGGAAGGAAAGAGACAAAAAGATAGAATGCTTTCCACGCTCTCCCTTCTTCCACTAAATGCACACAAGTCCCTCCAGAAGCCAGCAGTAAGCCTGGGCTCCACCTGAGGGCATCATCTTGACACAAGGACACACATATGGTTTATATGCAGTACTCAATCCTTAAATGGGAATATTGATACTTATCTTCTATTCTTTAAGGCTCCTGTAACAGGGCAAAGGAGCTGGGCAAAGCAATATGGCTCATCAGCAGATACAAATCATTGGTACAACTGGAAGCTTGAGAGCCTAGAGATAAATTTCTCTGGCAAGGTGGATCACATTGCTTCTGTGGAAGTATGAAAAGCAGTCAACATGCTGTAATCCCAACTCCTAATATATATAATCAGACACATACTAGTCTTCTAGTCAAAAACATCACTATTTTGCCACGTGACAAGAAACACACACAATCAGAGAGAGAAGTGCAATGACAAAAATGTCACCTTGGTCCACGAGCAGGGTGAAGGCACATGGCCATAGCCTGTAACACCATTAAGAGAGATATTGATAACTGCAACTACAGCAGAAACATCCCAAGCACACCTCTGTAAATACAAGAACCTTTATACCACAGAGTCCAACATACTGCCATCATAGAAGGAAGGAGTTTTCCACATATGACAATTATACAAGAAGGCGTGCCCCATCAAAATACCCAGGCAGTCTGCAAAGCACTCCCTGCCTACAGCTACAGGGCCTTTGAAGCAGCAGGTTCTGGCCTTGAGCTGGATGGATTGATTAAACAGCCTAAGCTGGATACGACTGGCAAGACTTTAAATTGGGCAAACCTACCCCAGAAGAGAAAGGTTTGTGCATATATATACATATATATATATATATAGTTTTTAAGCTCTCCCCACCGCCCAGAGAAGTTCAACAAGGTGAACTGCTGTGTTCCCACCAACTTCCCCCTACAAGAAATATTTCTCAGGAGGCAGGAACCAGGCCTAGTTAATATAATCAGGTCCCAGCTCTTAAGATCTTGCCCTCCTTTCTGCACTGGGAGCATATTTACCCTGGCACGCATTTGCTCAGCCTCTCACTATCACACATACAATTAAGTTCAGCTTCTAAAAGTTCTAGATGTAATTGGAGCCAGCTGCAACCTTTCTGACACATACTAATTGCCAGTAATGATTTAAGTGCAGTCAATTCATGCTGCAATTGTTTTAAATAAAGGAATCTCTCCTACCTTTTCCCTGAGAAAAATCTGTTAATCTTTGCTGCTGACTTATCAAATCCTCCAGTCACCTGTTTGCCATCATTTTCATGAGCTGATAACGTGTTTATTAGAGCCATAATATGCAGGTGGAAGCATAAAGGTCTCATTTGGTGGAGTATGAATTCTGTCTCATACATCTGTATGGAAAAGCTTGGTTTCACCCTTCAGCTATGCCTCAGAAAAGAATAAGTTCCAAAATAGTACCTTTTATTCTTTTCAAATGAAATATTAGTTCTTTTAAGCTCAGTACATATCTCAAAATACCATTTGGATGTGTTTTTGTTAAGCTCCAGGTTGGTTTGGTTTTTGAAAAAAAAAAAAAATCATCACTGCCTATGGTAAATCTATCTAGCCTTAGTTAATTTCCATTTAATTGTATTCTTTTTAATAATTTTTCATATATAAAAGCAAGTTCTACAAAATAATAAAACATCACATGGATTCTTTAAGTCTGGTTTAAGAGTGCTTCCTGCAAACTCTTTTAGTTTCCTGCAGAAGACCTGACCTGAGATATTGCAGACAACACACTTCTGGCAGAATGAAACCAGCATTTCTTTGGAAGTTTTGCTTTCCTTTCCAGAGTGTTTGAGGGTTATGGTTGTACTTTGGGGTTTTTTGAGGGGTTAGATATTTTATGGATGAAAGCGTAAGATTGTTTTTTAAGGCATGCTAGGGAAATTACTACAGTCTGTGCACTGAGCTTATCAGTCTACATTTTCCACCACTGAGTTACTCAGACTGGACAACCAGAAAGCAAATGGATGTTCTGCTGCAGCTGAACTCACTGGCCTTTTGTCTGGCTTATTTGTGTGTTGTACAGAATGCACTTTTTGCCTGGGGTAGCATATACTAAAACCCAGCTTAAAATGGCATCTAACCCAGGTATCTGCTGCAATCTCCAGGAAGACATTCATAACCCTTGCCTCACCTGTGAAATTCTGCAGGAGAAAAAAAAATGTATGGACCAGAATCAAAGCAAGGATGTTCTGCCAAATATTTTTAACTATCTAAAAGAGAAGAGAAATAAGTAACAAAAGTACTGACCAGCAACTCGAGGAATCAAGGCAGATTTTTCATGGGGAAAAAAAAAAAAAAAAAAAGCCTGAATCAAAGGGGGAAATGTATAAGAAAGGGAAAAAAGCTGTAAACAAGAAGCAAAACAAAAACCTAAATTATGTTTGGGACAAACTTCCCATGTACAAGAGGAATTTAATCTGAGGATTCCTTGAATTGGCTCCTGAAAATATAAAGTAGGGTTCTAATTCTAGGACAGTATGTGATTTACTATAAAACAAATCTAGCATATAATAATTTCCTTCCACAATTCCCATGACTTGTGGCACAGACCCAAACCCTCTTCCATAATTCACGTCCAAACCTCCCAGGAGAGATGTGATGGCCAGATTGTTAGTTTTAGTGTATGAGTAGTTTGGGTGAAATGACAAATGCCAGCACTCAGTCATACTGTGGAGAAGAGACGACCACAGTTATGAGCAAAGGGCAGAGCTCCACTGGCAGTTTATTATTAGCATCTTCAATATGCGTAAAAAAGTTGTGGTTTTTTTAAGGTAAATAACATTTTCCTACCTAACTGGCCAGTCCTCAGGGACAATGTGTTAGTCATTCCACAGCATGAGCCAATTCCTCTTTTCCAGAGAGGAGAACAGAATGTCTCAGCAGATCCAGTAGTCTACCGGGCTGATGTTCCGAGGCGCCTTACAACTCCTAAATTCTGCTTCTATGCCCAGTAATCTCCTGAATCTGCATTTTACACAAACTCCGAGCCAGTGCTGACCATGCCCAGACTAACACCTCCTGGAATAGCCTTCCCTGCCGCTAAAAACCTTGCCAGAGTAAATAATGTACCAGTTTGCTGATGCAGCCTATTCCAGAACTCCTCCTAGCTTTAACCTTTCCAAATAGTCCCTAAATGTAAAATACAGTTAATCTATGCCTCTGACTCATCAGATTATTCATTCCAAATTTTATGTTTGTTAATTATCCCTTTTTTTTTCCTGTTTGCAGATTAATCACAGATCAATCCATCAAAACATGTGAGAAACAAGTCCCAGCCTCATGATCTTTGCTCACAACTCATTGCTCCTGATACAAGAGTGATCATTTCTACCATGTTATTTCCTCCTTGTCCCTGACTACTTGGCTGAAATTCTTGAATTGAGGAGAATACTGACAAGTATCAAATAATGTATGAACCTTTGACACAGCATTGCAGAAAAAAAAAGGCATTTCTACTAAAATTTGTGAACATTCCAGTTTTTCTAAAAACACCTCTTAGATACCCCAGTATCAGCCAATGAAAAAGAACTGGAGAATAAAAGGAAAAAAGTGAAGAAAGAAATGGAAAAAAACTTGCAACATTTGATTGTAAAAGCTATCATTGGAGAGATCATATTATGCAGTTAGTTCTATTTAACCACCTCACCTAAAACTTGTGGCAGTTAGAGATAATTCAACAGTGGAAAGCAGAAAAGCAGAGGTCTGCCTCAAAAGGCCAGCAACATCCTTTTTTTTCTCTCAGAGCAGTTCCTACTTCATGTGTGGTGTCCCACATGCCCATTGGACCACAAGCTCTAAGGAGGAGCATCAGGCCAGTTATTCCTGTTTTTGAAGGGGAAGTGAGGGGAGAGACAGGAGGAGGCAAAAATGGTGGTGACTGCTGGAAAAGCAGAATCTGAAGATAAAGATTTCCTGACTGAGATTAGAAGAAAAAATGACTGAAAAAAGAACTATATCTGCTTGGATGTTTTCTGACACTTCCCAAAATGTATCTTAACAACACTGATCTTATCAGATAGTGGCACTGAGACATGGATATGAGCCAGCTGACAGCCATGTAAGTAAAGGAGGGTAAGGGACAGCTAACATGAAAGCACAGGCTACTGCAGAGCAGGGGAAAGCATATGCAGCTATTTCCCAGGCTGCCCCTTAAGCATAGAGAAAGGAGAGAAATAATACAAAAACAAATGCCCAAACCCCTGGGTGATAAACATTTAAGGACAGAGTAGAAAAGAATTGCTTGAAGCCATTACAAACCCAGCAGTGCTGAGTTCAGCCTGGGCCAAGACACTCCATCTCAGCTTGCCAAACTTGGAAGTGGGTCCATACAAACCTAAGCAGCCTCTTACCCTCCTATCTGATGGGCTCTTAACGTAGTTCCTCCATCTCCCACGTGTGAATAGTTGTAATGTTATGTTCTTACTTGCTATAGGATACCAAAGCTGTAATAGCAGGGGAAAGGCTGGAGAGAAATCAGGATAAGAACCTAGGATTAAAGAAAAATTTAATAATTGTCATTAATAAAAAAAAAAAAAAAACCCTAAACAGAGTTGCAAGTTTCTCTATTTATCATGTGAACTTCCCTTGAAAACAAACAACCTCTTGTCCCCTGAGGACTTTTTCAGCAGTCACTGAAGATATCTAATGAGGCAATATTTAAGAGACCTAATTATAAGAAAAAATAAACCTTGATAACAATCTTATCCCACGTACAATTCAAATATGACTCAGAGTTTACTTTAATAATCCTCTCAGGTTAACACAACACAGTCAAAGCTACATTGTAGCAACGCAGCTACTGAGAGATCATGAAGAGGAGCTAGGAAGTCACCCACAACAGGATGCCTGACCAAACATCAGTGAAAGACCAGAGATGTGCTACGGAGGGGTGCAGATAGCAGCCTTGAGAAAGCAGGGCTTTGCATTGCAAACTCATATCATTATATCAATTTTGGCCACTTTGCTCTGATCACCTGTGTCAACAAGGCATTTCCTCTGTTCTGTACCTTGAGCCACATTGCTGCACCTGCCCTTGAGGGAGGAGTTATTGGATTAACCCAGCTTCCTCTTATCTGTGTTTACTCACCAAAATTACTCTGCAGAGAAAACTCCCTGAAATCAGTCCCAGAGCTGCAGTTTCACTCATATGC
>WEIU01015942.1:215217-290272 GCA_013389925.1 Aegithalos caudatus
AAAGGTAGAGTCATAAGGAATTCTGCTTGCTAACACTAGTGTTGGCTTTGCTCCAAACCCATGACCCTTACAACATGTTGCTATAGGATTGCTGGGCAAGCTGCTAGAGTCACTGAAGCAAGAGAGAGAAATCCCCAGATTTCCTACTGTGTGTAATTCTGCATAGAATGAGCTAACCATAACCCCCCTGAGATACCCCTTGGTTTTTGTTTCAAAATGGCTACAAAAATATATACACACACAAAAAAAAAAAAAAAAAAAAAAAAAAAAAAAAAAAANAAATTAGAAGTACACAACGTTTATCTTTAAAGCAAGTAAATTCTGATAACCAAAGACAATCAACTTCAGCAACATTTTGTTACTTAAAGCAGCCTCCCGATCCTGAACTGGGAATAAAATCTCAGAGCTGTATGCCCAATTGCTAAAATGGAGCAAGATACAGCTCCTAATGAGTCTTCCCACTGAACAATCGGCTTCTTCAAGGTGAGCAGAGATTTCAACTGAAGGACAAACAGGAAACTCTTAATGACAACCTTAAAAGGTTAGATAAGGAAACAGGTTCCAAAGTACTTTATATTTATCTACTTGGCTTTCACCTGCAGATACTTGTCACCACTTACTGCCTCCTCTGCAGGCCATTAATGACCCACCATATTGCTTACAGATTTCACAGTAAGTCATTTGTGTGAAAGAACTGTAAACTCATATCGACTTGGGAAAGATTGAAAATTTTCTCCTTAAAGGCAAAGGAAACGGGCTCTTCTCTCACCTGTAAATGATAATTTGCCTCTGCTGAGACCATTCTCTAATAATATAAGCCTGTACTTAGTCAAAACTAGTGACTTGCATCTTAAACCCAGGAACCCCAAAGATACTCCTTCAGCACATCTCCTGAACCTTCAACATACTGTTTTCTAAGAAACTGTTTTTTCACAGCATCCTGAAGCTCAGGAAGTTCTCATCATGACATCAGGGCCATTTCAAAATTCAATGAAGACAAAACATACCAATGTAACTGATGCAAGGTAAAGTTGGATCTTGCAGTGTTCTCAGCCCTTGTGCCACTTCTGCAGACAAGCAAATCCTGGTCAAAACAAGCCTATACCCCCAACTATGCCAAGCTGCAGTTTCAAAGAAACATGTCACCGTTTTGCAAGTGAGAAGGAGGTAGGGTATCGGCACACTGAAATATTTTCTTAGGCTATCTTTCTAAGTACTTATAGCAGTGCTTCTGAAGTCCTCTTCTTCTGTCAAGTGGAAAATTTCTGAGATTCCAGAGGCCCACATGTGACTTGGCTAGAAAAATGCAAGGCCCAGCCTTTTAGCACACAGGCCACCCACATGAACAGATCACTCACAGGACCTGGGATAAGAAATCTGAACTCTCAAATAAATCAAGAGTTTGACCTTGGATGGGTTTAGCAGAGCTTAGAATCAAATCTAGGGAGTCAAACACACATGAATACTGTGGCCCTTTGCTCCTATAGCTTCCTGATAGAAGACGATCAATGTTGAAGAATAACTCAGTTAACAGGAATGTTGTGTTGACAGAGTATTGACAGAGGTATAATGGAATACTAGATATTTCAAGTCAAAAGGAAGAAGAGATGAGAAAACAAAATTTCTCACCAGAGGAAGGAAAACTAGGGCAGAAATTAAAAAGAATACTTGACAAATAGTACTCTCAAATACAACCTGCTAAGCTGAGAGGATCTCCATACCTACAACACAGAATGTATCTAAGGTATGGTGATGACTTGGTACCACATGGTTTTCTGGTTGTTTGTGAGTTTACGTAGCTGCAAGACAATCATTTTCCCCAATAAAATCATTCAGCAAGCAGGTTTCTAGTGATTCACTCAGCTTCTAAAATAAACACTATCACAGCTGATTATAAGCACTTAGCCGTGCTGTAACTGCTGTCATGTTCAGATACACAGGAGTATAACACTACCTTCAATAACAATACCAGAAAAATGACATTCATTTTCTAAGTCAAGCAAGGTCTTACTTTCAGCTTGAGGGCATTCAGCTGTCTGCCTGTAATATGGGAACTTTTCAATGTCATCTCCAGGCAAGCCCAATGTTCAGGGAAAGTTCTACAAATCAAAGCAGAGACCGTATGATTTTGATGACAACCCGCTCACCCAAAGAGAAAAGTGCAGGATGCATGCAATCCCTTGCCTCTCCCCAGTCAAACCAACACCTTTATTTTCCCCTGTAATGGTTTATATACTGAAAAGAAAAATAACAATGGCTATTAACCATCTGCTTCTCACCCCATTACAGCTAAAATGTGGTCAACTGAATAATTTACTTCTTTTTGCTCTGCCTGGGAGATAAGACTGGTGGGAAGGAAAATTATATTCTTAGCTCCTAGCACAGGAACAAATAAGGGACCTTCAGCAAATGAGAGACAGATGAGAGAGAGAGATAAGGAGGCCCCTATTTTCTGGTAGAGATGGAAGTGGGGATATGCCAAGCACGAGAAGGCAAACCTGCAACCAGCAGGAATGTTTGAAGAGGCAGTAGATGGGAGAGGAGCCTGGAGAGACCCCCNTTTTCAGTGCTATATTCAGGGCTGCAGAATACATACAACATGGTGATTTTCAATATTATTACAGTTTCTTGAAACTAGTTAACAGGGTCCCCCTGACAGCCTGAGAAGTTTTTATGAGGCAGATTTGGTGAAGTGGGTTGAAATAAATTCATGAGAGATGCTGGACTTCCTCTGAGTCATGAAGAGCACTGGAGAGGAAGAAATAGATGGGGTAGGCAAAGGTACAGGCTGACTGTCCCACCTGGGAGCATGGTGTTGGCCTGCACGTACACTGAGGGCTGGTGCCTGCTGATAAAGAGGCAGCATTTTTACCTCAGGGTAGCCAACATACATGTTGAGGTAAAATAACAGTGACAATGAGGCACTGCAAGTTTTACCATGTGGTGACTTGCCAAGATGAGTATTGTACCCTGCCTGGGGTTGACCTGAGGGACTTTACTTCATGGTAAAACTAATGTGTGTTGTCTTTGCTGAGATTTCTTATTCAGACAGTTGACATGTACCTTTGTTACCCTGAGGAAAAACCAGGTTTTTCTGACAGCAAAAATATGATGATTCACATCTTGGTGCCCTGTTCAAGAAACTGAAACCATTTTGCATATGCTCTGGGTGTCATTAGTAATTTTTCTTCACTTACTTTCACTTAAAAGCATATAATTTGACCAATACACAGATGCATATGCTCACCAGACAGGCTTGTGCAAATTTTGCAAAGAATTTTTTTCATCTACTGCAGACATTCTTTACTTTTCACTTCTGCACAGGACCATGTTCCACCATGTCATTTTCTTGCAAACAGTTAAGAGGAAATTAACACAGCACAAATTAAAATTTTAACCAAAATAATTCTGAAGGAATAACCTATCTTCTTCTTTTAATTAAAATAAACCTTATTGTTCAGCATTTAAAAAAGGAATTAAAAGTCATCACGCAGGTGAAAACCCTTTCATGCATATATAACTTATTCTGCTCATGTGCCAGTATCACAACAGACCAAATAAATACATATTAAACTTTTCACTACTATTAATTATTGAGAAGAAAGCTAAATTCTTGCATGAATATTATTGAAACATTATCAGAACCTTCCACACTAAACTCACTGGGGATCAGTTTCATACTCCTTGCATCCCTCAATACATATGCTGGGCAATAACTGTAAGCAATTTAGAGTAGGGATGGCCCTTCCTTGTTTAAGAAATGGTCAGTACTGTATATAATTTCACTCCTACTTCACTGTAACAACGATCCATGACAATTGATAGCAATCTTAATGGTTTATAAATCCTTTATAAAGGATTTTAGAGAGAGACCTTTTAATTAATCTTGGCCTTTCTATAGGAATATAGCATAGGAATTGGATTGTTTTTAGGTACCTCATTCAATCCAGCAAGATAGAACAGGCTGGTCAAGTTTTCTCTGACCCTCTTCCACACTCTCCTACCCCAGTAAAATGACCTTTCCAACTCCACGGTACCATGAGAAGCCAGCAGGTGGATACAAGTGGTGGATGCTCTCCCATTACAAAACTCTACAAGGTTGTGCATCTGCACACAGCAGTCAGAAACACGTGGTGTGCCTGCATTAAGCATTTTGTACTCCGTGGTGGATAAGCTCTCAGCTGCTACCCCTGGCATTTCTCACCAGAATAACAGAATACATCTGCAGGCACATCCTGGCCAAGATCCGACATCTCACATCTGCCCTGGGCCACCATTTCGGGTGCCTCTGTCCTTTGCATGATCACATTAGGACTTCAAGAATGTGGAAGACCTATGGAGCTACAGCAGTCTCCAGGAAGCTGGATCACATATCAGGCAGGAGTTAAGCAGGCAAACATGAACATCTAGATTTGGGCTTAGGTACTCCTCTCAACCATCTCAAAAGACTAAAGCTTTCCAGGCTTCTAGCTATGTGAACACTGAATGTCCTTGTAGAAATAGTTTTGTAGTCTCAACTACTGCAGTGACAGCAAATTCACAAGCATAAAAAACACCTTCTTATCCATATCCCAGAGCACTTCAAAGGCCAGAAGTGTTTTTCCACCTGATTAATTTGTTTTCACTAAAGGACAAATTTATGGATTACATAGTTGCTCCAAGTTGAAATATGCAAAGACAATATTAGTAACCAATGCATTATACACTGCAGTAAAAGATAGGCTGGGGTTTCTTCTATATCAGAAGTTTGGGTCATGCTTCCAACCTTTATTGTACTGATAGAAAGATTAAAAAATTAGTATCCTAGGGAAAGCCAAGATCCTCATTGCCATTACCTTCATTTGGGAGCTAGAAAAATGTCAAATATTAGAGGAATCAAAATGCAAATTGCAAGGGAAAACAACCAACAGTCTGAAGTCCAAATCTGCCATGCCACACCAGGCCAACCCCTCATGTCCAGCATCCACTCCTAGCAGGAGCATTTAATCACTGCCTTGGATTTCAAGAAAGACAATAACCCCATAATGCACCTGACCAATTACAAAATGCTGTATATGGATGAGGGAAAATCCTTCCTGATCCCTACAGAGACTAGCCAATGTGCTCAAATATGAGATTTAATTAAGCCTGCATTATTACTTCAAATGTTACAACTGTTCATAACGTTTTCTAGGCCCTTTTCAATCCAGCATGGCATTCACATTTACAGCCTCCTGTGGCTCAGAAGTCCACCAGCTCAGCCTCATGCTGTGAGGCACTCTCTATGGATAAATAAAATTTACTGGCCCTTTTGCCTCATTTTCTTAATACAACACCATGCCAGGCAGAAATCTACAGCTTTTTTGATGATGTTGCTCACCTCAGGCAGTCACCTCCAAGTCCACACAGAGGTTGGCTGGGTGATAGAGTAGGGAGGTTGAGAGGAAAGGAAATCATTGAAAAGGTGCATTAGGACGAGCAGCACAGTGCCTTCTCAAGTTTGCCTAGACACCCTGAGTTTGCCTGCATGTGCAAAATTAGGATTATATCTATAATTGTGCAGTTATTAATTAAAAAATAATTAATTATATTATTGTTACTTCAACCTCCCTTCTAGAACATCCTCTGCTTTCTGCCTCTGCAATCCCGCAAAAATTTACTTTTAACATGTTGAAAGCAGCAGATAAGAGAGAAACAAAACCTTAGGTCCAACTATAAGGAGAAAAGGAAGGAAGGAAGAGGGAAGGCAACAAGTTAATAATTGTTCAGAATCTGAAGTCTACAGTAAAGAGGGAAATAGTTTTGTTCTGTTAAACAAACACCTTTACTAATGACAGAGTCCCCTGCCCATTTCCTACAATCCTCTGGATAATTTTTCTTTTTTTTTTAAGGATATGTAGGTTCAGCCTGTGCCTTCCAAAAAGTCAATTCTGAAGAAAATTACTTGGAGGGGGAAGGAAAAAGGGAAACTGACAGGGAAGTCAATTCAGAGAATAAAATGTGTTTTTTGGAAATTCTCCTCCCTAAAATTACACAGCACCTCACTTTGGAAACTTCAGCAGTCCTGGAACAGGGACCCTTTGCAATGCCACCTGACAATCTGCCCCAACTTCGGCTGCAGTTCTGCAGAGCCAGTGAGGCCAGGCTACCATTGGCTCACTGCTGGGGCCACACCTGAACTGGAAACACTTTTCTACAGGGGAAACAGGAATTTCCAATGGAAGTTTTTGTTTTTGAAGGAATTAGGTGTCTTCCTGTAAACCTGTATGACTGCAAAGCAAGCTTATCAATAAACCAGAGTGAGTTCAGCAGAAGTCCAATGTGCAGAGGCTGAGGGTGGTGGATTTGTCCAGCTTGAAGAGACGGCTTTAGAAAAACAGCAGCCCCTCAGTGCTTACGAGGATAACCAGCAAGGAGACAGAGGCATGTTCTTCACAGTGGTACATAGCAGGAGGGCAGCAAGCATAAGTTGCAAGTAGGGTTCAGACTGGATTGAGGAAAATTTTTTTTCACAATAAAAGCCTTTGAAATCAAGCAGGGGAACAGGATGTCCAAAGATATTATGCAATCTTCATTCTTGGGGGTTTTCAATACCTGGCTGGACAAAGCCCGGAGCAAACTGGTCTAATCTTTTAGCTGACCCCTTTTTGAGTAAGAGGTCTCATATGAGGCTTTCTAAGGTCCCTTCTAACCTGAATGATCTTAAGATTTTAAAACTCACTGCCTGCTCCACCATACACAGATTTAAGAACTGAACCATTTGGAGTAGATGAACTCATTCGGATGCAAACCACACCATCCCCTTGCATCTCCTTTAAATTGTGTTAGAAATCATTCAGCTTATCACCATCATCAGCGCCCATCTATCTGCAGTTTGTGTGACTAGAGAGCTCATCAAGTAATTCTGTTATCTGACACTTGTTTATAAACCTTTCTACAGCATTTACAAATGCTGTGCAAACAGTGCACTAACGATAATGAATCAAGACTCCTGTAACATCCAGACCACACCCTGCAGCCACTGATTCCCTGCAAGGCTACGAGAGGCTCTATCCCATCCCTTTATCTGTTTTAGCTCTGTGTCTTTATGAACTGTATTGCCTGTCATGCTGAGGAGCCTGTTTGCCCTCCAGCATGGCATCATTAGGCTTTATTATCATTACCTATTTAAAAGTTTTGAGGAGCAAGCAGAGAAAATGTAGCAACCCTTTTTAGGTACTAATGCGTTTCTTCCTGTTAATGCCACACTGGTGAAATCTGTCAGTATCAAACAAGCACGTATTATCTAGTGAAAGACTTTGACAGGCTCTCAGCATTCTTGAGATCAGCCTCTGAAATATGTGGACGCCCAGCACACAACAATAAATGCACTGGTCCATATGGGTCCTAAGGTCATTAAAGTCCAACACAAAGTATATGAAGTCACTGCAAAGATTCTAGTAAAACTTTACAGGCTTTGGAACAAGCAAACAGAGCAGGAACAGCAGATTGCTATGATTTTGGAGAGCTTTGTGATTTTCCCGTTTGGCAAAGCAAAATTTTAAGAATAGGAATCCAGGGAACAACTAAAGTATGGGCTTCAAACTTTTCACTATCCTATAACACAGTAACATCACACTCTTCAAAGTACTCATCTCTGCAACATCTCTGCAAGGTAAATACAGCACCGTTGTTTTACAGATTCACAAGGGAAGCACTGGAAAACTAAGTGGTATTTTGAAAACCATACAATGAACAGAGAACTGCATCCAGGTCTTCCAAACCCCATTAGGGCCATTATCTAAACCTGGTAGACATGGTTAACATATATTTTCTTACAAAAATTGAGGTGTTTTCAACCTCAGGACAGATCTGCAAAGATTTTCTAAAACACTTCATTTTCTCTCAATTTACTAAGATTTCAATTTTTTCAAAATTTAGATAAACATTTGACTGAAATGTTACACAACAAGTGCTCAAACTAGATCACTTTTGAACACTGTGAAGTGGGATTACCTTGGAAATTTTTAATTGCATGTTCTTTCCCTACCTTTTCATTTCTATTTTTGTACAAGAATAAACCATTGCTGGTTGAAATGATGCAAAGACCGGAGTCATGGTGTCTAGAAACTACAAGATTAGACAAGTAAAATCTACCACAACACCTGCTGCTTTTCTAGATGCCCCACAAACAGCACTTTTAGCAAGAATTACTGAGTCAAGAGATACCTAATTAGCACTTAGTGGGCATGTGACCTTCTGCATCTAACCCAGGTGCAGAAATGAATATGATAGCTGAAGTTTCAGTTTTCTAGCTTTCTGTTTTTAATGAAAAAAACTGTACTTCTGTCAAGAAAGAGTTTAATGGGAGGGTTTTTTTGAGCAGTCCCATTGCCAAGTACTCTCAAGGCCCATTAATTCACCCAGTAAGGGCATTTAATGTCTCTAAGTGCTTAATACTTTTGTACTTGACCCTCTGGGATCAACATAACATGATACTCAGAGGCAGAAAAGTAGTTCCAAGTAGCACAAAACCTAAAAGTGTTGGTGCACATTCACTTGCAGATTTAACTGGGATGGATGAAGCATTCACCGTTGCCAGCTGTAACCTTCGTCCCTCTTTTGGAATCTACCTTCCCAGGGAGGTTTTAGCAGAACAAGTATCCCATCGTGAGTCAGCAGGGTTTACAGGCTGAAGTCAGCAGGATCACACAGGAGGACAGCAGGCTCTCAGCTCCTTGGCCAGGGTGCAGGCACACATCACATCCCACCGGCCCATGGCAAGGCACAGGGTGGGGAGGGAAGGGAGCTGGGAGCCGTTTTACTTCAGCTGCCTCTGACTGAACTCTCACCAAGAATGAGTCAATACCCAAAGCCTGTTAGCGGGCTGCCAGCATACAGCTCTGATGGTTTATAAAAAGGAATGACCCTATAAAAATAGTTAGGGCTCAAACCTTCAGCATGCACATCTGCTCTTTGAGACAGACTCTAAGGTCACTTTGAATCACGAAATTAAATAGATGGCTAGTGAAATCCAAGAAAAATGACTGCCTTTCCCCTTGAGTCTGAACTTTTATCTGCTCATCTGAACATTTTGCAAAAAACAACAGAAAACCTATTACAAAGATTGCTGGTGCATGAAATGATTGAGAAATATTTGCAGTTTGAAAGCGGTTTCACTTCCTGCCTGATACCACAATGAAACTTTTTAATAAAGTTAACATAGCTGTTGTTTTACATCTATGTCTTTATTTTGTCTGTTTTATATTTCTTAAATACTTACATTTAAAAAAACTCCCACATCTAAAGCCAGAAGTTCCTGAGTTTTCATTGTAAGTCATTCTGCTGATAATGTAATAAAGTTTCTAATAATAATACTTTTTGCTTACACTGTAGAGCAGCTTTAATCCAAATACTTCAATGCATCCTACCAATTCTAGCTAAGCTACCTAAATATATGCATACCATTTAACAGCTGAGCAGCCTGAAAGATTTTGTGACCCTCTTTCCACAAACATAGAGGCTGAAGAAGTATGCTATGGAGCCCTGAGTTAAAATACTCCAGGAACCATTAAACTATATTGACTGTGCAACACCTATTCACAGTAGTTAAGCTCTAGAGATGATAGAATACTAATTAAATTAATTTTGCAAATGCTTGTGTGCTGCTATTTGTAAGGTTGTGTTCCAATATGCATACAAGCTGTTAGATAGTTATAAAATGTATTTGTGAGTCGTGAAAGTAATGAATTTCAGCATGAATAACTATGTAAAGGCTGTCCTACGGAATAGAAAACATAACAAAAAGCTATCATATGTCCCCTACTATTATTTTTGGTTACTTAAAATGTTTGAGCTGCCCACTCAAAAAGTCACGTGAGCTCTATCGTAATCTTGCAGGCTCTGTCTCTTTCTAGAAACTACTTGCACAGTGTCCAGAATTAAAAAGCTAAATTTGTTCATTACATTTTCACAAATACAGTTAAATACAAACCCAAATACCATTCTGACCCACAAAGGAATTGCTACAGGGATGGCTGGCCAATTGTTTTTGCAGAGTTCCAAAGGAGTCTCTGGATTCTTTGACAGCCTCTTCCAAGGTGGTGTTACTGGCAGTGGTAGCTGGGCCATTACCCCATTAAAATCACACAGACAAACTTTGGTAACACAGTGATAACCCAGCCCATGCTCTGCACTGTCTCAAAGGTCATGTTTCTTGCATCTTTTACTGAATCCATCTGAGGGCACCTGTTGGCCATTGGACTTGCTGGACTCTGGGCCAGTTCTTGCAGGATGATGGACATTCTTATATAACTAAATAATGTGATATATATGTTAAAAGGGTTTTTTTTTAACCATTTTCTTCCTATATGGAAAGTTAGACATGCATATTTAAACTAAAGGCTCTTATTTCTGTAGGGCTAAATGAGTTGCAAGACCCGCACCAAAATATGATCATGGTTAGTGACAAATGTGGGAAATACGCAGTAAGATAGGGTGTGAAGGGCAGGAAGCAAAGATGATATCTGGGTGATTCATGTGTGCCTCTGTCTTCCAAACAAAAACAATTATTGCCCAGGGACAATCCCAGAGTGAGCTGTTGTGAAACCATCATAATATGTATATTCCTTCTACCTAGACAGACTTGTGTATTTTAGATCCTTCCAGTGCATCACAGTGGAAGGATTATGCACCAGGACCTGAAACAATTGGAAATAGCAGAAATCCTAGAGAAAAGCTCTTTCTGATGTGAAGAGTTTTCCTTCCACTTCAGGGAGTCCTGCCAGCAGTCTGAGGCTTTCACTGTTCCCTGTTTCAGCTGGCACATTGCCCACTGCCCATCATGACACAGGGGCTGAATGGCCAGTGGGCACTCAGGATTTGCAGCACAAGTTTCCAGGTGGGAAGTGTCACTATGGAACCTGCAGAATCTCCAGTGCTTTGAAATTCTGCTTTTATCCTTCCTACTTTCTTTAAGCATACTATTTCTTTTTTGTTTCCTGATCTCGACTATGCACTCAAACACACAGAGATCATCAGGTCACCAGGGCAGGGCTGGGTTGGCAGTGTCCCTCTGTCCACGCACACGTCTGGCAGGATGACCGTGTTTCAAGCATGACATCAACAGTGGACAACAATTCAAGTGGAATATAAATAGGAAACGTGGAAATTGGGGGACAAGTTTTCCCCATTCTAGCAGGAATGGGGTCAATTTATAACAAGGGATAAGGTTTTATAATGATGGAATTATCAATGTATATTTTTTCTGGTAATTCTCAGAATTCTACTGTCTATGTGAGGATATCTTCCACACCCATACCCCTCATCCTTGCATTGCAACTGTACTCTTTCCCAATACTTTCATATCCACCACTCCAGCTTATGGCTGTAAAAACTCCATACGTACCTACATACCTGGAACATATAGAACATACAAATCTATATTCATTTTCAGGTGTATAAAGAACACTTAGGACACACTCTCATTCCCTGAACCTCCTGTATTCTTCAAATCCTCTTCTCTGCATTGCCCAAGATTTAGGACAAACCCTTGTATCTCCTTTTAAAAACAGATAAAAGCACAAACTGCAATGTTAAGAGTGCTGGAATTCCATCTCTCCATACCTATTTTCCACTAGAGCTGAGCACTTGTCTATCAGGGCACTAGCTTGGCTTCTCTTTGCTCCAGAGAAGTGAGGCTGTATTTCTTCATTCTGTTTGGCTAACATATAAAATATATGTGCATCTATCATATGAAGAATGGATGTTACTATGTTGATGTGCACTGTAATAAATCACAGGTTACACAATAAAACAAAACAACGACCCATGTCATAGGAATAACAATTGGTAAACATGCTGTCTCCCTTATTACGGAGCATTTCAGATTTTGTCTGGGTTTTACTGCGCTGCAAGCAACATTTGCTTTGTGTTAGGTTACTCTTCTCTTTTATTCTCCTTGAAAAATCAATGGAGATTTGTTCTACAGTTACTGAATTTTTGTTTTTATCTCACATACCACTCCACTATCCACATAAATGCAGCAAGATCAACCAGCCAAATGCAACTAAAGCAATCTTGGAAATAACAGGAATAAAGTGATATATTCCCCAACGCTTCCTTCAGCATGCAAACAAAAAGTTGCTAAATTGTACAAGCCAGCCAACATGAAAATCTCCAGCATTGTTCTCTTCTTGATCCTGATTTAAAAGGAAAAAAAAATTGGAAAACATGGGAGAGGGGAAAAAAAGGCACGGACAAGTACAGTTATAAGGACAAAAAGAAATTCTCATGTAGGGTGTTGTATCAAATTTCCAAAGCCCTTTTTGGTTTATACCAAATACCTCCTCATTGATTGAACTAACAGAGGATATAGCAGTCTATTGATCCAGTTAGCATAGCTGCAAGTTGTATGTGAGTACATAGACACATATTAAACACATTTTGGAAACAAAAAGTAGTTTTTAGTACATCACCCCACTCAACATGGCTGTAGCAATGCTGCCAATTGTGCTGCAGTTTAATATAGATTTCCTATGGAAATTAATTCCACATGCTGAAGGCTTACTGGTTAATGCCTGTGAGTCACTCATTTATCTGTTTTGCATTTATCGACTGTCAATGTCACAGAATAACCCCCACCTTCTCTTGTTATGAGACAGTGTATAGTAGCTCCTCATGTTTCCTCTATTCTGTAGTTTCCAATAACTGCCTCATGTTTCTCAATGAAATTTTGCAGTGTATTATATGTCTTTTTATACAGGCCTCCTAACTAGGAGCATGACACTCTTACTTAGTCTGTTTTTTTAATACAAAGTTTGTGAGGCAATCAAATATTTATAGTATAATTAGTAACCTAAATTAAAGAGTATATTGTTAATATTTTCCTGTTTCTTTGCAGAGAAAAAGCAGTTTTTAGGTGAAAACATGTAAACATAATTGCTAAAATGAGAGTGGATGTTGTGTATTTGCTTTCTGCATGTAATCTCATGTAATTCTTTAGGGCTGACTGATTATTGTTAAGGTTGTAGTTTGGTTTGAGATGGTGTTTTGTAAGAAAAGCATTGCTAACCAAAGATGGATCCTCTTATTCTGGTTTTTATTCTACTTTATTCTACTTCAGCAGGATTTCACCTGAGAGAGTTGCAGCTCAGAACAGCCTGAAGTCATTCTTTCACATTAAGGACGCATATCTAGGGAGACCAAATTCCCTTCTGTATTATCAGTGCTCTTCATGTAAGCGATAATTATAGGTCAGGGCCTGATTCTCAGCTTACCACAACAATCGTGAAACTATTAATGTCCACTGAGTTTCTTCCAAAACAATAGAGATTTCTAAACCCTGCAATCAGCTCAGATAAATATTACAGTTTTGTAAATGACCTTCTGAGGATCCTGGTGACCATATGTTTGAATCCTAACATGCATACTGGACGTAAACATCAGCACATTATTTTCAAACACATTATGAAATTGGTTTTGTTAAAAGCAACATTTGGTAAAAAGTCCTTTAGTGAATGAATTTCTGCACTTAACAGAAAGCAAGAAAACTATTGTTTCCAGTAATTGGACAGTTTGATTAGAGGCAGGTGGTACAGAGCTGAGAAAACTGGAGCCATGGATCCAATTTTAACATCAAGTATGCTTCCTTTTCTTTAAGATCCAGAAGCATAACATGCAAATTGCTTTAAAAAAAAAATCAGTTTCTATTTATTATCCCTTCTGGTACTCTATCCATAGTAAAAGTTTTCAGCTTGAAAAGAGTTGCATACTTGATGCTCATCATACACAATGATACAGGTATAAAAAGAACAGAGACTTAAGAAAAAGAAAAAAGAAAAAGTGTTTCAGATTTCCTTGAAAGTGTAGGCAAGAGATGTGGTGTTGTGACAAGGACCTTTTCTTGTAAACCCCAATTCAAACAACACACCCCCACTAATTATCAACTGTAGCTTTATTACTTTTATTACCAGTACTCTGAGGAGTCCCAGTGATGAGCCACCATTCTGGGCAGCATACAAAGAAGCACCTTGGACTGCAATAAAGTTAAATTTAATTTGTCTCTTGCTGAAATTTCAGTGCGTATCAATCTCAATTACCAAACAAGCAGATACAATAACCAGGCTCGGCTCACATTAAGCCAGACACCATGTCTACTCAAGAAGAAACGAAAGTCCTGCCATGGGATGGGAAAGAGGTTGACCGTTTTATATACAGCTGATTTAAAGTACACAGAATACTGAACATTGAACTGAGATAGAATTAGTTTTCTTCTTCATGGCCCACTTTACACTGATCATTCATAAGAGTATGGTTTAAACAACTGAAGGATAAATGCCCCAGGGACAAATTTGTTGCTGGTATAGATCAACATATAACTTTGATCATTATTTCGTGTAAGAAAATAGTCTGAACAAAGGGAACTTCCTCCTCAAAGGAGGATAGGACAGGACACCAGGACAGGACAGGACACCAGGAACTGCCAGTGTCACCAACCTCTCTGGAAGCTGACTCCTCATGTGTTGAGGTGGGAGATGCTCATCACTCCCATTCTGACACGGTACAGAGGACGTGACCTCATCCCACCCGCTCCGACCGAGAGCCCGCTGCACATCTTGGCAGGAGGCGAGAACAGGAAAAAGGCCCCGCGCTGGGCCCGGTGCGTGGGAGGAGGAAGCCGCCTTGGTTAGCTGTCACCCAGCACCACTGCGAGCAGCTGCACACTCCCACTCCCACCACCTGCATCCTACAAGCGAGCTACACCTCTGGTCTGGACTGAGACACTGTGTGAGCACAAATTTACCACCCCAGTGCTGCCGGGAAGGGGTAGGCCTGTGCAAATGGTGGCACTAAACCACTAAGTGTGGTGAGCAATGTGGTGGCAGGAAGGAGCTTCTCAAGTGCAAGGCAAAATTTGTGAGGGCCACTCCCAGGCTTGTGAGCCTTCTCTGTCACACTGCTCAGAGCTGGGCCCAATCCCCCACCGAGCCATGAGTGTGGGAGTGCCTTTGGGCAAAGCTTCACCCAGAAGCATTGTATAGTGAGGCACATACGCACATCAGGTCAGAAGCATCAGCAGTGCGCTCACAGGGAGGGCTGACACCTGTGCAGAATACAGGTGGATGACTTAAAACCTGTGATGGGGTAGAACAAACCAGCCCAGGTGATGCTGGAATGAGAAACAACTATACACACATGGATATGTTGGTACTATTACAACACCAATATTTTCACAAGGAAGAAAAGTACTGAACAATAACTTTAACGTACCAGGCACAAACTTAGCTTCAATCAACATCAGCCATGCATGACCTCTTCTCCATCTATTCTTTCCTTCAACAAGGTATTTATTACAGGTAACAGCAGGCATACTTGCAGGGCAAGTGACTTTTTGCATCAGTACGTGCACCTTTTAAATGAGGGTACCGTGCTGTATATTATATCCCAAATATTTACAAGTTAGGCTTACTAACAACATAAGAGCAAGGGATAGCAGAATTTCCAAATGGTTGTTTAATGCCAGGAAAAAATGCTTTATTAAAGTAAATCATTAATTCCGAGAGACAGAAGTGAGGCTGTATGAAATCCACGAGTGTCTGCATGTCTCTAACACACTTCACTGGTTAGTGCTAGAAACTTGTTAGTTCCAGCTCAAATTATCATCTTTTTCTTAGTTATCCCAAAATTGTCCTTACTTTGCCATTAACTCTTCCAGAGCAGTCCAACCAGGATCCAGCATGATGATTGTCAAGCCTAGCATTGGTTCAGTAGTGACCAGACAAATGATTTGACACAATAGGAAGAGTCATTACCTGCAAGATTGAGAACTTTCTGAGCAACTCCTGGAGCTGATGTCTTCCTTGTCAAGCCTCTAAGACACCCATTAAAATGGGAGGAAAATGAACTGTCCTGAACATAACACTCTCGATGCTGGTCTGGAAGAGGCTTCCTAAAACTAGAAACATGCTCCTCAGCACTGAATAAGCTTGATCTCATCCTGTGTTACATTTATAATATCCACTTATTGCATAGGATTTGTAAATTTAATTTTAATCCCAATATCAATCCCCCAAAATTCTTTCCATTTCCTCAGAGAAGTCAAAACAAAATAAATTCTCTTTGGTAGACACAATATTTCTCAGGCAATCATGCTGACTATGGATAATCAAATCACACTATTTAAGCTCTCTAACTGTACTCCTCTTCAGGTTTTCCAGCCTCCTCCACATGGATATTTCCTCTTTTCATACTAAAGTATTTACCTAAATGATGCAAAAGCACAGGGATACACTGGAATACAGTCAACACAGATTTTAAAGACTTTTAGGCATTTAGCTCCCCTGGCATTAGGAACAGGATATCTCACAAAATCTGGTTGTTAGAGTGGGACTGGAACAAAACTGCATTGCTCTGTGCAGCTGGAGTCTGATGGTCGTGTCTGAAAACAGTCTTTTATCACTGAAGTGGAGAGAAAGCAGGCACAAATCAGCTGGACATAACATCAACAACTATGCAAGGGAGGAGGAATTCCTGTCCTTATTTTGTTAAATCTCCAGCAATTCCAGTCTAACTAGGCCCAGTCCAGAAGCAACTGCTACTGAGAAATGCAGTCTCCTCGCTAACCTACTGTTTTCCAGTTCAGGCATAAGACACTTCTCTCAATTTGTCCTGTTGCAACAAACATTCTACAGCACACACACTAATAACAACAAAAAGATACTACTGAAACAAGTCCCTCAAGGAAACGCTGGCTCTCCCGGGAGGAGAAGCTGAGAGAGCAAAGCAAACACTATGGCTGTTTTATCTGAAGGTGCTCAGGTACTCCAGCAATGAGTGTGATGCAGAAACATAAATTTAATAAAAACTATCCAGCTGACAAGACTGATGTTCTTGGATTCTCTCTAGGTCATCACTGACATTGCACACTCTTGCTAGTCCTCCAGCACCTCCCAGTTTTCTCATGTCCCAATTGCCTCAGAATTCAGAGAAGCTGGTTACCTAGGCATGGGTTATATCGACCTTGAGAAATTGAGTTTTCAGGCATTTCGATTTCATGATCACCTGTGCAGGTCTGATCCTGATCTTCTCTAGTAATTCTCTTTTCTCTCTTGGGAAATTTCTGCCATCTGTTCCTTTATTCTTTCCTGAAAATGGAGGAAAAAATATAGCTTTTAGCAACACCCTGAGTAAATGCTTTCACTTTTTCTCATAGGCCATATCATCCCTTTCACTAGCCTGTTATTCCAAATGTACTGCAAGCAAATACATTTAATTGTATTTTAAAGTGAGCAAAGGTTTCAATTACCAGTTTCATTCTTGCCCAATGCATATATTTATTTCAAACACATGCATGTTTCCTTTCATTCACCATCTGTCTTATTTTATTTCCATTCATTCTTTCTGTTACACATTGTCATCTAATGTAGAGAATTATAATGGAAGTCAGGTCTTCTAATTCAACTGCTTATCCATCAAACTCATGGTGTGACCCTGTGTGTGTCATTAGGCCTTAATAAGCCTCATTTCCTACCTTTAAAAAGGACGTTGTCTGTTTGAACCATCACATTAAAATTGTTTAATTTAATCAGAGTAGCAATACTTTATAAATGTTAGGTGCTATTTCCATTTCATGCCAATCATGCCACCTACACTAATAAACTCCTGTGTTTAGTTCTGGGCTCACACATATGTCAGAATCTACTCTCAGGCTCTGGATCTGCAATGAACAGGTAAATTTCACTTTGTAGAAATCTGTCTTGCTCCTGAACAATTTTTCCTTCTCAGCAACTTTCCTCTAAAAATTATCCTTCATAAAAACATGCAGAGAAAACCTGTTAAAAATAAATGGAATTTTTAAGCCAAACAACAGATAATGTAAGTAATTTGGTCCTCTATTCTGCTAATTGCTCTCTTTTTTGAGTAAGAGTATCTGAATGTACACACCCACCCAAAGCATTTTCAACACAATGCAATCAACACTGAAATGAGGAACGAGACCATAGGAAAGATAATTTAGGGATGAACCCCACCTATTTATATGTGGCTCAGAGAGGTGCAGAAAGCCTGTAACATTCAAATAATGGTAATGAATTGAAAATTGACACGTGTTTTGCTTTGGTTTGTTTGGGGTTTTGTTCAAGTTTGGCTTTTAAACTCCACTATGATATAACTCAAAACATTTGGCAGAGATAGGTTATTCTTGTCTTACTTTGAAGTGTCTCATTAGTATTTAGCTCCAAAAATTCTAGTTTCTTTAGCAAAGCAAAAATATCTTTCCTACTCAGAGTAACTCAACAAAACCTCATTTGGTTACTGCCATTGAAAACTTTGTAGTCACAAGTCCAGGTGGCCTTTGTGCTTCAGGCAATAATTTGCTAACACCTTGTACACATCGAGCCTCAGCTACATTCCTGACATGCTCAAAACTCCTCTAAACTTCAGTTGCACATTAGAACAATCAAGAAATACAGAATCAGACCCAAGGACCCTCACCTTACCTAAACCTGTAAGGCAAAATGATTCACATTTGGGCATTTAATGCTCTGCAGAAGGAGCAATCCAGGAAAGTTTAAAGCTCTGAAAACCACAACTTTTTCTCTAAGATGCACTTCCCTTCTTTTTTTTTAGTGATTCCTGACTAGTTGTTACAAAGCTCATAGTTACCATATCTATCTCCACAAAAATGCAGCTACTTTTCTGTCCTGGACCCTTAGATATTTCTCCTCAGCCAACATTCATGAGTTTTTTTCTAGGATTTTGTTTTCTAAAATTTTCCTTCTTCCTACAACATCAAAGCCATCTATTTTTTAGGTCACCCGGTGTCTCAAGTGCTCACCACTGGTTTCTTCCTGTCTGATTGTCTAAACCTCCTTCAGAGATCTCTACCCACTAACCACTATTAAAGAGCAGGTAGGAGCTGCAGATCTGACACCCCAGCAACAATTTTGTTTGTTCTCAAAGACTAAGTGACTACTATCTTACATTCATCACCCAAAGATAGTCACACACATTTACCAGCCAAAAGAGTACTGCTACACAAATACAAGTGCTAGCATTACACAGATTGTTACATGTATTCAAGACGGGTACCATTTCCCTGTTGTCTCCTGCAAGTCTTTCTTTGACTTCAGGGCTTAATTTTTCCTTCTTCCCTACAGGAGGATATTTCCCCCTGTGTTCTCTTTCACAACAGTACAGCACTTCCCAAGAGGTAATAGATTCATTTGGCAAAGTCAGGCTCTTCTACGCTCTTTTCCACAAATTCCTTACACCTAGAGCTCAGTCATCAGCCTGCTGCAACTTTCACTCCTCAGGCTGCTTCATCTCCAGTCCACTTAGCTGGCTTCTACGTCCCATATATCTACTTGAGAAGTGCTGAGTAGCATAACTTGCTCAAACCTCTCACTTTTACACTCATGGAGCTTTGGAGGCCCTGTCCTGAGGCACATCTCCCTGCAGTGAAATACCCACTTCTTTGGACTCACACGTGGCAGATTCATCCCCTGAGAAAGAAAAAAAATAAAAGAAAAAAAAAAGGAAAGGGCTTGTTTCACCTACAGACCCTACAGACTCAGCTGATCCCCTGTTAGAGGAAGACATTTAGGATATGTATTGCTGCCATAAATTGTAGGTAGTTAAAAGAAAAAAGAACCCTGTGGAGATATCTGAAATCTAATCTCAGACAGGCAGCAATCTAAAATAAACTACAGCTGGTGTTTCAGCTTTGATTCTGCTGCCACCAAAGGCAAATGGCACAATTCCCATTGATTCCAATTAAATCATAGACTAGGTCCTCTTCTTACTCATCTTTCTTTTTTTGATTCCCCTATCTGCTTTTCAGTTGTAAATTTCCCTGCAATATTGCAGGGTACTATTTTTTTAATAAGAAACTAGGGAAGACTTTTAACTCTCCTAATTAATGGCATGGAAGAAAAAGCAGCATGGTTTTATGCTAATGGTTTAGTTGGTTTCATTTAGGGCTAGAATTTGTCCTAAGAACCAGCATACCAACGTACATCTCTATACTTCAGGAAAAAAGCGCTCTCTTATGACAGCAATCACATAAATGCAAGAATGCAAGAATACAACTGTTAGCCATTTTGCAGTGAGATAGGTGTTTAACCCTTTTGCATCTAGCTTGACCTTGATACGCCTTATCTCAAAGCAGAACATGCATGCACTTGTTTTTAGGCTGCACTCACACACGTGTACAGAGGAAGCTGTGGTGATGTGCAGCATCCCTGCATTGGTGCTGCCATTCTAGTGGGAGCTGCATTGCCAGAAGTTATGCAGCTTTTGCTTCTCTCACTGTTCTTACAATGACAGCCAGAGGGTCTCCTGGTTTCCACTTCAACAGTGACACAGAGCATGACACTGAATCTATGCTATGGGCAGTTCAGCTGTAGCTGCTTTAAGACACTTGGGGGAAAAGTTTCAGAGTTGTCAACTCCCACATTTTGCTGGGTTCCTTGTCCTCTTTCCTGGAGGTCTGCCCTTGAAACTCTGGCCTTCATGATTGCAGAGAAAAGCCTGAAAACACAGAATCTTACAGTATTTTTAAATGTGACTCATGACTTTTTGCCATGAAGGGCACATACAATTGCCTCCTTTCAACTTCCCTTTGTCTCTTTGCATGCAGCCGCACCTGCAGATGTTCAGGGAGGAGTGCCTGCACTCATCCACCCTAAAAGCAGCTTCTGTGTATGCAAAAGTCAGCACCCGCTTGCACAGGTGTCACTATTCCCAACGGGCGGGTGCAGGGGTTCTGCTTGATGGGGCTACATGTGTACAGGCAGTTGCCCCTCTGAGCAAACTAGTCTCTGAACATCACATTTTAGCAAAGTAGCACAGCTTTTTCCATGTGTTCCATCCACAGAGCATTTTTAATGTAGTTTTACAATGTTAGATATACAGATATCTATCTCAGATTTTTTTTTTCCACTTTCACTATCTGACCTTCACAGTTATTTCTCACAAATCCTAGAGCTCAGTTAGCTGTTAATAATGGCTGCTGCTCAGAGTGTTCAGCTCACAGAGGAAGAACCTGCCCAAACACCAGGGCACAAGGGATTAGAAGTGTCCATCATCATTACTACCATTTCCCAGCTTTCTCCGTGGCCTGGGGGCCCTGGTACCACAACCAAAGTGGCTGGGATGCTGGCAGGCCACTCGAGGAACAAGCCACTCTGCCCTGTACCCCCTCCCAAAAGAACATTCACTCCTGACTTCATAGCATACCAGGGTCATATAGCAACACAAAACCAAAGATCTTTATAATTTAAATTCATCTTAAGTCAGATTTTAAAAACATATACTAACAAAAATGTCAAAGAGCTTTGTCATTTTGTCTCAAAGACAGCAAAAGATGTTTGATCCTTCTCCAAACCAAAAGGCCAGAGCCTTAAACCCCCAGCAGAATCCCATCCTGGGACTCTGAAGGCAAGCTGGCAACAAGTTTTCTGTATCAGGAAGAGCACCCAAAGAACCTTGCTTCTTTCAGAGCTCTACGGAGGGAGCACAAACCCTCCTTTCTCCTTAAACTCCCTGGATTATCTAATGAAGAAATGCCACTAGGTGATGTGCCATGTGCCGACACCATGGCAGCCCCAAGAGAATCTGCCCAGAAATGTCTTCAGACAGCTTCAGCACAAAGCTGCCCAAAGAAATCATCGATACAGACACCTTTAACAACAACGCCTATGACTCAGAGACCACTTAGCAATGAGTGTCGAAGGTAACTGAGCATCACTACCTCATTCAGATGGGGAAAACCAGACTCTCTGGGCTAAGTGATTTGCCTGCAGCCCCACAGCACCTGGCAGACCTCAGAGCAGGAACTAGAGCTAGGGCTATGGTGTGCTAATTCACGGCACAGAGCCAGCGCATCCCACCTGCCTCAGAGGGTTACAGCCCATTTACTCCTCTGCATGCATGAGGTGAGTGTGACCCCACAAATTCTTTTGCCTGGAGACAGGATGAAATATAAATTTAACTGCCTATTATTGCCATTAAATGTGTTCCACCAGTGTAGTCCCACTATATCAGTACGGAATACATAAATACAGTGCAAAACAGAATGTTAAAAATTAAAGTGTAAGTGGCTGAATTCAGTAATGCCAATAGTTGCATTCAATAAAGTAACATGTTTGTGATTATGGAATTTTGCTAGACACATTCTGAAGATAACATCTTATTTGTACAATGAATGGTTAGGCTAATCAGAGCAAGGGTTTAAATAGTCTTAAGTATATTAGCATAATCACTCATGAAACTCATGTAGTTTATAAATGAACTAACAACTACAAATTAAAGAAGTGTCTGCTTTTTAAAGCATCTGTCTTTTTTTTTTTTTTTTTTTTTTTTTTTTTTTTTTTTGAGGAGAATAAAAGGAAAGTTGGGCATTCTGATTTTCAATGCTCTCAGACTCTGCAGTGTGGAAATGCCTGCTTGCACACTCCACTCCTCAACAAGCTCAGCCTCCCCTGGAAGATCCAGGGACAGATCAGAGGAGGTTGGACTCTCTAAAATGCTTGTACCTTCCCAGACATTAGAAAAGGTGTATTTTTATTAACAGAATGATTTTACAGACCTACTGAGTCTTCTGAAGTGAACAGGATACAAGGGTCCCACTCTATTCAAAGAAAAGGAGGGTGACTCCTTCACTTTTCCCTGAGGTCAGACATACCTCAGCCAACCTGACTTCCCATTTCCCTTGGGGAAGAAAAGTGCATACACAGCTGCTCTACAGTCAGGGATGATGCCACTTTAAGCCTATACTGAAGCAATCCCAGCTGGAAAGACCCTCTCTAGCCCCATATCACAGCCTCCATTGAACATGGAAAGGCACACACACATGATGGAGGTAGAGATGTTCCCATTTTCTGGTATAGAAACTGAAGGGGTAAGATTCTTATAAAAAGCAGCATAGGAAGGGAAATAGGAAACGGTCACTAAGAATGAGAGACACAAAATACAAATGAGGAGACAGAACCAAAGCAAGGTTCTTCTCAACAGAGCTGGTAGTGAAATGGAGGAGTTTGTTACTAATGAACATCACAAATAGTGCTTGGTTTCAAGATGCAGTTACACAAATTAACAGATCTGATATCCATTTGGATACTAGACATAGACTTCGGTAATAAGGAAATATTCCTGCTTTTGCCCTATATACCCTTCTCTAGGCATCAGATTGACCACTGTGAAAAGACAGAGCTGGACCAGCCATTTTATGTTCTTGTATTTTTTACTCCAGAGTGGCACAGGTGGAAGCTAAGAACTGCATTTTCCAAAAGACAAAGCAGAGGGGAAAGTTTTACCCCAAGAAGACAGACTTGTCCCTTAGTCTCTTGCACAAGATCACTTGAACAAGCTCATTCACCTCCTTCCTTAACACCCACCCCACCCACAAAACACAGCAGCAGTGGGTGTGTTGGGGCTGTGTGAAACACCTCTTGTCCCCTCACCATCCACCCCAGCCTGCACACAGCCCTGATGGAGGACAGCAACAGGCTCATGAATCCTTCTCATGATGCAGTTGCATTGTGGGCAATTGTCAACTACTTGTGGGTAGAGCAAAAAATTTTAATAAACACATTTCTCTTTTGGTTATACTACCACTACTACTTTTTTTCCCTATGGAAAAAACACTAGTAAAGCATATTTAGCCCTTCACACACACCAAGTCTTCAAAGGTGAAGACTTCAAACTTCAAATTTGCCTTTTATTTTGGATGGATTTTTTTTTTTTTAAATCGTCCTGACTGTCTGGGATCCACTATGAGGCAGTAATCAGAAGACTTGCACTAGAAGTCCAATCTTCTGGCCCAACTCCCTAGTAAATGTACTGCTTTTTTCATCTTAGATTAAGGGCAGCCCAGCCACCTCTCACACTGAGAAGTATTAAAAATACTTCCCTCAGTTCTCAGAAAGAGAATAATCTAAACTCTCAAACTAACTGAACTGAAAAAGAAAAAAAAAGTAAAAAAGAAAAAAAAGAAAAAAAAGAAAAAGAAAAAGAAAAAGAAAAAAAAAAAAAAAAAAAAAAAAAAAAAAAAAAAAAAGAAGAAAAAAAAAAAAAAAAAAAAAAAAAAAAAAAAAAAAAAAAAAAAAAAAAAAAAAAAAAAAAAAAAAAAAAAAAAGAGGAAGCCCTAGCGTGAAGAGCTATTATTATGTCTTCTCACATTTTGCTGTAGCTAAAAGCATGAGTTGTATATATAACTAATGCACCACCCACCCAAGCAAAAATACTTGCTTGAAAAAGTAAAGGCATGCCTGTCAGAACTCATCCTCTTCCATTCAGTCTCCATTGTATATTTTTGTTCCTGTGATAAATTAGCCCACTACTTCTCAGGTGATTCTGGCATTTCAAATTTGAACACAGGACATGCTCAAGTAAAATCATATAGTAGGTTCACCAGTAGCCTGAACTCACAGGGAGCTAGTGCTCCGCAAAGCAAAACTGAAATGTGAAGGTAATGGGGTGAAAGTTTGAGGCCTGCCCTCCACTTGCACTCACTCACACACATTAATGTTTCCATCCTGGCAGCTATAAACACTGTTTACCATCAAACACCTGCAACAGATTTCCAATACTCTCATGCCTGCAGTCTAGGTTTGCATGTAATCTGTTTTGTATGCTAGTACACAGCAGAAACCAGAGACTGCCCTGGAGGGTTATGGTTTGTAGGTGGAGCTGCCTGGTCACATCTTTCTTAGTGTTCTCATTTCTGTCTTTCTCCTTCAAAATTCTAAATGTCCTCAGTGTCAGCACCAACTGGAATTCTTATTTACATTAAGCATAGCTAGCATCTACCTCAGCCTAAGCTGTAGTCATTTTCTGGTTACACAGGCAGACTTTCCAGCCAGTGAATAGAAACACAGAAAAATACACAGACACACCTCTCTGTCAAGTAGTCAGTCAAATGGTGTCTTTGCACAAGTATCTTGCTATTTTAGCTCTAGAACCAGGCTTGAAAAGATAGAGAGGAAACCAAATAAATTTTACTTTATCTTTTCATGAAAAGATGGCACAGTCTGTGACCAGCCATGCTTTTGGAAGGCAGTAGTGACAAATTCTTGGAATTTTCTTGAATTGTAAAACAAGGTTGAGAATTTCTAGGCAAGACTCAAAATATTTAGCAACTTAACAGGTGGTTTTACAAGGATATTCCAGTAGATCTTGGACCTCTGCTGTATACCATTACTAATGTCAGGATAAAGAACAGGTCTTCTCACTAGTTTTGCTGCTTTCAGGATCTCAAAACAAACTCAAGTTCACTGTAGTTGGCTCAGATCCTAACTTTCACACAAAAGGAAATTATTATCCTGTAACATAATGTGCAGGAAAAACCCTAATGCCGTGCATTATTTCTGGGCCAGATGACCTCCCCAGCCATCATGTTTCTCCATCATGCCCTTATGATGCACCCTAATTCCTCTTTAACAACCCATGACAGAAACCTCGGTAGAGTAGGATGAGAACATGAGAACATGATTTCCATAATTTCTTGGATAACTGTCCCTCCAGTATATCTGACACATAGGGCAATGTTGCCTGGGCTCCAAAGGAGAGTTTTAGTAAGTATCTAGACTGAGTTAGAGAAGGTGTACAATTTGAGAGCAAGATGCTCCAGCAAGCACCATTATGTACGTATTTTGCAACTTCTAGCTGAGGTCAGCATTAACACATAGACATAAATAACTGCTGGCATGCAAGGACATAGTAAGACATTCCAGAAGATCTCTTTTAAGATGAAGTATTTGAGTCTGCTCCCTAAGCACTGCAAGGTATTTATGAAGTTCATGCAGTTCAAAGCCATTCCAAGGCTTTGCTGGGTCTCAAGAAGTGATGGATGTGATGATACAGTAGAATAAAACCCTATTGCAAGACTCACGTACTTATTTGATCTGAAACCACAGACACAACTCTGCTCAACATGTAAGAAATCCCTGAGATTATTGCCTGAGTACAGTTTTGCCATACAGAGCCTATGTTTTCTAGGCTTGGGGTGCACAGGAAGGTCCATGTACTACTGAGCCCTCCTGAAAAGTGGGGTATAGTACTCCTATGCTGATTCTTCTGTTTGCTATAAGTTTAGGGCTTCTAAATCATGCTAATGTGTCTAGAGATTGCAATGGGAGTGTGTTTGAGAAATCCAAAAATAAAATAATGTAATGCAGCCAAATACTTAATTACCAACATGTGCATCTGTTGTCAAACCATACGCTAAGTGAGTGGCACTGCTCATTAGTTCTGCTTTCAGGAGCTACCAGGCATTCGTGTCATCACTACCAAGAGTCTTCTGAGTCTGAATCATCCCCGGAAAGGACAGATTCTGTCACTCATGCAGTCGCTGTTAACAAGAATGCTGATGGCATAGCAGGTGTTTCCTCCACTTCTCTAAACCTGGAAAGGTTCTGGCACAGCTTCCCTCCAATTTTCCCTCTTCAGAAAGGAAAAACAATCTTTCTCTCCTGGCTCACATGAGCAGGCAGGCATGTTCCAATAACTCAGGTATTGGATACAATTGCTCCTATTCACTCTGTTGCCTACAATACTGTGTGATTATCGTGCTCTGCTAGGTCCTCAGGAAAGAATGCTGGTTTATCCAGCCCAATCCCTTTTCATGCAATAAAACTCTAGTCCAGTGAAACAGAAGGGAGTCTGTGACACACAGCAGTAAAAAATGGGCCACTTACTATTTAGCTGACCCATTAATTTGGCAGTAGGTTTGAAATGTTTTTCTGAAGTTGCTGACTGATAAGTCATTTCAAACTTTAAAGGCATCTGATATTCTGAAATGGGCTTGGAAAACTTTCTGTGCTTTGTCCACATGAAGCAAATGCCAGCTGGGATCTAAAGAAAAGAGCAGAGTGTTACTACCAGGAAAACAACACACCAGTGCCAAAGAAAGGATAAAGGATCCGAGCAATCCCAAATATGGGTCACAGCCTGATAAGATATTACAGTAAGAGTTCTACAGAACTGGCTGCTCCAGTAGACACTGAATGTATATCCTGGTCAGCTCTTGCAGCACTGAGGGTCTAGGGCTGAGTCACTCCTTTCTAGCAATTGCCCAGGAATGGGGCTGACCCCCATGGCTCATACAGTCAGTGTAGCCTCCTGTGGTTTCAGGTAGGCTGTAGAAGGGCACTGCTTGCCTCACACCTCACTCTGGCTAGTCTCCTTTGGCAGCTATCCAGCTGTCCTGGTGTGCAAGGGCTGATCCAGCCCATGCTGAGGATGCAGCAGAGAATCAAGGAGCCATAGCTGGGCTTCATCCCAGATACAGCTTTGCTAGATTCCAGTTACATCCCAGACCAGATCCACTCAGGTGTCCCCCTTTCTCTTAACCAGAAAGGCACAACTTAGGTCTCTTCTCTCACTTTTGAAATTACTTTTGGCCTTTTAGACAGGGTTCTTTATAAAGGAAAAACTCAGCAGCTAGCCAACACTGAATGCAGCCAAGCCCAAGCTCAGATAGTGCATTTGCATGGGCACAGCAATTTGATGTTCTCCCCAGGTTGCTGTTACAGAGCTGGAGAGGGAAGGAATTCCCCTTCCTTCCCTGTGCCCCACTTTTCTGTGGAACAAAACAGCCAAACCAAATCCTTCTCTTTTTTTCAAACAGCTGAAGATGGACCAAGCACTCCTTTCCACTCATAATCAAATACACATTTTCTTTTTAGTATGGTGGCTCCCAAGAGCTAAAATTCATGCTGGAACATTGAAACACACAGCTTAAATCGCCAGTAGGACCCCTCCAGTGCTGACACTGATGTACCCAGCTTGGAGCTGTTCAGGGCTTGGACATTACTGGCTCTCCATGCTCTAGAATTCCCCTCTGGAAGCTTTCCTGTCACTGCCAGCTGCAGCAACCAACACTGCCTACAGCAAATGTGTCACATATAGGTAGGTCACTAAATGTCATCCCCAAATGCAACACAGGACCAGATGCCATTAGGGAAAAAAAAAAAAAAAAATCATGTTGATGTAAGCACTATGCTTTTACTTCCCCAAGTCTGACAGGCCTCCTACACAGCCAGCAGCAAGTAGCTATTTCCCTTGTAATATCATCAACTTCCAGTAATGTTCACTTGCCTGTTTTTAATACCCTCTACAGCCCTTCCCACCATCCTGTGATAAATCCCTTCCCCTCTACCATTTCATAACTGTCCAGATCTTTTCCTCTCTCTCCCCACCACATCTGGCTTCTAGACCATTCTCCACACCTTTCTGTTAGCATTTTCAAAGCTTATCTAGGGCTCAACAGACTTTTTTCCCCTTCTTGCTGGTGGAGGGAGGAGGAGGGGGGACCTGCTGTTTAGCTGGCTTTGGCAAGCCTGGGCAGCTCTAGATGAACTCCCCAGCCCTCTGCCAAGAAGAGTCTAAATAGGAGCACCAGAAACATCTTTTAATGTCATTTGTATTAATATTTTTGGAATTAGACAGACTTGAAATTGCTTTAAAAACATTTAAAAACAGAGGAAAAGGGTTGGCAACCATGTGAAGCTCAAACTGTATCACACACATTACTGTCATAAGAAAGTGGCTATAACATGACCGTCTAAGCCATTTGTATCAAGGGATTGTTTTTCCATCACTTTATTTAACAAAGATGTCCTTAAAACAAGACTTCTCTCAGATATTGGACAGAAGAAACCATTCCTGTCTTTGCTCATACTAAGCAATGCACAACAACAGTTCAATGTATGACGTTCTTGAGAAGAAGACCCTGTCCCCTCAAGGTATGTCCAAAAGGAAAAAAAGGCAGATCAGGATGAAAAGAACCTTTGTGCCTTTTGTCTTTCCAGTTCCTTTCCTTAGTCACACACTCTTCATGCCAGAGAAGCAGTGTGAGCTTCAGAAAGACCCCTGCCTTGCTACCTGCTCTCATCATCAGGCCCAAACTGTTCCTTAGAATTTCACTCAGTCTGCCTCAACCTTTCTTCTGTGATTATCAGAGATTTCCTCTGGACTCACTGGACCACCAGCTTTAACATCTTACAAGGTCAGGCAAAGGATCTCTGAACCATCATTTTGAAGGAGAGTTAAAACCAGCCAGATTCCTGGCACCCTCCTTCCTTCGCAATCTTTGGCTTCAGAGAGGTAGAGACAACACTAAGGGATAGATTCAAAAGATCACCTTTAGAGAAACACAGTCAAGGTTTTAGGCTGTTTTCTGATGTCCAAACCAAGTACAAATTAGGGCATGAAAACTTCAGCTATAAAGGAATTGGAGACAATTCTTACGTAGAAGTGGGGCTGGACAAGGAGAGGGGTTGTTAAGCCTTGGACCTTGGGCACTGCATAGTTTGCAACTTAATGACACCTTCCTCTTCTTCATCCCACACACAATGCAGCACAAAGGCTTCAGGCAGTGCTGCAAGGATGTCACATAAGTACCCCAGAGAAACAAAGTAGATGCCCCCCAGTAACAGTGGTCTGCCACTGGCTATCTTCAGCTTGGATTTTTGTCTCTGACATGATGATCACAATGCCTGAACTTCATTATGGATACAGCCAGCAGGTCTACTTTGGGACAGCATCCACAGCAACTTGTAACCACAAGTGAAGAGCCTCCTTACAATAACAAAACATAGGTTTAGAAGCATGAAAGAAAGCAAAACAATCTGTAGGAGTAATACAGATATATATGCACACTTTAGGAGGGAAAACAGATAAGAATCTTTCAGGTGAATTAGAGGGCATACACTTGCAAAGGAATAATGATTCTTGAGTCTACAACTATTTCATGATTAACATCTGCTTTCTTGGCCAAGGAATGCTGGTTTCTATTTTTCCATAGCCCAACCCTTGTTCCTAGCTTCTAGACGGGTTTTTGCATTTTAGTTGTCTCAGTAGGAGAAATCATACTTATTTCAACTCAGCTTGCATTTAATAAATTTTTCAGATTCTTATTTGTCCCCTTAAATTTATTCTCTCATTTTAAAAATACAAGGAATTAAAAATTGCTAGCTTTCTCCTAGACTTCTGATCATCTCTCTCAGTCGCTATTATCAATATGGATCACAGAGTAATTAATTTTGTCACAGGCAGAAGAGAAGGAGTCTGTGCACCTCACAATGATTTAGAAGCCCCCAGCGCTTGAAAGGAATTTATCAAAGTCTTCAAAATGTTTTTCTGTCATCTTGTGACATCTCCTTTCTGAAGAGAACCTTTCTGAGGAGCTAGCAAGACTAAAAATTTCCCATCAAGGTGAACACCTTTCTCCTAAAGAAAAACAAAAGCTGCCCTACAGCAAGTGTTGTTATTTGAAGGCTGGTTTGGGATAATGTAAAACATGCCTTTGGCTTCTATGACAAGAGGCAGCCCAGTCCTGGACATCAGTTAAGTATGTGCCTCTTTTACAAGTGTGACCTGATAATCTGCAGTACTGAAAAGTTTTCTTTCTAGGAAGACAAGAAGATTGTACACTCAGACTTCTCCTCATACTTCATGGGAACTGGGAGAGCTTAAACATAACTAACACAATCTGTACTTTTCCAGAAAGCAATGAGTTTTTTTCAGTTTTTTAATTTCTTGCTGCCATATGCTAAATGTGACTTATCATTTTACATTATTATAATATTTTGAGTTAGTCTGATATGCTGAACATTGTTCCTTCTGTAAAACAAGATCTATGCAGGAAATTTGATAAAGTAATTTTATGTCTTCTATTCATTGCTACTACTTTTGCTTGCTGACAAATTAAATTCCAGTCATCTGAGTCAGCCTCTTACTTTAGATCATCATCCCATTCTCCATGTTTTGTCAAATAAATACGTTTGTATGTGTAACTAACTACACATAGAAACCTACAAACAATCTACATGACACTCTCTCACTTTGTAAATTAGAAGAAATTAGTCCTTCTAGAGTAATTACTTAGGTTTCACAATCACTTTCCATCTTACTTTTCAAAGCTATATCATTACCAAACTTCTATTGCCTTCTGCATACAGAAGGTATTTTATTAGCTGAGGCCCAGTTCCTTCCTTCAAAGTTATTACAGCCAAAGAGCCTGGCTATGAGTGGGAAATGTCAGCTCAAAGAATAGCCCTGGGAATGCATCCACATGCTGGTCTGTACCAGCACAAGTGTGTGTGTGTGTACTGAGGCAGGACACTGCCCCCTTTACTCTTCACACACTGTCCAGCCAAGCAGTCAGCCCTGCCCTGCCCTGCCCTTCCCGTGGTGCCCAAGGATTGCACGGATCCCTGCTCATTAAGCAGCCAGTGATGGACCGGGTGGTCTGACCTGCTCCAGAAGGCAGCTCAGATCCTGGCAATGTTGTTCTGAGAAAAATACAACAAAAATCCAAGCCAAGAATTCCAGGAAGGGCTGAAGGAACAGTAGGATGTGGCCAAGAGTCAGAGGCATATGGGCTACTGCACTAGGCAACCAAAGAGGGCCAGGGCATGGGCCCAAGCACTGGCACAGCATCACCCGCTGCTCGGCTGTCAGTGCTGTCCTTGGCACAGACTTGTTCCAGGCAACCAGCTCTCCCTCTCAAAATGCCTGGACACTTTCAGCAATAAGCAGGGACCACTCCTAATGCACAGTTTTGACGGGCAACCTTGTTAGGGTGGAAGAGGAAAAAAGTGTCAAAAGCAGTGACACTCTAGTGGCCACTCCTTGGGCCACTGAGTAGTTGCCTGGCCTACTTTATTCACTAATGTAGAAGCAATCTTGAATACCACAATTCATTCAGCACAGAGAACTTGCCAGGATGGGAACTGCCTCTTACTAGGCCTGCCCCAACCACCCCAACACAGCAAACTCAGCTTTTTTTCTGTTTTTTTTTCTCCCTGAGACATTTCTGTAGAGTCTATTTAATCTCCTCTCAGTCTTCACGTATTGTCTGGGCTGATTTTTAATTGACCAGAAAATTACATGACTGCATCTATTAGGCGAAAGCACTATTTCACCTTGATGTGGCCCTCAAACTGAAATTGTAGATTGCATCTCCAAGCAGCAATCTCGTACCTTATAAAACCCTCCTCCTCTTTCATGGTAATTCTGCCCCTGAATCTAAGCTTCTCCTATTGGATTCAATTCCAAATACATTAAGTACAAGCTGAGATCAGCAGAAGCGAGTTATAGGAAAGATAACGATCCTGCTTAAAACAAAAACAATTTCTGATTAAGGTAATGCTACTTATCAATTTCTATTCCCAAAGAGCATTACAAACATGAAATAATTTTTGCAATAGCCAAGGGAATTAGATATATAAGCATTGTTATGCATCTTTTGTGGAAAAACAGGTGGTAAACAAGAGGACAAAACCACCTGTTAATTTAGGACTTCTTTGTTTTTAGAGCCCTTCCATTCCAAACAAAACCGAAGTGTCTCACATCACAGGCCACATAAAAAAACACAGCTTTCTTGTCACTTTTCCATGACACTATGACACCATGACACCATTGTCCTGACAAAAGTTTCCACTGCTTGACACGTGCAAAAAATACAGAACAAGTTAGGAAAGTGATGTTTTTAAGCTGAATTATCTGTCCCCAGGCTGAATCTTCTTACCTTTTGTAAATGTTACTGATATCATCAGATAACTTCTACTAAAGAAATTTACGTCATTTCCTCACCTTTTGCAAATGTAACTAATGTCATGAGGTAACTTCTAGAATAGAAGTTGCTCTATAAAAAAAACCACTTTGTGTTTCAAGCATTGCATAAGATTATGTCACACTAATGGATATGCATTAGGTAGTCAGAGAATATATATTAGATAGGAAGGTTCATGTAAATTTTACTGTATAAAAGAAGTAACTTTTTACCCCTTGGTGTGCTTGATTTTTGGAAACCTCCACCTTTCACCCTGCACAGAACAGTGTCTCCTTTCTAAACTAGACTCTGTGTTTAGTGAGCTCCTCAAATCAGCAAGAAAAGGAACCAGGAATTCCTGGTTCAGGACTTGCTGGCACTCAGCCTACAGCTCAAACCACTGGACAGCATTGCTTTTCACAGCTCAAGAGATTTACAGGTCCAAGGGGAGAAAAGGCAAGCATGTAGAGCAGAAATCTCCCTGCTGCAGACCACAGAGTACATCAGCATTAGGTAAAAGAATAGGTGTGTATAAACACTGAAAAAAGCAAGTGGCTGGACAAACACTGACTAATAAGGATGAGAGAGGTTTCTGTGAATGTAACCCAGGTGTTTTTTGTAAAACTGATCTCATAGGGACTTCCTTATATATTATCAAGGTGAAACAATGTTCAGCTTAAAATGGGTTTTAGCAAATTCAGATCAATCAGTTTTTCTGCTTGGGTGCTTATCATCTTTCCTTTCTGTGGCTGCAGTGATTCCTTCCACTGCTCTGCTACCCCATCCCATCTCAGCCGCAGAGTTCTGCTTAACTCTCTGCTGCCCTTATTAGCCCTGATGCAGTCTGGTGTTTGCAACTAAATGAAAGTGACCAACACAAACTTTCTGCAGACCTTTCTTCCTTCCTTCCTTCCTTCCTTCCTTCCTTCCTTCCTTCCTTCCTTCCTTCCTTCCTTCTCAGAGCTGCAACCTTTCCTGTGCTGCAGTCTCTTGCTCGCCCATGGCTTGAAATCATTATGCACTAGTTGCAAACAAATGTGAATAAATTACAGTAATATTCAAATAAGGGGAAGAAGAAGAGGAGTAACAGAGAGGGTGACTAGGAAACCAAGGAAGAAATGCTAATTAACTCAAATAGATTGATTTGCCCTGCTTGCTCAAAAAATTAATTACCACAAAAATTTGTAAATTAAGAATTAAAAGCTCACAATAAGAGGAGCCAAAAGGTTTTTCTCTGGAATCTATTATGAGTATCTGAAAAGGGATTGTGTCTAATTAGATATTATTTTGGATCAAGATGACCTCATATTATAATTAGAGATATGCTAAATTACTTGGAAATAATTAAAATTATTGGATATCCTCCATGACTGTCAATTTGGAAGCTTCCATGTTCACACTGATCTTATACACCTCAGTTTCTTTTGACTGGGTGTTGAATCTTTAGCAAGTAGGTAACATGCAAAAAAGCCAGAAGTTTTCAAAATCTCCGTCAGGTGACAGACACTTTAAAAGACAAGAGAAATGTACAAATTTTCATGTAATAAAAACATGACCTAAATGTGGCAGGTACCCAGCACTATTTGCACTCGATTTCCTAAGCATAATATTCAAAATATGTTATTAATTTTTATCTTTAAAACTAATATATCCACCAATACTTTGGGCTTCTAAAACATACTGCTCTAGGATATCACATATTACAAAAATGTTAGCCCCAGTTTTAACAAGTGTCAGTTGCTACTTCAGTCCTCTGGACCAGCTCAGTGAGTCAATCAAACTCCAGCTACTTCAGTGGCTACAGAAAGGGAGGGAAGACACATCTAGCACCCTGGGCTGCAGACATGCTGGGTTGTGTGATGTGGGTAAGAAAATGCCAGTCATGCTAGGAAACACTCACAAAGAAGCTAGGTCAGAAAGGCAGGTCAATGGTAAGGTGAGAAACTGGAATAAGGCAAGGAACAGCTACAGGAGATCCTCCTGTATTTCAGCATCTTTCTGATCCACATGAAGATCTGGACTGATTGAGGAACAGTGAGCAAAAGACACTGAGATAAAAGGGAGCCTGCATACCCTGAAGTGGAGCCTGGGGAAAGGAACAGCTTCAAAGTTGCCCACAATGCTTTGAAAGGCACAAAGGATTAGGGCTCGCTCAGCTGCATCGGCCCTTGCAAGGGGGCAGCTGCAAATCTGTCTGGACAGAACAAATATAAAATCTCCTCCAGAACGAAAGAGCATGCGCTAGCCTGCATGTCAGTGCAGCGGCCAAACGGGAAACTCAGCTTTTGTGGGAACAACTAAGGGTGTCATTGGTGGGGTGCAGCTGATAACTGATCTCAGGAAATATGATTACAACTTATCTTCCTTCTCAGTGTCCACTTTTGAGACTGTTCCACAAGGCATAGATATGGATCTTCCTGAAGGCAAGCACACAAAGATGGCCAGCACACAGAGGAAGGCAAGAAACTCCAGCAGACTAGCACCATTGAAATACTCAGCAAAAGTGCAGGCTCACACAGCTCAGACCTGCAGAGGTACCTGGATGTCTGAGTATCCATGCTGTTCTGTGCCCTGCAATTTCAGTATGCAGAGTAAAAAGTCCTGCGATTTGTGCAGCTGTAAAACAGGCCAGCATCTGAGCTGGGAAGAAAAGGTACATTTCCCACATCCAGGCCCTCATCCCACAACCACAGGTCTCTGAGTCTCACCGCTGACATGCGTGACTGGTGGCACAGCCCAGCCACCATAGCCTCATTCATTTCCACAATGGCTCTATACATCTTGGCTGTTGCAGAGGTTTAGAAACAATGTTTTTAATATTTTGTGGTATTGACTTACCCATTCATTGTGTAGTGACATTAGCACACATGAATAATCATAAAATAAAAAAAGGATAATTAATATTTAACTTTGCCAGAGGGATGTACTTAAGGGAGAAACCATGTTTTAGAAAGAGCAGCTGATATTTGTCAGCTGGAGAACAGGACTAATTAGATGCATCAGGCAGTGGTGACACGAAGTTGAAAAACAGCTTGTCAACTCTGAAATGACTTATAGCAAATGATTATATATAAAGATGCTTTGTTATAGTCTCACACACAGGTGTGTTCCTCATTTTCCAAACACTTCCTGTGCCTTTTGTTCCTGTAGTAAAACAGGTGCAAAACAGATTGCCCACTCATAGATATACCATAATTAGGTAGAACAGCTATGTGGTCGACTTCTTGTGCCCAAACCAACAAGGTGTTGAACAGTGAAGCACCCTCCATTCTCACTGATTTCAGTGGAAGATGGTCAACAACTTATGGGATCAAAGGCTTGATGTCTGTAGCACATAAGGAAAGTGATGTAGGTGATGAGGCAACAAACCAGGAGGCCAAATTCATGTCTGTTGTAATGTTGGTTGACTGCAGCCAGACAGTTCATTGATCATAGCAAAGGATTTGCCCCAGGGTGTTTTAATTTAAAACAGATTGACATTAATCTGAAGAACAAATCACCCAAATCCTAAACTCTGATCTGATGCAAGTCAGATGCAATATGACAGCAACTCAATCTCCTGGGCAGCAGAGCTGCTAGCTTCAACTTCGTACTCATTTCTGAGTGTGTATGTGTGTCTGTAAGTTCTCGAATGCTGTTGGAATAGGCCCAGCAAGGAATAATTTCAAAGGTAGAGGTACATATCCTTCAGAACACACAAAAGCTACCAGGAAAGTGAAGCTTCAAGGGGGAATGGAGTGCAGGTGCCGAGAAGGGGAAGGGACCACTTTAGGAAGTAAGTGCTTGATTAGTGAATGAGCAATGCTAATGCTGAGCAAACAAAACAGAAGCATAAATTCTGAGACACCGGTTAAACTGCAATCAAGAGGTACTCTAAAAAGCTTATTAACTTACCTAGGAAATTGAACACAAACTAACTGTTTGAATTGAGCTGCTCAAACAATAAAAACATTTGAAATGTCCTGAAAGTAATTTGTTTAACACAGTATTAGAGCTGTCACAAAAACAAAAGAGAGTATTTCTCTCCATCCACAACAAAATCATACCAATACACACATTCTGGCACCAAAGAAGAATATTTAAAGCTGTGTGTAGCTGTAATACATTGCTTTTATTTATAGTCCTGTATGATTGGTTTCTAAAGAAAAATTATGCCCACAGACAGCATGTTTTGTTCCTCCTCATTACTCATATGCAAGAATGAAAGATCTATTACAACATACCCTTCCTTCCACCTGCTTTGATGAACTGCCTCAAAGCTCTCTGGGGAGACTGCTGCAAAGCCTGTGACTTACAACTTAGGCTCAGACAGCAGATACTGGATTGCAAGAGCAGACTCAAAGGTCAGTTCAGAGCAGCACAGGCAGCAGATTGCAATTCCATTTCTAAAAGCAAAGGACACTGCTGTGGTACAGGTGATTCCCCTCAAGCCTATACCCTCACAAAGGAAAAACTTAACAGATCTGCCTTTAGGGACAAATGTAAAAAGTTCAACTTGAAACTCCAACACCTGTTTCACAGAGACCTCTCCATATTGCATATTATTTAAAAACTGTAGTTCACCTCAGGACCATTTCTCACTAAGTCAGTTAATGATTTCTACGTCTGCTCAGTTTTCCTGAGAGTGTTTTGTTCTGCTCAGGTCTATGTAGCCTGCCCATCATTATGATATCTCAACACCTTCCTGCAGTGTGACAACCCACTTCCCTGATGTGCATCTATCACACCTTGATCTTTCTTTTTTTCTCTTCTCCTCCCGTGAAGAAATCTTCATAGATGAAAATAAATATGAATATATTCAGTTCACTTCAAAAATAGCTATATAATGTATTTATACTTCCATATATTATATATAACTTTTTTACAGTACGGTTATTGATGCTTACTATTTTTTGTACTTTCAGTACTGAAGGCAGAGTTGAAGAAATGCATCTTAGCAAAGTATTCAGGTTTCTGGTAGGTCATACATTTTACTGAATTTTATTCCACAGATTTGTGTAAGAACCTGAGAAATTTTAACAGAAGGAAGAAAAAAAAAATTGTTACAGAGCCTCAGACAATCTATCAGGTGTTCATGCAACACAGGTTGTAGATAAGGTCTGAGATCTCAAACTGAACACAGCAGATACCCAAACAGAGAGGCAGATAACATTGTGACTAACACTGAGCTTTGTACTCACCAGAGTACACACCAGAGGTGTGACCACCCTGATTTGCTGATGGCACTGACCTGGAGAAGTTGAATGCTTTGTCCTTTGCCCCATGCCAGATCACTGCAGGGTTACAGACAGAAACTGGGGCATTAGGACAGAACCTCATGGACTAATTATGTGGTAACCAGCATCTTGCTTACACAGACTTACATCCATCTGCAAAGAGAGGCAATTGACACACTTCCCATTGTGTTTTTGCAAGCACACATGCAACGGCAACACTGAATGTGCAGCATCTACACGTGGCTTTGAGTATTTCCTCAAATCTATTTTTCTTTAACCCTTTCAAGCATTCTGCTGACTGTTGTTAACTACAGCTTTAGTGAGAAACCTATGAAAACACAGCAGTATATTTCCTAGAGATACAGAGGTTTCAATACACACATCTGCACAGCATTCATCATTTTTCTGAACAGTCCTGCACAAAACAGCATTTCTGTCATTACATTTTTAATATAACAATTCCCATGGGAAACAGTTGATGAGAACTGGGATACAGATGAAGGGAAAGCAGAAAGATTGCAAGATGAAGGGCTGTTCTCAGCCTACAGAAAAATGATGGTTCTTGTAGGAGCTTATCATTAAATACAGATGAATGGTAGATTCTGCCATTTTTAGTAAAAACTACTAAACCAACAGGAAGCCTGGATTTGATGGAGGAGTTTTTTAAGTGAAGAACTTCCTTGAGAATAAGAAAATGTATCAGATGTGTAAATCATCAAAGTATACAGGATACTTCTGACAACACACAGAGCCAAACTGGCTCTTTTAGCTCCTTTTCCCTTGACTGGATCAGCAGAGCAGATCTTGGAATATCTACACATCACACCACAGGGGAGGTAGGGGAGGATTTTGACATAGGGACACAGGACCATCAGATATCAAAATGCTGTGGTAGCTTGGATAATCAGATTGAGCCATGGCAGAGCTATTCTAATGCCCCACAAACACTGTTTCAGGGCAATCTGTACTGTCATGTACATGACTTGTGAGCAGGAGCACGTATCCTGTGAGTTTTGACAGTCCAGTTCACCATCAGTAACTCAGTAACTCATTAACTCAAATGCCTGCAACTCTCTGCCCACGACATTATAGTCTGACCTTGGGAAACCACTCTCACCTGATTGTGTTAAACTATTAATTGCTCCCTGGCAAGTGCTGATCCTCCTTGTCTTTTTCTGAAATGGAGCTGTGGATTCAGGTTTTACACCACATTGTGCTTCAGATTCCCCATCAGAAAAGTGGAGATAGTAACATTTACATACCTCAGCAGGTAGTTTGAATGCTTAATTAATCCTTCCAAAGCTCCTTAAAATATAGATAAGAAGAAAAAAAGAATAACTTTTAATATAATTTTCACTATGTAATTTTAAAAGTACAAAAAGCCATTTTTTCCAAGCAATAAATATCTATTTAAAATAATTCAAAACTTATTAAACTATTCATTACTTTGAGACCTAGTAAAAAAGAAAGACCCATTGAGTAGGGTCTTAATCTGACCTGATGTTTAATTAGAACAAATTCAAGGCAATAACTCACTCGTGATTAAAATAATGTGATTTCTGCCATTTCTTTTCATGAAATTCACTCGAACTTCACCTTTTGTAGTTAAAGCCTTTGAATGCCTGGGATCCTGGGAAATACCAGCCTGTCAGCCTCACATCTGTGAGGGAAGATCATGGAACTCAGCCCTCAAGAAGTTACACTAAGGCACATGAGGGACAAGGAGGGAATTCAAGACAACCAGCACAGCTTCACCACGGGAAAGCCCTGCCTGACTTTCTATTACGGAGTGACTGCATCAATGGAGAAGGGAAGAGATACAGATGTCATTTATCTCAACTTCTATAAAGCCTTTGACACAGTCGCCCCCAACACCCTTCTCTCTATATTGGAGAGTTATGTATTCTCTGGGTAGACTGTTAGGTGGATAAGAAAGTGGTTGGACACTCAGATTCAGAGTATTGTGATCAATAGCTCAGAGTCTCGATGGACATCAGTGACCAGTGGTATCCTCAGGAGTCCTTGCTGGGACAGAAGTTTTTAATATCTGCATTAATGACATAAACAAAGGGATTGAGTACACACTCAGCAAATTTTCAGATGGCACCAAAGATGAATGTTGCTGTTGACACACCTGAGGGATGGGATGCCATCCAGAGTGACCTGGACAAGCTTGAGAATTGGGCCCAAAGAATCTCATGAGGTTGAATATGACCTAGTGCAAGGTGTTGCACCTGGATGGGGGCAACCCCTGGTAGGAATCCAGGCTGGGGGGGGGGGGGGGAAACCCCTGGTAGGAATCTAGGCTGGGGGATGTACAGATCCAGAGCAGCCCTGCTGAGAAGGACTTGGGCTGCTGGTGGGTGAGAGGCTGGACATGACCCAGCCAAGAGCCCTCACAGCCCAGAAAGCCAAACATGTCCTGGGCTGCATCCAAAGCTCCGTGGGCAGCAGGTGAGGGAGGGGATTCTGCCCCTCTGTTCTGCTCTGGTGAGACCCCACCTGCACGGCTGCATCAGCTCTGGAATTCCCAGCACAGGAAGGACATGGACCTGTTGGAGCAAGTCCAGAGGAGGCCACCAAGTTGCTCAGAGGGATGGAGCATCTCTCCTGTGAGGAAAGACTGAAATTATTTGCATTGTTCAGCCTGGAGAAGGGAAAGCTTCAGGATGACTTAATTGTGGCCTTCCAGTACCCAAAAGGAGCCTACAAAAAAGATGGAGAAGGACTATTTAAGGGGACATGTAGTGAAAGGACAAGGGGGAATGGTTTCAAACATAAAGAGAGTAGTTTTAGATTGGATATTAGTAAGAAATTCTTTACCATGTAGTAGTAGTGGTAGTGAGGCACTGGAGCAGATTGTCTGGAAAAGTATAGATGCTTCACCCCTGGAAGTATGTAAGGCCAGGTTAGAGGGAGCTCTGAGCAACCTGATCCATTCAAAGTTGTCCCTGATGATAGCAAGGGGATGGAACTTGATAATCTTTAAGGTCTCCTCTAATCCAAGCTATTCTTTGATTCTGTGACTCTGTGAATGCAATTTAACATGAGCTTGCCCAATGACAAAAGCTGCCTGCACCAGGGACTGTCACTGAGACACAGCACCACCAGCATTCCCATATACTATGCAAGACATGACCTGTACCCCAGTAGGAGGTCATGGGGATGAACAGATCATTTGCTTGGTTAGTCAAAGTCACACAGACTGGCTCAACTGGAATCCAGAAAGACTTATGTATGCAAAGGGAAAGAGTTACAGGCTGTCTGTCCTCTGGAAAGGCCATCATTCAGGTCCACACCCAAACTGCATGTTGGCACCATCCAACAAACTTTGGCCACGGTAAGAACCACAGAAGGCATGCACAAGGTCCTTTGTGCCAGGAAAGGTAAGAATCATGACTGAGAGAGGACACAGAATGGAGAGAACCTTCTCCTGCTCCAGGAATACACCTCAGGTAGTCCCATTTCTCCAGCCAGGTAGCTGGATTACAAAATCTATTTTGCTTTGGTTTATAATCAATCATGTGTCAGCTCAGAATGCCCCATGAATGTCCAGCAGAGCACTATAATACAGACAGTAAGTGATTAAGGGATTCCTGTAGGTGGAAATAAATTCCCAACCTTAGTTGCAGAGGGTGGACACAATACCAACATCTCCTGAGAAATATACAACCCACCCCAGCAAAACTCATCCTCTGACTTTTTAGCCATTTATACCTGTATTAAAAAAAATACAAAAAACCTCCTGCTTTTCCCTGATGTTTTACATCTAGATTTCAAAGGTATGAAAGATTCCACAGACGTGCAGCACTGAATACTCATGGCCTATATATTTCTGATTAGCTATTATAATGTATAAAATATTTTACTAATTTGACAGACTTTATTAGTACAGAGGTTAATTGCCTTTCTCTGACACATTTTCACTGCCTACATCTGTGTCACAACACTATTTGCTTCACTAGTTTTTAAAGTGGAATAGCTAAAACTCAGGTTATTGAAATAATATGACTGTGCTTCTGCACCACACTATTTGCTTTCAATTCAGCTGATGAATCACCTATATTTCAAGCAGAGCTGGCCTTGCATTTGGAGGAATGCCAAGAAAACAGGTCAGTGTTATCAGCTGTAGCCACTGCTACCCTTCTTCGTTTCCCTTGCCATCTTCCAAAAATGGTACTTTCCTGCAAGAAGGTATTAAGAGTTAAGATGACAGCTGCTGAAATATTCCTTTCTCTTTATTGGGAAGCTTTATTTCTTATTGCACCTATTTTTCAAGTTTGATTTGTGGTTTTAGGAAAAAACAAGGTTTGGCTAGAAGTTCTGCTCTTTAGGCCATTACTCAGAGAACACATTGGTGCTGACTGAATGATTAAGTAGGAAAAGGATTAGTTGACACACACCAGCACCTACTGAGCAAAGGACAAAACAGAAACATAGGTTTCCTGCTGTGAAAATGTGCTTGTCCCAATGGAACATCTCTATCTTGCAGCCGATGTCTGAAAATGCCAGAGGATGTGTCTGAAGTGCTGATGTGATGGTCTGTGTGATACTGGCCCACCACAGAAAATGATGAGAGCACAAGATCACAGCTGCCCCAAGCAGCCAACAATCCAATTAAGGCAGTAAGAGAAAGCAGATATACAGAGACTATAAGGAAAAGATGAAACATAACATTGGAGGTTTTTTTATTTTTTTAATACTATGCTTGATTAGGAATTACAGAATAAAATAAGAGATATTGAGTATACTATCTCAGGATTTTTCCTCCTGCCCTCTGTTCACATGTCAGATGAAGGCAAGAGTCATGTGCAGCACAGCTGCTACCCAACTGGGGCTGTGTGTTACAAAAGGGATTGCTCTCACGCTGTGGATGAATGTGTGAGTCAGCCGGAGCATGTCCTTTCACTTTCTGTCCTAAATGTGCCTCTGTTCAGAGTTCACTACCTAACTCAGACACACATTCATTGGGTATCAAGTCCCACAAAAAATCACCCTTCACCACTGATGGTAAAATGCCTTTAAGCACTCCTGACTTTGCCCTCCTAATTGTTGTAGCCCACCTTCCTCCAAAAATTTCTTCTCTCCTTTCTCTTCCTCCCTGCATTCCCTGTTTAATGTAAGAACAATTCTAGAAACATTTCCTGACCTTTTGTGCCTTCAGTAATGTGAGAGCACAGAAGAAAAACATCTGGAGGAAAGCCCAGGTGTAACAGCCTCCAAAAGGTGCCTCCAGACCCTGTGTGTGGCTTGTCCTGCCTGGCTCATGGATGGGTGCAGTGTCAGCACTGTGCTGGCCTGTTCAGCCCAGGCTCCAGCCCTGGGCCAGAATATGAAAGGAGAGCCAAGGGGGAAAAGTCCCCTCACTCCTACACCCACCCTGCACAGACTCAGCTCACTCCAGAGCAAATAGTGTGGATGCAGCAAGCCCATCCCAGACTGACTTCACCCCCAACAGCATGGATGTGAGCTAGTCTGCAATAACTTGCTGAGCAGATGAAGTTTATTCTCTGCTGCTGTTCACAGGGGTGATATGAGCAACCCTGAAATGCCACAAGCCAGAATGTCAGCAGTCTCATCCCAAGATATGCCACAGCTTGCATGGCAACCCTGATCTGGTTTGTACAAGGTCACTGTGGCACAGGCAAGGAGAATCCCAAGAGAGCAGCAAGGATCTCACTGCAATCACCTGCCCAGCTTTGTTCCCAGTTCTGAGCAGCTGAAACATGACTACACATTGCTATGGCTACGCTGGGTTTGATACCCAGCTCAGTGCTACCTTGAGCACAGCTGAAAGTGCACCTCCAGATTACAGGAGAAACTCAGCACAAGATGCCCTTTGACAACAGCTGCTCCCTGTGCAGCTATTCCCCTGCACATCCCTTCCTCCCCCTTCCACTCACTGCAGAACAAAATCACTGAGTACAGTGCACACGGGCAGGAAACATAATTACACACACACACACACACACACACAATATCTTGAGCCCTTCATAATTACATTTTAAATTGGTTTACTCAGAATCCTTTCAGCTAATCATTTTCACCCAACTCTAATAAACTCTAAGCACTAAAATAAATATACAGCATCTTTACCTGGTGTGGCCCCTCCCTTCTGCCTTAAGCCCTCACACTCCAGTTTGTTGGGCATTGGGAATTTGGATGTGACCAGTTTTAGGTTCAACTTTCATTATGAGCAAGCACTAGGCTTTCATTCTAAGCCACCAAAATGCACTGGCAAAATTCACACGTGCAAAACAGTGACTGCTTCCGTCTCTGTGGAATCCCACAAATATTTTCTTCACTTTCAGTTCCCGCGCCTCTGGATAGCTCATAAATGTATGGCTGAAACAGGATGCAAAAACTTGATCCAAACAGATGCCTGATTCTCATTCAAAATCAGTAACTGGATTACTTTCCCTTACAACTGAGTCTGAACCAAAGAAGCTCAGTCTGCATCAAGGGAAGCAGTTCACAGCTTCTTACTTGCTATGCAAAAGTTCTTACACACACAACTGTAAAATCTGCATTTTCATGAGCAAGTCAGCATTTCTTTGAGCTGTATCTGGCCTACACTTGCCTGCCTGCAGCTTGCATACACAGTTTAGGAAAGGAGGCTCAAAAATTCAACCCCAAGTATCTTCAATTTAACTCACCAGAGCTGTGTATTTCCAATACTATTCTGGCTGCCGTTCATGACATGACCACTTTCTCTCTCCTTTACCTTTCTGCGTAAGTCCTGGGCTGGCTGGAACCAGGCAGCTGGTGTAAAACCTTGAGAACTGTGAAGGAGAAGGGCAGTCATTTTCCCTCAGTTCATACACACCCTTACTAACTCCCAGCAGCACAGCAGTGTGAATCTAGCTCTCAGTGATGCTTTAATAGCAAAGCTGAAGGTGTGAAGCTTCATTACTTTTAAAATATACTACACAGTTCTGCATATTCACTGGTATACATAATGCTCCATCTTACAGCACAGAGTGCTGCTTTCCAGCCACTCAGCCCTGTGTTTTATTCTTACTTTACTCTTTCCCAGAATTCTGTAAGACTTCCTACTATTTTTAGCTTCTCTTTGTGGGTGGTGAGAGAGAAACCAAGAGGTTAACTGCTTTGTTTGATGGCTCGGCATGGGCACCGTCCTCTACCCCCACAGGGCTGCCAAGGTCTAAACCCAGCAGGAGTGTCCCGGTCCTTAATGGCAGTTTCTGAGGTTTTCACTGGTCTGGGGGAGGTGGGAGGAGAGGTGGATTGCAATGCTCCAGAGACAGAAAAACATGTCAGTATTTTAATCACTGGACAGAAAAACAAGTAAGGAGGAAATTAACTTTCCAAAATACTTTTTTTTTTTTTTTTTTTTAATCCACATCATGAGTCGCCTCACCTGCTACCAGCTGGCTCAGAGGGATTATTTGCCCTTGGGCTTTGCCTTCTCTTGCCACATGCCCTCCTCAAAGCAGCTGTGACCACATCACGCTCCCCTCAGCACTGACTCACTCCCTGCCTCTCCACAGGACCTGAGCAAGCTATTTGCCCTCAGTCAACTCTTGTTTATGGGTTCTGATACAAAAGACAAGTGTTCATGTGGCATACTGTATCTAGGAAAATGTCATGCTTCATACATTTAGTTATCAACCACTATGCCAAGTGCTTTATGTTATCTACAAAAAGCAGACTTCAGAGGGAAATGAACTACGGCAAATCAAAGTCTATTACTGGGAAAGAGAGGAGAGTTGTAAGCCAGGCTTGCAGCATTCTTCCAGCTGCATAACTTTCTAAATAACTTTACCCAGCTGAAGAGTCAATAAATGGTCACCCAGTTGCAATCAAAAATAACAATTCATGTACTGTTACCCAGAGGGGCTTCTCTAAGCCCCCAGGGCACAACTTGCAGCAGACAGCAGCACACTAGGTCAGAGACAGCAACAAGAAGGGTGAAAAATGTCTCACACCTCCCCAGCAGCTAGGAGGGAAGCAAGGAGAAAGACCCACTCATCCACCAGTATCTCCAGAAGCCACTGCCACCCACCTCCAAACTGAAGCAGGGCAGCACTTGGGCTGACCCTCCTACCCCCTCAGCCAGGACTGAGCAGTGCTGCAAGTGACTGCTCAGCAGGACAGGGCAGTGACATGCACAGCCTCAGCCCTGGTGCAATGAATTCATTTCTCCCCACTGCTCTGTGATTGTCCGTCTGCCCTTACAGACACACACTGCAGCAGTGCCTAGACCAAAGTGCTCCCTATCTGCAGAAATTCACTACTCTCTGCAGTCTCCAGTCCTACAACAGGTTTGAGCCCTGCATAGGGAGCAGAGGACAACCAGCCCCATCCACCAGTTAGCTCTGTAGGCAAGCCCATAGTCACCACTCAAAATATAACCCAGGTATTTTCATCATAGAACAAACCAGTTCATTCCTGATTCACAGGAATGAAACAAATGGGATTCTTTTTTTTTCTGATCTTGATTCTCAGAGACTGAGAGCCACTGAATAAAAGATGGCTTTGAAACATGCCAGCTTTTCTGGAATCAGAGAGAAAGAATATGAAATTCAGAAATTAAACCTTAACCCAATCTTTATAGCTGTTCATTTGTATTGGGTCAAGACAAAATCAGAAGCCCACATTCATCAAAACTTTGATAGTTTGGACATTGGACTTGCATCTGGATCAGTCAGAGTGGGTGTACATATATCAGCAGTGAGGAAATTACCATAGGAAATTAAAGGTACCAACACACAAATCTGCAGCCAGTAAGAACAATAAAGAGGAACTGTTTAAATTTATCAGGAACAAACAAAATCCTAACAATGGGATAGCTCCGCAGCTAGATAGGAATCTCAAAATTGTCAGTCATGATTCATAGAAGAAGAAATATTCAATAAATATTTCAGGTTTGTATTTGGAAACTGGGAGGATGATGTATTCTTATCTCATAGTGATAAGGAAACACTTTCTATTCCATCAGTTACTTAAGGGAAAGTTAAACAGGCATTATCAAAACTGAACATTTTTCAATCAGCAGCACTTGGTAAGTTGCACCTCAGCATACTAAAGAAAATTTCCGAAGAGTTTTCCAAAATGTTTGTGTTGATTTTTCACACATCTGCGACCACTGGAGAGCTTCCAGAAGACTGGAAGAGATTTACAGAGAGTACAAAAAGCAGACTGGGCAACCACAGGCTGACTAGCCTAACTCTGATCCACAAGTCAAGCAGATTGATGTGAAGGATTAGTGAGAGAACAGTATTTACATGACTGATACTACCCAGTGTAGCTCCTGGCCTGGAGATGACACAACTCAGCAAGTCCCCTCTGCCTCCATGTACCATTTGCTTCACACCTTCATCCTGCCCATCTGGGCACTTGTGGGTCAGAGTTGAAAAAGACTTAAAAGATAGCAGTGTAATTAATAGTCATCAGCATGGCTTACGGAAAAGTCTTGTCAAATGAGCTCGGTGTTGCTTTTTAGTGAAATTACCAGTTTAGCTGATAAAGATAGCTGTGTCTATGTCATGGGTTTCAACATCTGTGAGGCATTTAACTCAGTCCCACATGACATTCTGATTAAAATAATTAGCACTATCCAGAATTAATGTACCTCTTATTAAATCGATTAAAAGCTGGTGAGCCAAAATTGAGCCAAAGGCAATCCTAAATGAATCATCCCCGTCTTCAGATGATGTTTAATGGGATCCCCCAGAAACCTCTTAGCCCAGTGCTGCTCACTATACTTAGGAATTATTTAAAGAAAATTAAAAAATGTAGCTATTAAAAGATAGATCTCATTTCAAAATTGCTGGAATAGTAAATGATGGAGAGAAAAATAGTTATATTGGCAAATCTGCATCACTGGGTCGAGTGGATTCACTGGAAACTGAGTTTTAATAAGCCTGTGCACCAATGCACCAGTGCCTTAAAATCTGCAACTCACTCAATACATGGCAGGAGCCCTGCAGCAGGAACAGAAAGTCCTAATGGATAATTTCCATCTTAACATTCTGTGGTGCTCTGTGGGACTGGATTTTTCCTAGGTATTTCTATTAAATTTACCAGGAGAGAAGACAGCAACAGTGCTGGACATTGAACCCAGAGTATTCATATTTGCTGCCTCTAGGACAGTGAGACAAACCTCTCCAGGAATCCTAAACATATTGCTGATATTGTCAGGTTCCTTCAAAAGGTGTTTCAGAACAAAAACATGCCCCTCACCCCCAGCTATCATCATTAGGTTCAGAATCAATGTTGAATGGGAAAGGATGGACACAATCCCTCCCACCACTTTGCAGGAAAGCATCTCTGCCTTGTTTCTCATTTGAGACACTGTCATGAGCATTCAGTCTCTCAGAAGCTCAGCAGTGAATTCCACTGTGTGGAAATTTGTGAGACAAATGTCTTCTTCCCCTTGATTTTCCATGTGATCTGCCTCAGCCTTTGGCCCAAGCACTCCTGTTTCCAGACGTGCAGTCAGGCTGCATGGCTGAATGGGACACAGACACGGCTTTATCCATGCCTTCCCTGTGCTTAATCTTACAGAACCTGCTACTGATGGTGTGCATCTGGGCTCAGCAAAATGTGTACAAGAAATCTCAGGAACTTCCACTCTGCCCCATACCCCAATATAGGGATCTATTACATGCTGACTCATAAACCTCATAAAAGTTTTAAGTGATTTAAAAAAAGAAAAAAAGTTATTTGGGCAAGTCTTTGAGCTCTTCCCTTTTTGCTGTTTCAAAGCCTTTTTTTTTTTTTTTTTTTTTGATAGGCTGGAGCACCAGAGTCTCTCTAACCAATTTCTGCTTCACTGAATATTCATCTCATTAGGCTCACTCTGGTGCTCCTGGGAAGAGAGAGTTGGGGCAGAAGGGTGGAGAACAAACCCTCAGTTAATAGCCCTGAGCTCCAGTGACTTGGTTCCTTCAGAACAGGTGCTCGGTTCCTTCAGAACATGGCCCTAAGAGTAAACCTAAACATGCCCTGACAGGAGCAAGAGGAACAGGGGACACATCCATGAATAGTGACCCTCCACAGCTGCTGCACCTTGCTGTGACAATGGGGACACCTCCAAACTGAGCTCAGTACACAACCACAGTGCCATCAGCTCAGTCTCAGTTTGGATAACAAGGCCATGTTCCAAAAGGCTTAGGCAGAGGAATTATGCTCCTGTGAAACACCAAATTCAGGATTCAGAGCGGGGACTTGTGCCCTCAGCTGCCTTAACATCTCTGTGGGACAACTTGGCAAAGCAGGTAAGAAGAAAGGCAAATTCTGGGCTTGTGGGCTGATGAAGTTAGTTATAATTTTTGCTAGAAACAATTTTGTGCTTTCAAAGCCTCAGTCATAACACTGCAACAATGCTAGAATGGAGATAAAACTGATACCACCTGATAAATACAGGGTGTATTTCAAAAGGGTGGCATTCTTTTATTGTCATGACACTATAAATGAAGAAATCCTATATAGAAAACTCCAGAGCAGCCTTTTCAGAGCCTCCATCCAAGAAATAATGCAGCACAAGGCTCAGCAAGATCACCATTGCCTGTGTGCCTGGCGGAGCTGACTAAAAGACCAGTAGCAGCTGGCAGGAAATGGGTAAGAAAGCTGACCACAGATAAACTGTAGGATGCTGAAGAGTAGCAGAAGATATACTGTGGGAGAGGAAGCCAAGTTGCCAGGTCACACTGTAGTCTAGTGCATACAGTACATAGAGTCCGCTATTGAAGTATGCGGCCACCAGATAATGGTCAGGGGACACAGCTGTCAGGCAACGATGAAGTAACTCCAAGGAGCCTGAAGTAGAACGTGGTACAGCTGCGGATGTTTCTGTTGAGCAGGATAAAGCCTGCCTGTCTCAAGGGTACCATAGCAAACGCAGTGTCATGTGAGCAGTACTAAATAATTAGGTTCATGATGCTTATTTAAATCAGCATTGATCAAAAGAGGATACCAGCAAAAGCTCCTCAGAGCCAGGGCTGATCAGAGATTACAGGAGAGCACACAAACGCTGCACAGCCTAAATAAAACAACGTTCCTGTTTCACACTCATTTTACAGGTAATGCTCCCAGCAGCGTCAGGGAGGGTTTTTCCTCTGTGCTGCAGATTTGGGAAGTCAGTGGCTGTGCGGAGGCGGGTGGGGGATTTACCTCCACTTCAGCAGGAGCAGGACAGGGCCTCAGGTATCACTTAACATTGAAGGCTGTGCCCAGGCTGAATGCTAGTGTATCTGCAGTGGAGATACTGAACTTTATTCATTATATGATGAAGGTAATTATGGGTCATTAACCTGCTGGGTGGGAAACAGTGCAGCGTGCTGAAGGGATCCAGGAGAAATGTGATGACAGAGCAAGGCACGTTTTGCTGGTTTTGCCAAACAGCCAGAAAGCGGCTGCTGGATCATACAGGGATCAAAGAGCAGGAGCTTAAAATACATCAAGTAATGGTTTATAAATGCTGGCTCTTAGTCATGCTGCTCTCTAGGAGGTTTTTTCAGATGATCCACTGGCTGAAACCTTATTTCAGGCTCATGAAGCTCCTAAGGTAAAGGGAAAGAGCCTCATCCAGACCCACAGAAGTGTGTTTAACAACAGTTGCTCAATGAGCGAAGGCAGGACCCTGACAGGCAACACTGGCCTTTAGACAGCTCTAGGAGACGCCTACGCTCACCCCCAGTGCCCGAAGGAAGAATTATCTCTGCTCCAGCTGCGCGGAGATGTTTCAGCACGAGGGAGAGCCGCTGCCGAGGCAGCACCACCGCGGCGAGAGGCAAGGGGAGGGCTTCGAGCCTGCCGGTCAGCCAGGGGCAGAAACTGCCCATCAGCCTGGAAGCAAAAGCAAGAGGGGCAAGCTGCTGTGTGGGGACAGATCACTTCTTCCTTCTCACCCTTCAGAACTGAAGGAGTTGACGCACTAAATGATCTGACATTTGCTTTGGTGTTCTGGTTGTTTTTTTTTTTCCAAATTCCAAGCGTTCTCTAAATAATGGAAACAACGGGGCTTTGCACCTGGGAAGGCCGTTGTGCATTTCTCTCCGATAGGCAGGATATCAGGGTTAGCTAAATATGAGTTCAGCTGCGGGACTGACTCACTGCTTGTTCCTGGAACTGTCTGAAGGAGGGGAGGATGCTGTGGGCAGGCTCTAACTGTATCATCTGGGTTAGGGCCGGTAGCAGATGGTCCTAAAAACATACTTCCATGTGGGTTTAAAATAGCACAGCACCCACAATCAGCTGAATGGGGAAATGTGAAAAAGGCTTGTCACACAAGGAATGCTGCTGTGAAGATCTGCAGTCAGGAGGGGATCCAAAGTTTCACCAGCCCTCACAGTATAGAAGTGCCCAAGGCTGTCTCCTAGCTCACATTGGCTCACACCACTGCCATGTCCCACCAGCCCTGGCGGGCGGATTCTGGCCTTCCCATCATATTTCATGCAAGAGTTCCCCCCACCATAAAATAAAATGAGGAAACTTTCTCTTAAAGCAGCTTTTCTTGTTAAGCAGCACTCCCTGTCCACTGCATAAACTTAAGCCGGAAAAACTGCACTGGAAAAAAAAAAAAAAAAAAAAAAAAAAAAAAAAAAGGATCCCTTGTCCTTTGTGAGTCAACCTACTGTAGTGCTGGTCAGCAGCGACAGCCCTAAACACTCTGAGACTATAGTTACATCCTGCCGGCTGCTCGGATGCCACACACAGAGTAAAAGATGTGGTGACGGGAGGAATTGGCAGACGGCTCCAAGGCGTCAAGCAGGCGGCTCTCCCGAAGCGGCAGCTAAAACTACCCCGGGGGCAGCAGGGAGCAGCCCAGGGAGCAGCCCGGGGAGCCTCGGAAAGATGCCCCGAGTGCGAGCCTTAGCTGAGTGTCCACACTAGGCAGCAGCCCAAGGAGAGTGTCCCGCTGGCCGTGGGAAGCACGGCAGTGCAGGGAGCACTAGAGGGCTGCCCTTTTCCCTGCCCCAGCCCACCCGAGGTCGACCTCATGCAGCCAGCAGTGGCTGTCCTCGCCTCGGAGGTGCACATTTCCTTAGCTTCTACTACAACCAGCACAGAGACCCCTTCCTGCACACCTCCTGGGACTCTGCTAGCTGGTGTCTTCTACTTGAAGAGTGATGGGGTGACTTGCTTCTCAATACTCAGTTTAACTCCCAAAGCTGCCTGAGGGAGTGGGATGAAGTGAAAACTGAGGAACTGCAGTGCTATTGTGTGTTTGACTTTCTTAGGCTGATGGGTACAGAGATGCCGCGGAGAAAAGAAAACCCTTCTATTCCCCCAGTCCTCCCTGCTGTAAGGGCTGTTACTAACCAAAGAACCTGATTCCTCTTCATTCCCGATATTTGTGTCTCAGTAGGTATGCAAATACACCAGCAAAGATCTCTCGCTCCTTCCTCTCTTCCCCACCTCCTGCCTTTCTGCCATGCAAGCACCAAGAGCAATCTGGCCTTGCAACCTTTAGAGGAAGAGAAATATCACAGGCACATCTGTTTTTACAGCTAATTGGCTACAGTTTTTGAAATGGGCAGAAGTAGTGCAGATGAACAAAATGAATTCCCTGAGAAGCCCTGGCCACTGTAGGAGCCTGGCTCTAGCTCCTGGAGCAGTTCATCGCATGTCCCACTAACACTAGAAAAACACATCGAGGTTTGCCTGTGATTGCACCAACTCCTGGTGGAAACAGGTCCAGCCCCCTTTGCTCCGCTGGAACTTGCATGAGTACACAGCAGTGTATTTGGTCCCCTTTTTGAAACATGTTTCGAAAGCAAAGATTTTCCTAGGCGTTACCCCACTCTTAAAAAGTAAACACATGGTGTCTACACCTTGCACTTAGTTTTCAACATCTCCTGTAAACTGCTTTTAGCACTGCAAGAAAGCATTTCAGAATACATTTTTTAAAAATAGTTTCTGCGTTTCACTTGACTGGTTTTTATCAGCACAGAACCATTAGTCCAGCACTGGATTGTTACACAGTTACTGCCAATACAATAAAGGGTGTAACAAGGGATGTTGTAGAGGCAATTATTTATTACTGCCAATAATTGCAGAGAAAGCACTCATTTGGGCAGAGTGGGCTGAGGGGAGGAAAGGCTGTTCTGGTTTTTGCTGCAGCCTTCCCTCATTACTTTTTCCAGAAAGCATTAAGCTTCCCACCTGCACTTGCAGTTCACATCCCACAATTTTATCTAGACTGAGCAATTTTAAGAGATTGAAAGCTATTTGAGTTCACACAGTGTTGCCCTTTTCACCCATGTCTTCACATTTTGGTTCTAGCCAGCAGCAGTAAAGGAGCTTCCCTCTACAGTCATCACTACCCGGCCCTACGAAATAGACACAGTCATGCAGAAATGGTCACTTCTTCTGTTTAAACTAGAGTTGCACAAATTGGGCAGGGCACTTTCTAGATGCAGAGAAAGACACAAAGGCACAGTCCTAAAATATCTGAATAGCACTTCTGCTTCTGCCTCCAAGTATACACAGAAGAAATTCTCCAGAATCAATAAGATAATCTTTTTCCTTATTGCTTATGCAAACTATATGCCCCTTTAACTAGAAATTATCGCCTCCCCAGGATCATGCTTAATTTTACTGCCCCTCCATCTCTCTCCAAGAACTCAACACACAATAGTGAAATAGTGAGCCTAACATATGCTGCAGTCTGAGTACATAATATTTTGCAATAAATGTAAATTATATATATATAAACAGAAAGAGAATGACTGTGTGAAAGAACAACCCTACCTACTTCCCATTCATGTTATGCAAACACCTTTCACATGTGTCTTTGCTCACTGAATGCAAACAGTGAGTATGCATACAGCTATGCCCACAAAGCACACATTCCTCATTAAAACCCATGCAATAAATTTGTATCTGATTGACTTTTAAATCCTTCATCTTCCCACAGCTACATCTTCCCCAGATCTAGTGGTCCAAATCCTGTTCACTTCTTCAGGCAGTCTGTTGCATTCAGGGTCTTCTGCCTCCATCAGTGGAAAGCATCCTCCCATCCCTGGGAATGTTACTGGCTTGAACAGTAACTGGCCAGGTCACATCCAGTTTTACACCATCAGCGACAAGGTGAAGAGGTGATATGTGGAGTTTGGTATCATGTAAGGGGAATAGACTGTGCTTTCCAACAAGGCAATATTTTTATGGAAAATTAAGGCACACAGGGACATTAACATGCTTCATTTTCACATAGGGGAAAGTTTTTCTCAGATTATTTTTAGAAAGATTTACTGGTTTTAATTTTGGTAGTTGGATCCTAAAAAAGGAAGCATGGCACATGGCCTCTTAAAAAGTTGCAAAACCCACTCTCAATAAAATTTAATATGCCCTGACTTGGCTTTCCTTTAATGTGCACTGTGTGAAGTACAGTGGTATAACATTTTTAGCATCAATCATTTCAGCACACTTCTGAGTAATGTGACTACCCCACACCTCTGCAGATAGGACGTTTACTCAACAGTGCGTTATTTTCTCTGCACTATGTGCACGTCTGCACACCCACAAATGTGTATCACTGGCAGCTTCTCCTTGCTCTCCAACATTACTGGCCAGTGCAGGAGTCACTAAGTGCATGGAGATCAAGAGAACTGTGCTGACACAAAGTCACTTCAGCAGACCAGGTTGTCATCCTAGCAAAACAGGAGCACTGGTGAGTCCATCATACTGTGTTCTCTGGGTGAGCACTGTTGTGACTCTGCGTATGTCTAGGTAGATTTCCCATCCACTAATCCTTGATGGAACAAAAGCAGCCAAATCTGCTGCTTCAGAGAACATCAGATGAAGTCCTATGTAACTTGACAGAGCTGTAACAGATTACACCCACTAAAGGGTTAGCTCCAGGAAAGAATTTTGCTGCCGTGGTTATTTTGTGAAACACTGCTACCATAGATTGTATCATTTATTGCATATTTATGTCACTGGTGCAGTCAGGAGAGTGCAGCATAAAGTGAGGAGGAGCAGGGCCACCTAGCTCACCAAGTTCAGTCCCTCCAAAATCATATAAATAGATGTTCTGCCCAGAATGGCCTGTAAACACTGTGAACATTGTCGCTGTCACATCCACCACCCCCATGCCCCACCTGAAACAGATAAAAAGTGTAGAGTATCACAGGGAGCATGAAACATGAAAGCGTCCATGTTCTGGGCCCCAGAAGTAACAGAGAATTTCCTCCCATCCCCTAAAAGAGTCCATTCGGGTACCACCATGTATCCTGGATGCCACAAGGAGCTTTGGCTTTGTGAAGTTAAAATGTGCACAACAGAGGAGTGCACCCATCAGGGCTGAATATTGATTTAAGTAGATACTGACCGGTAACATTTTGGCTAATGACGTAGACTTCCTTGAACTACAACCAAACTTTCTACAGGCTGGGTCAAATACCAAGACTGTACAGAAGAGGACTTCAGGAAGAAGCCTTGTTAGTCAGTATGTCCCTTGTTAATCTTGTTAGTCAGCATGTCACTGCAAAACACATAAATAAGACCATATATTCCCCACAGGCAAAGCTATAAAGTAGCAAAGTGAAAACTACTGCTGATTTAAAGCAAGAATCCCTATTTTCCTAAAGCTGGTTTTCCTTTAGGAAACATTTCTCATAAAACACAGAGACCCAGCACGTTTGGGTTTTTAAAAGGGACAATCAGAGCAGTTCAGCTTTGAACCTCTCACGTGAGGCATTCACTGTGCTTTTCAAAGGAACAGGTTGATTTGAAAGCAGAATTAGGCACTTCATATGTAATGATCCAGTTACCACCTAGGACTGATTTTCAAAAATTAGATATAAATTGGCCATAGGACATGGTTAAAAGGAAGTTCGTAGAAAGAGACCACGTGAAATCTACAGCAAAAATACATATGGCCTAATTTAAAAAACAGGATTAAAGGAAATTCACAAAGTCATTTTGCTGCCAGATTTAATTAGTATGTTTAATATGTGAGATCACCTGAATCTACTTCTACTTGTTTTGTGTCCCATTAGGAGTTTCACAGGAGCAATAATATGATTGAGTGGCCCCTGTGAGGGATGAAGCTTAGGCTGCTTTGAAACAAATTGAATTAATTTGAAATGATTCTTTCCAGGTATGACATTCTTGGAAACAGATGTGGGGATAAGGAGGGAGGGCATCAAAAGTACAGATATACAAACCTAAAACTGTACCCACCTTTTTGTATAAACATCGGCACCTTTTTAAATATTTCCAGAAATATTTTAATGCTAGAAAGCCTGTTCAAATAAGATTACAATTGATGGTACTCCACAGAATTAGTTTACCATTTGAGATACTACAGTGACAAGGGTCCTCACACAAATTTTCCATCCCTATCACTTCTCTAAAATGTGAAAGTTGTGGGGACTGGGTCATGCAACCTTTTTTTGTAAGATGATAAAAGAGTAAATTTGTACCCAGACATTTCATGGTGAGTGAAACAGGCCAGATTCCAGTTCTCTGGCTGAGACAAGGCCATTGTGGAGGAAAAGGAGCCTTATTTTGAGTGGTATTCACAGCCCTTCCACTAGATTTCACTACTGTTGATTGATTTTACATGGAAGTCACTCAGGGGTTTACATTGCTGAGTAGCAGTGCAAACTAAATAGGGTAGAGCAGATTTATACTGTTTCCCAAACAAATGGTATCATAAATGCTTTAAATAGTACAGTTACATAGCTAAAATACTATATAACAGCAGAGGAGGTGGAGGTAAGGGCAAAAAGGAGAGTATCAGGAGAAAAAATGTTCTGAGACTCAGAACATCTAAAATTTACACCAACTCTGTAAGCTACAAGTGCTCAGCTCGCCTGAAAACAAGCCCATGCATATGCATTCTCATTTTAACCTACAAAAACATTTCAAAATCCAGGCCCTGATCTGGCAAGATGCTGAATGTTTTCCCTTTTCATCAGACAAGCCTCTAAAGAGATACTGAAGCGTGCATACTGTAGGAGCCGAAGCGCAGCCACAAAGGCTAATTTACCCAGCCAAAAAGCAGTCATTGCTGCCACTGCTATGCAGACATACCCACTGCCTTCAGCAAAACTTTAGTGAAGACTGAGGGCACTTGTCACTTCACAGGGAGCACTCAGTGTCTTCCAGGCTCACATTGGGTCTACATATGGATGAGCCGAATATTTTTCACTACAAACACTCTTCCCCTTCCAGGCCTCCTTCGCTTTCAGTTCTGAAGGGTGAATTCATTGAAAACATCTGCACTACTAGAAACATTCTGTGCTTTTTCCAAACCTCATCCCCATGGTGGCTCTGTAGTAATGGAGAATAGACAGAGCTGCATAACACAAGCCTGCAAGCAGTGAACTGCTGTAGGGAGAGGATACCAAATACTGGAGCTTTGCCTCCAGTATCTAGGCACTGCATGGGTTCTGCTCACCTTATGCCCTCTGCCATACAGCCAGAAGGTTTCCCTCTCTGCCATACAGCCAAAAGGCTTCCACAGCAACTGCCACATTCCACCCCACCACTCTTACTTCCACTATATGGAACACAGCTTAAACAAATTCCACTTAGCAGTCTGTCATGTTACCTTCTGCACACCTAAGAGTTGCTGCAGGCTTCCCTTGGTATTAAGGCCAGTTCTGGAACTGGTTTTGGGATATTTTACATACTTGCTATCTCTCCTTCCCTTATAATTTTTCCTAATTTTCTTTAACTTTTCAGACTTGCGGCGCTAAAGACAGAGCTTTGTAACTGTGTCACAACAATATGCTAGAGGTATAAATGGGACTGATCCTGTCAGTCACAAGCAGCAGCAATGTACTCAGCTAAGACTGCAAGAGCATGTTTATGGCAGTCAACTTTAATGAGCCAGATGAAATCTTCAAACAAGGGAAACAAAAAGATGTATTTTTGTTTGGGGAATAAGGGATGTGGACCAGCCTTCAGCAGGCCTACCAGGAAGGCATGTGTAAGGGCTTGCGTGGCCATCTGTTTCTCCTCCTTATCAGCACTCCAGTGCCAGCTGCCTCTGTGGCTGAGCCATCCCACGAGCAGGTCCCCTGCCCGGTCCTGTGCTGCCTCTGTCTCCTCCTCACTAATCCCACATAGCTCTATGGGCTGCTTCCTACCGGCCCTATTTGGCCCCACCCCACCGTAAACCCCATATAAATCACGGGGGGGAAACCGGCGTCTCCCCGATGGTGCCTGCTGGCAGTGCTGCTCCTTTCCCCGAGCGCTTGCTGAGGCACACGAGTAGATGCTGTGCTTGCTTTACTTCCCGTCTTCTTCAGCCTGCTGAGCCTCCATTTCCTGCAGTGCCATAGAAGTGTGGCCCAAGCCTGAACAACCATGGGATTTATGTTTGCTGACCTAGCACCCACATCCCAGTGCTGCCGTGCCCAAACTGCAATTAAAGCTGCAAAAGCAGCCCAGAAGTCGATACCCCGGATAGACGGGCAAGATAAGGACCTAATAGCAGATAGACAGGCTGATAGGGGAGTTTGAAAGCTGCAGCCACCTGGGAGCCATGCACGGTGATGCAATCCAGCAGTGGCAGTTGCCAAAGTCGTTCTGACAACAGAGGCCAAGGGTGGGCAGGACGCCCGCAGGGGCGCCGGGGAGGGGAGCTGGGTCCATCTGCGCAGAGGTGTGAAAACAGCAGAGCCACAGCCAGGCTCCCTTTGGGGCGTCTCGCAATGCTGGCAGTGCAGCACTCCACTAAGCCTTCTGCTCAGAGACCATGAACAACCAGGATTGAAAAAATATGTGTAACCTGGCTAAAGGACAGCAAGCTGCTGGGGGGGAGTGGAGGGGGAAGGCAGGAGAGCGTGGTAGGCTGTGGATATCTGGGGGACACTGACCCCAGCAAGGGTGTGGAGGCCAAGTAAGAGAGCAAGAAATCATCTAGGATGCTAATTTTGCATTACTGTCCCCTGAATGAAATACTGGATGAAATTAGGAGAAGAACAATGAAACCCAGCCAGGCAGGACAGGCTGGCAGTTGCACTGGCACTTCATTTCCTTTGCATTCCAGCACCTCCATAAGCAGGGTAACATGGACGAAGGCATTGCTCCCACAGCGCACCCAGGGCACAGCAGCCAGACCTGGCCTTCTCAATTCACTTGCAAAGGTGGAGAGGATCCATCTCTATTGTAATATCTTTCAGCCCAGGAGGCATGGTCACAGACCCACCATGAACACAATTCAGAACAAAACAATGATGCCACTCCCCAAAGAATTACCCGTCAATCTAAGTGTATGAGAAGTAACAGCAATTGGATGTAGTCTCTCCACAAGGGACTTAGAAATTTACAGTGAGTTGCCACAGCACTTTCACTAGCTTTTCAGCCTTTTCTTTAGCTTCACTGCTTTCCAGACAACAAATTAGTCTATACAAAAAGCCAACACTGAATGCGATTTTCACTTTAACCTGCATGTTGAATTTCAATGCCTTCAGTGAACCCAGGGTTAGAGACGGACAGATGTAGATTGCAGGATGTGTTTATACACTCAAATCTGTCCCAGATTATTACAGACTGTTGTTATTATATGTATAATAATATCAACTTCATCATTTAAGTGTTTGTCTCCAAGTAGGACAGCTATTTCCTACTAGTTCCCAAATACTGCTACCAGCACAGCAGGAGTGCCTTTGTCACAGACCTCCACATCAAGACTAAGGATGGTGCAGGACTGACAGCTGAATTGCAGTGGGAAGTACTTGCTCTTACTTTGCTGTTGAAGGACCCATCAGGGCAATGCAGCAAAGGTCACACCATTTTCACCAACACTGGCTTCCAGAGCTTCCCTTCCCTGGGCTGTCAACTGAACTAGTTATCACAAACTTCTGACTATCTCTAGGAGAAGAGTCAATAGTCTGTACAGCCTGTTTTTTTATTTTACTTTTATGCGATGATTTGTATTACGAAACAAGATATAATCCCAGTGTCCTTGTGCTAGATGCTACAAAAAGTTTTTGGAGATTTTTTTTTTTTTTTGCAAAGAGAACCTAAAAGCTAAAACCAAAAATATTTAGGAAAAATAATGAAATTGAGAGAGATGTTCTATCACTGTATCAAACCTAAATTCCTGTTGAAGGATGCATTCTCTCTTAAAGAAGTGATTACAGAGCCTACTGGAATTTCTGTGGATTTTACTGAGACTGAACACCAGAAATATGAATTATTTGAAACTGGCTAAAACTTCCTGACCAAACACCCTAAACAATGTAGAAATGTGGATTTGAGTGGTCTATGAATTCTGACTGGATACAGTCCCATGAATGTCAATCCAATATCATACAGTACAAAGTATAACTCTAAGATTATAGAGAATTGAAAATAAATCCTTGTTCTGCTTTGGCAATTTTCATTTACAGAGATGCAAAGTACAAATATTTATAAACAATATTCTGACAGGAATTGGAGGGTATTCTTCCAAATAATTACTATTAAAAGAAATTTTGAGCTCACTTAAAATGAGATGCAACATGTGAGTATGCGTAGTTTTGTTGGAGAAAATAAATATTCTTTAAAATAAAATTAGCATTGGAAAACCTCTGCCACTAATCCCAACCAATCTGGCTGACAAGCTTGAAGGCAAACATGCAAGAAAGTCTCAGATAATGCAATGATGCAAGATGCAAAAGAATCTGCTTTCTTGGGTAAGACAGAAGATCACTATTTAACACCACTAAGACAGCATCTCTATGCTCTTCTATTTCTGTACTGAGCTAAGCTGACTCTGTTTAGCTCACAAAGTGTGTTGGGACCAGATGATGATGAAATCAGAGGCAAGATAACTGGAGATTAAACTTTACAGATATTTCTGTTCCTGAAATTACTTCCCTTTTTATACTCTGCTAGTGGCTCTGGCTCACAAGTTTCTTATTCCCTCTTAATAACGTTAAAAAAAATTCAACCAGCTGAGGATCATATCCTAAAGTTTTGTTACTCTGTTAGAAAAAAATAAAATTAATGGTGCTTTTAAAGCCTCCAGAAAGTCAGCAAGAGGTGGATGGAGTATGCTGTGACCTAGTGTTAAAAGGAAGAAATTCCAGTCCCAGTTTCTTCAGCCACCTTAAGTTCAGAGATACAGAAGGAATCATATACCTGCAAAATGCAATTGAGGAAGGGGATGTGATGGACTGCAGGGCATAGGTAGTTACTCAACAGTATAAACAATATGTAAGCAGAGGAGCTTATGAGAACAGCAGAGGAAGGGATGCTTCAGAAGTGCAAGGAAATGCAGCTACAAACCCACTGAGCTATCGATGCCGTCTGCATGCTTCTATGGTGAGTGTTATTTTGAGGAGGTGAGGAATGCAAGGCAGGGGGTCTGTGGTCTATGGTTTGTTTTCCCATCAATACATATGTCTGACTTCGAGTAAAAGATTAACGAGACAGCTAGCAAATGTCCTAGGAGACAAATGGGTAAAAGGCTGTTTGTACATGTCAGTTGAGGGAGGGCTCATTCTCGTCTCTCAGTCTCTGAATGAATCTGCTAAGATGCACACCTGCACCAGGAAGACTTCCTTGACAAGGTAACCCTTTCCTCTATGGAGCATGTCAGAATACAGCTTACCTTACATGTACATTCTTTCAGTCAATGTGGTTTGGAAAGAACCTTCCACCTACTTTTTTTCTCCATGTGACGTACATTACTGTATGTTACAGAAAAGCCCCAGGTAAAGTAAATGGAAACTCTATCCAGCAGCTATGCACCTGGTGTTTTTGCATTTCCCAACAGATATTACAGTTGCTGGAATGATGTGTGAATCTTCTACAACACCTCCTATTGACAATTTATTTTAGGTGTGGCATGAGAGAGATCTGAGATATTGATACTAATGACCCGCAGCCTGTTGCTAAAGACAAGGAAGAAAGGAAGTGAGGGAATTTATAGTTAAAAAAAAAAAAAAAAAGTTAGAAAAAAAATTGCCAAACTATAAAACCACACAAATATTTACATTCTATTACTTTTGACAGCAGCCATTCCATTACAGACCGAAAACACTGCAAACAGGCATGCTGACACTTTAATATTTCCAGGATGGTCATGGTGGTGGGAAGAACAAGTAGACTGTCACTAAAGCTCACCTTTTCTAGGTATCAAAAACACTGTTGTGTTTCCCTGTCCTGTTGGCAATCTGCTACTGGTGATCCTTCAGAGTTAATGGTGTAATGGTGTTGGCCTGAGTCCCACTGCAAGGAATGCAATGGCACCCAGTCAGCCACTAGTACTAACCACAATCTCCCTGCAGATCTTGACTAACATGGCAGGTCAGCTTTGTGTAGTAATGCCACAAAAAATGGGAGCCCCTTTTCCTTTCCTCACTATCCTTCTTTTTTTTTGGTGGTTTTTTTTTTTTTCTTTTCTGGAAAAGTCTTAGGAAGTTAAGCAGATTCCCTGAGGAGACAAGTGACCCACCACTTGTAACACTGTCACAACCTTCAACATCTCTTATGTTCTGATTTCTGCTTTACTTGAAACCTGTCAAGTGTGAGTCACATCCATTTCCCTTATGCCATGATAGGGAGGAATGCTGATATGTGGGAACTGACAAAGAAGCATGAGGGAGCTGATGTTCACCTCTTAAACCTGATGAAATTTGCTGGTGAATCATAGGGTAAGAACTTGACCTCACCCATGAAGTTTCGTGAAGATTAAAAGAACTTCCTTGTACCTCCTTGTTCTGCCTCAGACTACCAGATTTATTGTTTGGAGATGAGCTCAAGGAGAATAAGTTCAAGTCCTGTCAAGGGCCATCTTTGACAACCCAGCTCAACATAGCATAAGCTATCCCTTTTGATGAGTCAAGAACAACCAGTCCCTCTATTGAACACATCAGACAGATGTGGTTGGCTGAGGAAAGGAAAATACTGAACCATCCCAGGCCCTTTCATATCAGTGACATCAGATATATTTTGGTGTGAGAACTCTGGAGCTTTGAATGAGAAGGTGATGTTGCAGGAAATTAGTCCTCAAGCAATGTTTCCATCTCACTTAAGTCTGACAGCATGCAAGCAAGCACAGGATAAGCTTATCCAAAAAAGCTGAGAAATGTTAGAAAGCTATGAGACCACCTACAACTGCCCCTGAAAAGCAGGAAAAGGAAACACCATGAAATGAACATGCTTTGCTATGAACTGAACAGCTTTCTGTAGGCAAGATCCTTAGTCACCTGAAGATTAAAATTATCCCAATACTTGAGCTTTCTTTATGCTCCTGACTGCAGCTCTTGAACTGAGGATCTGGCCCATAGTCACTGCCAGGGTGCTGTGTCCCTCCTCCCTAAAAGTGCTGCCAGAATGCAGGAAATAAGACATATGTTGGTCCATCCTGTACTGTACTCTTACTTCTATTTTTTTCCTTCTTTGCAGCTGCAAAATACAACTGAGCAAGTTAAATTCCACTTCCCTTGAACACGGAAGCCAACAGTGCATTTTGTCACATGGTCACATCAGCAAACCACAATAACAAGCACAGTCACCTGGTGAAACAATCCACACAGAGATTTGGAAGGAAAATTTCCTTCGGGCAGGTGACACTGGACATCTGGCAGTCCTCTGCTTCTGTTCTGAGAACAACACCCAAGTTGTAGGGCATGCTGCCAGAAGCTGCACCCACCTGGGATGTAGCCAGGCCAAGATGAAAGGGAGCACCAAATCCAGAAGGGTGATTAGCATTCACTGATGTTGTTCAGGACACAAGTACCTGGGAACATGCTAGTTCCCCTTAGGTGTTCAGTACTGCACGGAAAAGTCAGGGAACTAAGAAAGTTAATCAGGTCATAGCCAGGCTTGCATATGCTTTCTCCACAGGAATTACAAACTATTTGCCAAATATTCAGATTGGGTAATTGCTACCCGGACTACTAAGGATATGCAGCCCAAAAGAAGATAATTGCTCAGAGGTTCTGATAGATTGCATCACTCTCTGCCAAAGTATGACAGAATGAGAATTATCATCACATGATGTAAGGATACAAGCCTGCGCATACAGCAGAGATGAACCCATCATGGCTGGCTGGCTGAAGCAGAAAAAACATTAACTCCCAGACTGTTCATAGGAAAGCAATATTTTGATCCTGAACTCCAGAAGCTTTTGTGGAACCCAGAGATTCCCTGAAATTCTTAGGACACAGGGGACAGGCATTTATCCCTGTTCTGTCTAAAATGTTAATTGACCAAAGCTAATTTCACCCCAGTTTCTAGTTATCAGATCATTGTTCTACCAGCATACAAGTTAAGTCTCACACTGCCACATATTTTATGACCAAACACAACTTGAAGCAGAGCCTGCACTGTCCATCAAGGGTGCTGCTCTGTGATTAGAAAAAAAAATATCCATCATCCATTGTATTTAACTATAAAACTTTGATGAAAATCAGGCTACTTCTAACAAAAATCTTTAAGTACAAGTAAGATTAGGAAATAGAAAGACTAGGCATCCAAAAGACTATGTAAGAGTATGAGATTCCCAAAGCATTTCAGAGGCACATTTCTTCTCTGCAACCAAAGAGCAATATAACCCAGAGAAGAGAACAGATATTTATTCAAATTTTCACTATTCCAGTCAGTCATGCATACAGTGCTGACTCAGGAGCAAACATTAAAAAGCATCAGCCATGTGGGAACTTAGAAATCTAATTGTACATCTCCCAAGGGGAATCATTAGAACAGTGTCAAAGAGCCTTAAGCAGGAGGAATGAATAGGTGGGGGGAGGTCTGACAGCAGGGGGAAGGAGTGCTGGCAGACAAGGCCCCCATAACAACAGGTACAATCGACACACACAGCCTCCAGACTGAGGCTCTTAAGGAGAAAACTGATAGCCCATATTAAAAATAAATAAGGAAGACATGGTACAAATATAATAAGTAGAGAGAGCACAATAAAATATCCCATGCAGACTCCACTTCTGAGTGCCATTAGGAGATTATACTCCTCCTTGTTTTCTTAGGTTTATAACTGAAATAGTTAATTTTGGATATGACCGCAAACAAGCAAATAAACTCAAAACTACATCTCTAAGAAAACTGGAAGAGGGCAATATTATTAGAGCTTATTCAAGGTACAACACCTAGCCATAGACTAAATACTAAGTACTATTTAAAGGTTGAATTCTGTACCTTCAGAAAATGGCTATTCAACACAACAAGGGTGTTTTGCCTAATTGTGTAACATAGTTTTATTTTACTATGCATAGTAAAACAGCCCAAAATGTTAGTGTAAAAAGACCACAGAGCTTTAGTGGACTGAAACTTAGGAAAGGCATGTGTGTATTAATATTTTACTTCAGAAATTATGTAAATCACTTCAATAACACTGTGTTTGTCTTCTGTATGACATAATGGATAGTCCACAGCCTTTCTTTCATTGTTGGGTGGATCATCAAATTAGGGTATAAATTAAGGATCTGATTAATCTATATTAATAATTGGTCAATATAAGTAAAATCATTGCAAATTTAGCCTAATCATATTTCTGTTGGGATTTTTTTTCCCAGTTATTATCATTAAGAATGGGATTTTTATCAATGCCCAAATCACAGCTCCCTTAAACTGAGAGGTTTCCAAAACTCTGATTGTGTACCATGCCTCTCTCTCCTACATATAAAAAACCCTCTTCTTCTTTATCTGTTGTGAAAATATCTTTTTTTATTGAGACAGGAACTACAAATTCCACTCCTCCCATTCACACCAAAAAGAACATTACTCCCTAAACAGCACCACTTAATCCAAAACAAACAGCAAGATATCTAAAATATCCTTTCATTTACTCAGGGATGTAAGACTCAAGAGACAGAGTACCTCCTTCTTGGAACAAAGGAAGGAGAGAGGGTGGATTCAAAAGGGTTGTAATCAAAAGGGTCTAACTCATCTCCAAGTACCATGGTCAAATTTATGAGTGTTTCCACAGGAAAAAAAATGTGTCAGAAGGACATCCTAGGTTGGAATGCAGTAGAATTGATTCCCAGAAGCCCAGGAATGTTGCTGGTTTTCATGGTAGAGCTGTTAATCTTACAATAAAGTAACTTTTGAATATACTTTGCACTCAGTGATGAGCTCTACTAGCAGTGACCTCAGTGTGAGCAGCCCTCCCCAGTAACAGGGCTGTGGAAATATTGCTGGAGGCAGGTCTTGCATTGCTTTCTTTTGTCTCTCCACTTAAGCTTTGCAGAAAGATACTACCAGAAGCACAGAAAGGCCATAAAACTGAAAACATCATTTTAAATCAAAAGGCTTTTAGTGGCTGTCTTAAAGGGGCTATCTGTGTTCCCAATAGTCACTATAGCAATTACATGATGAAAACATCTAGGCAGGTGCATAATTTAAAAAGAAAAAGGACATCCTCCCCCTTTAGGAGAGGTCAGGCTTTATATTTCAGTAGGTCTGTTTGGCTAACAAAGGAGAAAAAATGAGGACAGTGTGAAAGGAGGAGCGGAGCAGGATAGAAGAAAAGAGGAGATGAGAGAAAAGAATGGGCAGCAGAAAAAACAGTAGGGAAGGAGGATGAAAGAGAAGGATGACATCTGACTTGGACAAGGGGTGAACCACAAACCTAGTCATTGCCAGTGTCCAGGACAAAAATAACTCATTTGTCCAGCAGCAGCAGGGCAGCTGCCAGTGCAGCAGGACAGCATCCCCCCCGCACTGCTCTGCCCAGCACATCCCCAGCACACTTCCAGATCTGCCCCTTTCCCTGTGCTGTGTGGCAAAACTCAGTGTGTTCTCTCAGTCCCTGTGGTTGTGGTTAGGAAACTGCCGCACGATGGGTCTCAATAGAAAAAGTATTTTAATACAAGAAAAACAGGAAACTCGAGCACGTTTTGAGTCTAATTCAATTTCAGTTCCGTGATTCCTTTATTTTCTATGGACAAAAGGCATGTAACAAAATTATGAACTGGGACGTGAAGAAAGCAGAACTGTGCACATGACAGATAAAACTGGCTCATTATGTGAAAACTGAAGCCATGCAAAATAAAAATGCAGAGCAGATTAGAGCACCTCTCATCCAAAACCCAGTTAGAACCAGTCAAGCACATCCCAGCACCTGGACAGAGTTTGAGCAGAACATATATGAACTGGCACAATTTCACAAGAGGAGACCAGGTTATGAAGAAATGCAAATATTCTTTCTTCATTTTAAGCTGAAAGCAACCTCTGGATTAGGAATCTTCAGAGACAAGGTACAAGGTACCAGTTCAATGTCAACTGCCTCACACTCTCTTTGCAATATTATCAGTGCATTTTAGTGCTAATGTACTAAAGCATGACACTAGCTAAAGATAACCACATTCTATTGAGAAACATAACAATAGAAATAATGGAATAAGCACTTCATGCAATTTGCTAGGAATGTAGTTTGGACACCAACAGCCAAAACAAACTAAAATGGCAAATGCAAGGACTCTATTTTGAAAAGATCTGCAAACAGACTCAGCAGCTTTACAGGGGGTCATATTTTCCACAAGGATAAACTGTCCTTGAACAATATTTTCAGTGTTCTGGGTATTAACCTGCTTTCTTTTCATATGGATTGTTCTCACCTACACTCCTTTTCCTCAAACAAATATTTACTGTGGCCAATAAAATTCTGCTCTCCATTTACGAGTTAAATAGCATTGCATTCCCACACGCTGCTTTATATGCGTATGCTTTATATACATTGAGCATACGTGCCCACAGAAAATGACATCTCCAAACTACGTCTGGTGAAATTATTTTTAAGCAATCATATTCACTGTAGATTTCAGTCCTGATTCATCAATACATTTAATTCGCTGTGGTATTAGATCTGTGAGCAAGAGGAATGAAACATTCAGTTCAAGGAAGAAGGTGACATATTTCACCAGCAATAAAGCATGTCTGTGAGTATGTGAAAGAGTGATGCTTGATGCATTGCTCATAAGCATGAGAGTAAACACATCATCTGCACAGAGAACTACTGACATGTCTAATTTCAAGAAAGCAACAAAAAGTATTTTTAGTGAATTATTCATATGTTTCTAAATGTGTTCAAGGGTTTTACCAGGTCAGAGTTAAAGTGGACAAATTACAGCCAGCAAGAAGCCAGCAGTCTGTAGGTGATAAGCATGCTGGATTACTACCTACTACTTTTATTCATTCAATAGGCTCACCTATTAGTATTTGCTGCTCCCTGTCTTGAAAATTTCAGTAAACAAGTCAGAAATTGAAAGAATCCTTAGATGTGAACCACAAATATCCAGCACAAACTATGTTTGAAGAAAAAGGGTGAAAATTTCACAGATTACCATATATAAATGCATCATGTAAGCCTCTTTTCTATCTGGGTGACAGACCCTCAGCACACCATGGCCCACCAGTGTCTGTGCTGTGTTTATATAGCTTTGGGGAAGTCAGGGACTGTGCTCCACATGCAGGTCCTTTTTGCTGAATTCCCCTCCAGGGGCGCAGGGGTGAAGAGGAACACATCTCTCATGAACACCTGCAACCAGCAGTTCCTTCCTCAGTCACTTAAATAGATTTTCCTCACACTACAGTAAAACAAGATATTGGCTGTTCCCCTTCATACATCCCAAAATATAAACAGTTGTACTAACAAGAAAGAAGGTGAGAGCTACAGCAGGTTAATCTGGGATGGAAAAGTAGAGCTATGGTGGGTTTGGGTTTAATTTGGAAATTCCAGTTTCTCTGCAGTGCCCCCCAAAATAGGCTGATGTTCAGACTGCATAGCATGCCTAAGCTCTATCACAGCCACACTCATACTCACATACCTCGTTTAGAACTGTTCCTAGACTTACAGATCTCTCTCAAGCCTTCTAAGATTAGTGGTATCTGACAAAGTTCAATATTGTGCCCAGTATTGTTTGACTTATTCATCAATTACTTGGATGAAGGGGCAGAAGCCTCCTCAGCAAGTTCCCTGATGACACAAAGCTGTGAGGAGCAGCCAACACCCCAGAGGGCTGAGCAGCCCTTCAGAAGGACCTCAACAGGTTGGAGAGAGGGACAGAGAGGAACAGTCTCAAATTTCACAAAGGCAAACGCAGGAATAACCCCAGGTACCAGCACAGGCTGGGACTGGCCTGCTGGGATGCAGGTGCCAAGAGGATGGACCAGGCTCTTCTCAGCAATAGAACAAGAGGCAACAGGATGTACAGGAAATTCCCCCTCGATATGAGGAGGAACTTCTTTAGTGTGCAGGTGACTGAGCACTGGAACAGGTTGTCCAGGGAGGTTATGGAGTGTCCGTCACTGGAGATATTCAAGAACTGTCTGGATGCAATTCTGTGCAATGTGCTCCAGGATGGCATGGGTTTTAGCAGGAAGGCTGGACCAGATGACCAACTGTGATCCCTTCCAATCCAACCCACTTCTGAGAGAGCCAATTGGATGGTCTCATGGTGGAGAAAGAGGTGCACCCACACAGGCAGCAGCATTAATAGATTGTGTATGGTCTCCTAACAATTTGACTAGGATTGGACCTAACTTGGCTTAGGGCCTCTCTAAGCCTGATGTTTGAAGTTATTAACGTGGGCATGCATGCTCTGTTTTCTATTTTATACGTGCATTTGGTTTTTGTCAAGATAACTACGCTTCAGGACAAGCAGTAGCCACAAGGCAACCAACCACCAAGCTGAGCCCAATGGCAAGGGAAGCACCGACTTCCCTTGGGTGCAAGGAGGAGTAATATATCAGCACAGTGCTTTGGTTAAAGCAGAAGAGGGTGAGAATTCCTGTCCAGAAAAGAGATGTCTGTCCAGAATGAGGAAGGACAGGTTAAACAGCCCATGCTACCTGCTCTGTACTAGGAGATGCATTCTGTACAACAAGCCCTCAGTGGCACACACCAGTGAAGTGTTAAGCAGAGAGAAAATTAAGTCAACAACCAACATGCTGGCAATAGCAAAAACTACTGGCTTTGGCACACATGCAAAGTGTGTGCAGGGGCTGACTGGAATGGCAAGAGATGCAAAATCCAGGACTGCCAGGATTGTTGGTGAGAGGGAAGGGTGAGATGCTGTGCTGCTGGGCAGGAAAAAAAAAAATATGATCCCATGTGTTGATCTCAAAGGAAATCCAGATGCTCTCCTGATAATCTTGAGGTGGAGGATTTCAGATCCATCAGGCCAAGAAATGGGAACTACACAGAATCACTTAGGTTGAAAAAGACCTTTATCACCAAATCCAACCATAAGCCTAACACTACCAAGTCCACCACTAAACCATGCCCCTAAGGGCCACATTTACACATTTTTTAAATATCATCAGGGGTGGTGACTCATTCACTTCCCTAAGTAGCCTGTTCCAATGCTAAACAATCTATTTGGTGAAGAAATTTTTCCTAACAGCCAATCTAAATATCTCCTGGTGCAACTTGAGGCTATTTCCTCTTGTCCTATCACTTGTTACTTGGGAGAAGAGACCAACTCCCACCTCAATACAACCTCCTCTCAGATATTTGTAGCATGTGATAAGGTCTCCCCTGAGCTTCCTTTTCTCGAGATTAAACAACTGGTTCCCACAGCTGATCATCATAGAACTTGTTCACTAGACCCTTCACCAGCATGAGACAGTCATATCCCAATGCTGAAGAGACTTTCTTGTTCACCAAGTTGCTTGTTTGTAAGGGATTTTTTCCCTTAGCAACAAGCATGTTCTATACTAACATCTGCTTGCCAATTTGATATTGGAAAGCTTTGTCATCTGTAACTTTATCTGGCTCATTTGAGCAAATTTGTCTTATGTCATACACTAAAGATCTTTGCTTTTACTTTAAGATGACCTTATTTCCAAATTTGTAAACCCTGCTTTACAGAGAAAACATTTTTCATCTGTTATTTGGCCACTATCAAGCATTTAGCAACAAGAGCATAGAACAAGTCACACTCTTCTGCACACCATGCAATAAAAGCAAGAATGTCTCTCTTTTAAATAGTCCCTAATTAAGCCACAGTGCTGGTTTCAGAGGCTTTTCCAGTACTTTTGAGAAGAGACAATAGGCTGAGTTAGACAGCAGTGGCAAGCAGCCAATGTGCAGGTGAAAGAAGAAAGGGACCCCTAACCATCTCTGCCCAACATTCCCACATGCTTGACCCCTTTCAGCCTCTATAAACAAAATTTCACTGATTTTTCTTAAAATAGATGCTACTGGGAATAACTAGGAAATCATTAAGCATTGTAAATAACTAAAATATATATTATTGTTGTAAAAATATACTGAAGAATTTTGATTTATGATGTATGAGCTTTGCTGTGCTGGGTATGTTAACTTAATAAATTGCAAAATTAATTTGGCCACAAAAGGTCTTCCAGTCAACCATGCAAATTAACACAGTTCTGTTGAAATGCATTATATTTCAATACTGCTTCTAATCAGAGGATCTAAAAATATATTTAGATCCATAACTAATAAGACATATTTTCTTGAGTTATGCAAGTATGATTATATCATACACTGCAGTAGTCTCATTGCACTTCTCCACAACCATAACACTGTACTATTGTATGAGTGGGCTCATATAATAGAAACAAGCTCTGACCATTGCCTTGCTTGTGGTTTACCAGTGTGCTAGTTATGTGAACATGTGCATATCCACAAGTTGTTATCCTGATTCTTCCCCTCCCTGTGCAGGTACAAAAGATACAAGTTAGTGGGAGGATATTAAACTTGCAACAGTTTTTTCTCAGTTTTTCTTTCTTGCAATTTTGCAGTGGGATCCTCCAAAGGAGAGGCAGCGACAGAAGAGAAAAGGGAATGTGTTTGTGTACTCGTGTGGCTGCAGGAGTGACAAAACAGTACATCACACAGCAGAATCATGTAGCATCTGAGAAGCAGATAGGTAAGCCTAAAATTTACTATTCAAAAATTGCATACCTAATTTTTCTTGCTAATCACACAGAAGATTATTCATGGTGAAAGAGATTTTAAAATATTATTTTGTTTTAAGCATGTATTCCTATTTAAAGACTAGAAGAAAAGTATTATTTTACAGATAGTGATCAGACACCAGGAGACTTACTTTCCCACAGTTTCATTGTAAGTCTGTGCTCACACTGGCACAGTTGTATCCACTCAAGTTGTTAATTCTGCCTACCATATCAGTGGCTAAGAACTACTGCAAGTGTAGTGCCTTCACTCTCACCAGGCTCTGTGCACACAGGGCTGCAAGCAGACCCTGCCTGGAGGTCTCACAGATGAAACAAAAAATGGAGGAAAAGCTGGAGGACAGGCAGTACCACAGCCAGAAAATTGTGCAGGCTTTACACAAAGTGGGCTGTGTGGAACTAAAAGAAACAAGTGACTGATGAAGAAAGATTTAAAGAGAAATAGGTCAGGAGAGATGAAGATAAACCAGAACAGACAAGGAGCAAAAATGAAGTGAAAGGTCTGCGGGGACTGTTAACATGCAGAAAAGAGAGAGACAGAGCTTCAGCGAAAGAGGATGGGGTGCAGAAAATGCTCCAGAAGCACAGCAGGCTCTCACAGTATCTAACAGTCTCTATTTCAGCAACTCTGGTAGCTGTTCCTCTCTGTGGTTCAGGGGAGACATCACTTGTGTCCTAACATCCTCTGAGCAAAAGAGCTCCCTACACAACTCTGCAGTGAGGGAAGGGGGAGGGATGGGCACTGACCAGAGCCCATCTACTTCCCCATCTCCTCACAGCCAGCTCAGCCCTGACTGCCTCTGCAGCTGCTCCTCCAGCTAAAGAGCTCAGCCACAAGGTCAACCACAAGCCTAAACTTCTCCTGCTAGTTGGTTCACCACTTGCATCTCACATAACAGGCCTGCTCTGAGCGTGCTGAGAACGCACTGAACACTCCTGCTTCTCTTCCATATCCATACCATTTCCCTTGCCGATTCAGATGAGCAGAAATATATATGCAATAGATGTGAGAGGAGGAGAAGAAAGAGGAGAAAATATGGAACTTTCTGGCTCATCACCCAGGTGGATTTTTAGCCAAGTGTAGTGACAAACATGCAATACTGCTAAAAGCTGTTCCTATTAAATCCAAATGAATTTGAAGGACAGACTTCAATCTGTATTATTTTTTGTGAAAGCTGTCAAAACCCCCAGATTTTGAAGTTTACTGTACCTGATGGTTATGTCATGCACCCATTTCCTGCAGACAAAAGGACACAGACATACAGCAGATCACAGTTTATGATGGGTGGAAACAGAAGATGGAGGCACTGGTGCTTACCTCCATATTCCTATCCCCCATGGGAGGAAATGGAATTCAAGGGGATGGATGTACAGCCACTTCCCATGGTATCTTGCCAGTCCTCTGCCCTGAGTCTATTATGATTAATGCTGATCCACCACCTGGAGCCTGTGTTGGCCGTTCATACTGTTTTTCATAGCGAGTAACCATAGTAAGCATGTGTAATAGATCTCCACCCACATTTTTGAAGAGTTCTGGGATTGCTAGAAAGATGAAGCAAAGTTAAACTGGGCCCCAGACTGTACAACATAACCAAGTTCCCTGTGGATATACTTTCTGCGGACAGGCTTGTAGCAAAGGCTTTGTCTCCCTTGAGGGTATATTAGGAGCAGCAAGAAATGACTTACAGCAGGGTCACTTCTCAACAGGCAGCAGGTAGGAGAAGACATTTTCTTCTCCTAAGCCACTCTGAATCCTGTTCAGAAGCAAGTTTCTCTCCAGAATCCTTCAGACATTGTGACACAGTTCACTGCCTCTAAAAGGCTGACCTTCAAACAAGAATATCAAAGTTAGGGCAACAGGTTTCTGAAACATTTCAAACATTTTCTTGTGAGTCATCATTAAAATGGCCATTTGTGGGTAAGAACAAAATCTTGAGCAAAGGTTACCCCTCAAATGCTTTTGAAAAGCCATGTGCTGTGTTAAACAAAACCATTACAACACAAGCTGCAACCTATTTCAAACATCCAAAGCAAGAGATCATATAAAACAATCAGATTAGATTTGTATTGTAAAGTTTTTACTAAAATAAAGTCATGCCTGATCACACTGATATACTATACCCTATACAGAGGTATTTCAATATTATCATTACCCTCCAGAGTGCAATACAGTGCAGCTAGGTTTGGTAATTAAAGCAGACTGCATTTAACAGAATATCAGAAATATTTATGACATCTTTAAACAACTGCAAGCCTGAAAGCAAGAGCCCTGATGATTCAAAGTACAAAAGCAGCATTTTGACAGCAGTCCATTGTAAGAGAATTTTCTTTCTCCAGTTGGCACACTACCATCAGATCCCCTGCATGCAATCCAGCCCCACAGTAAATATCCAGGCCACATAAAACACATGTACACACCTGCAGGCACCCCCAGTTTCAGCTATTGCAAACTATTATTGCTTGCTTGACTTCAGCACAACTGTCTGCAGCACCTGAGGATCTGGCCCAAGGAACATATTCCATCAGAAACTGAAAAGCACCAATTTTAATGTGCTTGTGACAGATTAATGAGGTCAGTGTTGTTTTTTAAATTAACATCCTTTAGTTCATGAGAAGTCTTCAGCATTTTTGTATTACAAAAACCATCTTAAGCTCATCTGCAAGGTTTCAGGCCAATGCCAACAGGCAGTACTGCCAGGCACTGATGTTTGGGGCTTACAAAGTATTACATTTCAGTCACCAAACTAAAGGGCTAGAATCTCATCTGAGATTTCAGACTTCATCCTTCAGAAGTGCAGGTTATGAGCACAGACTGAGACTGTGGCTGCAACCGAGAGAGAGCCCAGCTTCACAACACGCCCCATGAATTCTCATACCTCCATCCTCACCACACTTTCCCAGATAAGATGCTTTGCTTCCATGTTGAGACTGCTGCGAATGTGATGAGCAGGCTCTGGTTTAATGGCAGAGTATTCATGTCTTTCTGTCCAATCACTAAAGTGGGTAGGTCAATAGAATCAGAAGTTTAGTGAAGTTTATGAAACAAAATCTGCTATTAATACAGTCTAGGTGGTTTAGGTTTTTTGGGTTTTTGTTTGTTTTTTTTTTACTAGACTAGTTCATAAGAAGACTCACTGACTCATCTGTTCATTTTCAAGAAATGGAAACTCCTTAATTCACTGCTTGTTGGAAAACCCAGGCCCCTGTGATGTACCTGAGCCCTACCACCCAAGGAAGCACTGCAATTTGATTTGATTTGAACAGTGTCAGCAACTTCTAGGTATAAACATTGAAAATCTTTACAAGTAGTGGTCAATTGTGTGTTGAAGAAACTGCTGCTAGTGGATACCCCTTTAGCTGGTTGCTACCATCCCTCTGCCACTAGCTGCCCACACCACAGAGCTCCTCTTCACTCCTATTAGAAATGCTAGCAGGTTAATTTAACACAAGAAAAGCTCTTTACTTTAATCTGGCTGACATTACCCTGAAGCAGATTCTCACTGTCTCT
>WEIU01015942.1:290315-321352 GCA_013389925.1 Aegithalos caudatus
AAAAAAAAAAAAGCTGGTAACCAGCAACAAAAAGGAAAGCACATCTGAAACCAGTGCATTGATCTACAGTGGATGCCTACCACATCCTAAAACACAAAACATCAGATGAAATCTGCAGGCAAAACCAATCTTTGCATGCCAGTCCCTTTCCTTTGAAAGAGATTAAAGAAAAAAATAATTGCAGTGAAAACTACTCCTTTACCTAAACAAAATCTGGGGAAATTCTAGGAATGCATACCTTGAAGAAAAAGAATACATTCTGGAAACTATTAACAACTAGTTGATTTTCCTTATGGTAATGTTAGAATTTGAAGCTAAGGAAAAAGACAATAAATTTCAGCAGACAAATCTCAATTTCCCTTCTCTAGTGCTCAGACCTGAATGCTAACATGATAGCAAATTTGGGCCACATCAACTTTTTTCCCTTATTTTTATTTCTTTCCTGTGAAACTCTGAAAGTGTTTTTATCTTTTTTAATTTCAGTCTGGTTTATGTTCGTCAGATTTTATTTTTCTGTATAACTGCCCAAAATGCTGAGTGTTATGGTGATATACACAAATTTCAAAGTCAGTTTCCAAGGCTTTCTTCTGGAAAATGCCAATTTCCTCTAAAACACTCATTTTCTATGGAAAAAAAATTTTTTTTGAGCTTCTTGTCTTTTCTCAGGATAGATCTCATTTCAAACTTGCAGTGATTTGTCACCTTTTCATCCAAATCTTGGAATATAATTCAAGATGATTTTCCAATTATCCAGATCTTGAAGTAGAGTGGAGGAGGAATTTCTGTGGAGCTTGCATTGGTCTGTAGGTTCCCCCTGTAGCTGTTGATGAAAATCATCTCTTGATAATGGCAATGAAAGGAAAGGAGGAAAGGAGGCTTGAAAGAGTGGGAATACCCGGTAGAAAGTAAAAACCTTTGCAAAGAATTTAATATTCCTCTCTGTCCTTATTGTCAGCAAATCTCAAAATAAATATAAACAGTGCCACTTAGCACTAATATAACTGGCTCCCTCATGTTACCCCATCCTTTTGTTAATATAAGTCCTATGGAAAATGAAACCCGGTATCTTCTGATCATCCTAGGCATAGAAACCAATGCTGCATTATGCAGACAAGAAGGATCTCTCTGATTTCAAACAGGAGTCTGAAAAACCAAGTGGGACCACTCCAACACAGCCAGTGCCCCATGCCCCTTCCCAGATGTCCCTCAGCCAGGACTTGCCTATTCCCTGCTGCTGCAAACCTGGGTCTTTTCGCACCAGAACACAGCCCTCATGCCAAGTTGTGAAGTCGTTTTACGAGGTGGAAAGGCACCAGCTAGGGGCTAAAGAAAGGCCAATAAACTCCTCTAACTTGTAACAAAATAACAGATTTAAACCCAGGTCAACTGAGGTGAAGGGCAAGTGCATTAATCGCCTGTATTAACAAGGCTCTGTGTGCCTGCAGCAGCCCTCAATTGGAAGAGACAGTACATCTTCCTGTAAATAAGACAAATAAACAGCAGCTACAACAACAAATCTTCCCCCAATTTCTTTTACTTTTCATTAAATGAGTAATCTGACTTTTATTAAGTCCTCTTCAAAGGCTGTGCAGGCCACTCTTTCTAACTGTGTCTGTTTACACCACATGTATGCTCCAAGATGTACATCACAGCCTGACGGATGCCTGGAAAGGAACCTCAGCCAGTTTTGTTCTTAAGTGATAATCGAAGAAATCCTCTGTCACGTGTTGAGGCAGTGTGAGTTGGCCATGCCAGGACGAAGAGTCATGCAGATGTTACCCAAATGCTTCCATTAAGTTAATCTTCCTCAGAAGAGCCCTTCTGCTGCCAAGTACTTAAGAGTGTCACTTGGGATTTAGATGCCATTTTTGCTCACTACTGAAGACTGGTCATGTGTAGGAATCTGCCGCCTTGATAATAGGGTTTACAGAACACCATGAAAATAGATTACTGACTGCTGAAAACATTTTTAAAAGACAAAGTTACCTTTTTTACTGGCCTTAAGTGCTTTCTGGCATGGAAGACTTAATGGTTGTTTACTTCGGTATGTTTTCTAGAATGTCAGCTTAAAACAAAACAAGGGTCATCAAAATAATTAGCTGAGATGCTGACAATATGAACCAAGAGTCAAGATCACTAAATGTTTTCATCCACATCATTTTAAAAAACAAAACTGTATTTCTGTGATCAGAAAATGCATCAAACTTTTTCAATTGTCCTAGCATATGTTGTTTTCTCAGTAATGAAACCAGTTTTGCTTTTTTCCTTTTTTAACTCAGTTGTTATGTGGGAAGATGTAGTAGTATAAAATAGCAGGAAATAGTATGAGTAAATTTAACTTGAAAAGTTTAGTATGTGTTTTAGAGAAAAGATTAAGACGACCTATTTTTTTTCAACTGTCTTTTCATCTGTTTTTTTCATCTTGCATTTGCTTCAGCCAAGCAATTCCAACAGTTCAGAAGGACAGATGTTCCATCTCATTCTATTCCCAGACAAGTCACTCTGTAAAATTACATTTCTTTTGAAACATTAGTACAACAGTTTAAAGACCATCAGAAGTTTTAAAGGCGAATTGCAGAGGAATAATCAGCAATGTGTTTGGATCTCGTTTCTGTACTGCATTTTTTTTGTTTTTTTTTTTTTTTTTTTTTTTAGTTGTAGTACCACTCCTCAGTGACACAGTTTCAAATTTATTTTCCACCTTGTGGTTCTTCCTGGTTTGCATCTATATAGTACCACAAACCTCAGTGTAACCTGAGCAGAGTATTTGTGATATTCAAGGGTGATGTGTTCGGGGATGTGTTCAGTGAACCAAGGTATACCAATACACATCACAAGGATAAAAAAATGATTTAAAATACAGTACTTTGCTGACTGGCTAATCAAAGCCTACTCAGTAAGGACATCCAGATCACACAGCTGCATTTCATATCATCACAGTTAATCTGCTTGTGCTGATACATTTCTACAACAAGGCCAGAGAGGTAGAAACCTTTGATCGATGCTCTCAGGAACCACACACCTGCACTGTCTCTTCCTGAACAGGTTAGTGATGGCACAAGAATTAAATACAGAGTCTCAAGAAAAGCAAATTGGGATTTAAAAGCAGTCATTTAACAAAGAGAGCCGAAATCAATCCATGTGGGTGCATCTGTACTATTGCTTTAGCTGGGATCACAGGGACTCTTTTGAGTCAAACCTACCAATCACCTCTATTTACTGCACTGGGGCTCACACTGCAGAGTGGCCTCAGAGCTAAAAGAGAAAGAAATGTTCCTGAGAGCCCCTGTTTACTCACTGAGATTGCTGACATTCAGTCCATGGGGGTAGACTAGCATCAGCCTGAAAAGTACTCGGCGTGGGTACCAGGTCCAGAGGACCGACAGCTCCGTCCTGCCAGTGTGCTGCCCTCCATGTGCACTGCTGGCTAACGTGGGCACACAGTCTGTATTGTGTCACATGGAAGGCACATTACTACTAGGGCCTTAATTTCCAGGTTCTTGTCCAGGTACGAACACTGATGCTTGTAAAATGGAAATAATGCCTTACATGCATCTCATATGGTTTAAGTCAGACACAAGCTTCAGGAAAGTACAGAATTAGGCCCAGTATCTCAAATCTTAAGAATGACTGATCAGATCAATTAAGTAAAACTCATATGATATATTAAATACATATTTGATTTTGGCCTATAGAAATAAATTTCAAATTAGACCCTTAAAATCCTATTCAATATAATGTCCTCCTAGGCCAATTACTTCTCAGAAAACACAGACTCAAGTTTACTAACACTGCCAGTGTGAATTTGTTGCTTAAAGCCTGCAAATACACACAAACAACAACTTTGCATGTGAGTGTTTTATGTAACCCCAGTGTTGCCTACGCATAGTAAACCTTATCACATACATTATTGTTACCATATCAAGACATAATCAAGACCAACAGCTTCACAGAGAAATACTTGTGCATCTGTGTATCCTTGTATTCTGTTCCCAAAACAAACTCACCATGTGAAATGGTGATAGATGAGCTCAGGCCAAAATACTCAGCTTAAGGCAGTTCCTACAGCCCAGCTTCATCCACCTTCCCTTATCAGATGCTGCTTGTCCAAGGCACACTGAAGATCTGGACTGCCAGCTTTTGAACTTCAAAGGCACCACTAGAGATAGTGGCAAAAAACTTTAATGTTTGGACTTTTTTTTCCCTTTATTTGTAGCTATTTTGGAGTTAATCACTTAAGGTTAATGTCAATGGGAACAAACTGGCCCCTTCAGGGTATCACCCTGTTGAGATCTGAACCCCACTTTTATGGAAGGACAGCTGACTATAAAAAATAACCAGGTGCAACAGTGAAAAATTCCCACCATCTTAATGTCACTAGGAATTTTACTATCAATTTCAACTAACAAAGTGAAGTTTCATGGCAATTGTGGATATCCTTTAGTTATTTAACACTATTTAGAGCAGCAGATTGTCTACTCCCTCTAGCAGGAATTCAAAGGGGAAAAAAATATGCTCATGTTTGAGTGCAGAAATAGAAAATTTTATTGTGTTAAGCTCCCTGAAAGCAAGATGGCACTCGGTGAAGAGTGTATTAGGTCAAATCCAATCATTTAGTTACTCCAAAGAGGTAAATGGATTGCAGCACAGCTGAATTTGGTCCAGCATGCAAGTTAAGAAAATTGAGCTAAATTCTGCCCAAGGAACATGCACTGAAGTAAGACTACACATTTAGCAGACAGGAAAAAATGAGTTTACACCACACACACAAGATCAAGTCATGCTTGCTCTGGCAGTGTAAATCTCTTACCAAATACAGTGGACTTACTCCTCTAATTTGAAGAAGAGAGATTTGGATTTTTCTTTTTACAGTTACATATAAGAATGTGATCACATTAGGAAGATTTTCTGTCATCACTTTTCCTTCAATTACAAAACAGAATACAGAGGGTAGGGGATGTTATGAAATCACAGTATTGGACTGAATCCCAAAACAAGGATTATATTAAATAAAAAGGGGAATTCAAACTTGTTTCATGACTGTGGTGCTTCAGTTTTACTTAGATAATTCTAACAAAACTAATACTCATGTCTGATTTACAAATGTGCACATACCAAATATGGAATGGAAGATCTTAGGAGCTTTTCTGGAAAAATGTGGAAAATGCATGCTCCCTAGTAAAAGAAAAAACAGTTTTTATTATTAGATGACTAATGTTATTCACTAATATCAGTACAATAATGGACTAAGATAACCTGTAGCTCCAATCACACAAATAGCCCCTTTTTTACTTATTCCAGTGAGTTAGATTTCCCTTTCTACCAAGCAGCTAGAAAGCCAAGTTTCATCTAATATTATCATTCACTAGTTACAGCCAACGCTCTATGCTTACAAATTGTAAAACTACTTTCTTTATCATTAAATGTAACATAGCTTTTAGACTTTCAGAATCCTGCAGGTATTCTTAGGACTTTGCATAACTGGAGCTGCAAACTGGGATCCTCATATTTATTCAGCTGCCCAGTTCTTGGATTCCATTGAACAAGGTACTTACCTTCTTCTGAGGATGCAAGCCCCAGTTTCCCACAAAAGTAATCCATCAATACATCACAGAAAGAAGATACCAATGTGAGCTTTTCAGGCTGAGCCCTGAATGAAAATATGAGAAAGATTTAAGGAAAAGACTTCCTGCATAATGATAGCAGTTCAGCTTTAAGTATCATCTGCTTTTTAAATTTTCAGACACTAGAAGGACTAAAATATCACATAAATGTTACATTTTAAAAAAGGAAAGTCCTGGAAGTAACAGAAATAAATGGAGTTCTCAGTGGCAAATTCTGCACCCTTTCCGTGGGAGTCAGCCTGAGGAAGTGGGAGTAGAATCACACTAATTGGTAACAAAGTCATTTGGTTCACTCCTAGACTGGTACTAATTTCATTATTACACTATGCAGAAATGTGTAATTATTTACAAATAATTTCACAAATAAATTGCCTGAATTTACACATGAATAAATCAGGCCAAAGTTAGGTTTTGCTCTGGAAAAAGCATCTTTCAGCAGCTTATAAGGGCCCAGACTTTAAAAGAGGGACTGATGCAAACAGTGCCTCTGTATGTTGTGTTGATCTTCTGTGCGAATGGGTTTAACACTAACGATACACGGCACACAAAAACTCATATGGGCTGAACATTGCAAGGCTGCCAATTTAATTTGAAATGACTTGACAGAAAATCTCTAGGCCACCAAATGCTATTATAAAGCACTGTATTCTCATTAAAGGTCTGAGCCCTTGTTTTTTTCTCCCTGAGGGCAGGCTCCTCGTGAGGCTGTCCCTCTGGCATAACATGTGATAGAGCTAATCTGTCTTCACTTGGACAGCATTGCGGATATGCAAACCCAGGTGGCACTAATAGGTTTACAGTAATAACTATGGAATTGGATACAGTATGTTACACTGTGAGAAATTCCCACAGATCAATTTTTGTGGTGAAGGTTAACCAACAGACATAGAGCCATAATATTCTTTTTTCATGGGTCTGTTAACAATTTTATGGTTTTAAAAATAAAAGAAGAAAGACTCTCCCACATTTGGACAGAATATAAATATTTAACTTCTCAAACATATCTACAATATATGTGCATAAGAAATGCTCTCTTGGAAACACAACTTCTGTTGTCAGTAATTCCAGCACAAACCTGGAGGCATTCCATTGGCTTCAAAGAAAGATACCACTCTAAGTGAGAGCAGAATATGCCCCCAAAATATATGTAACATGAGATTGTGTCACACAATTTTGTTCGTACATTTTAGTGGCAGGATTGTAACTTTATTATTAGAAATTGCAATAAGAATAAATTTAGCTGCATAATCATAATGCACTATACAGTGGAAAATATTCTTGTTGTAGTGAGGCATTATAGCCAGAGACACAAAAGTGTGATCTGACCATTTGTGGTCATTAGAGATCCCATGGTTGTCTTTGTGTGATTAGGGGTTTTAATCTCAGGGTGCTGGCCAAATTCCAGCAAGGGTAATTACATTCTCTCTACCTAAATTCCCCACATTTCACCTAAGGTGTTTGCATTTCCATGGTGCATGAAGTGTTCTTTGCACATGGACTTTAAAATTCTGTACCTGTTTGTGTAAAAGGTGTTGTAAAACATGTGATACCCTTGTTACAATTAAATTAAAGTACATTCATTCCAGAAAATAGAGCCATCTGTCAATCAACTGCAACATTTAATGTACTGATTAAAAACATCATTTCAGCTCAAGAGATACTCCTGTATTGTGGTATGTTATAGTCTTTGCAGTCATAAATTCCATACCCCTGTTAGCTACCACAGATGGAACATATTGAGAAGTTAAACACACAGCACTGGTGACTGAAGAGGATGTATACAACTATACTGCAAATTCACCCAGCTTGTCAGCCCCCAAACAGCACTATTACCAGCTCAAGCCAGAGCATCTGTCTCACTTGAGACCAACAAAGAGATCTCCTAAAGGCAGTATAATCATCTAGGAGGGGGAGTTTGGAAACGGAAAACAAAACCAGACAAAAGAAATATATTTCTCAATGCACAGCCACCTGAGCAGTTCCAAGGCAGGGTACCTGTCTACCTGCAGACAGGATGATGGGCAATCGCCTTCCCAGGCAATTTATTACTCCCTCAGATGATTCAGGTAGTGCCTCCTACTGCAACACCTACTCATCCTCACTAGTAAGCAAAGACATATGGAAAGAGGGATGATGTACTCTGCAGCACAGCAAGATGGTTTTCCAGCCCAGAATGCCACCTCATGTGTGCCTTGTGCCTATGGTTTTGTCAGCCATTTTGGTTCATCTTCCACAAAAAGAAATGGACTGGAAGTACTATAGCAAAGTATAATAAGAAAAAATTGTCATGAAAAATACTTCCAAGCCTTCCTTTCGCCAGCATCTCTTTGTCATATTTTTGATAGTCAGATTTTCAGTAAGAAACCTGATACTCCTCAAGCACAGAATGAAATCATTAGATTTGAGTCTCATATACTTAAGTCATTTACTAAGGAGTAAAACAACCTTTCATGATTGTTCTAATAATTGATCCAGTGGGTCATGGGCTAGGTCTGGGGATGCTCAGTCTAGCAGAATGGACTGCTAGATTTGGACTGAGACTGTTGCACTCAACCAAGTCATGTACAATTCAATAACTTCTCATAGTCTATCCTGATGAAACCAGACTTAAATATCTATCTATCTATCCATCCATCTATCTATCTATCTATCCATGCTAAGCGCTTAACAAACAAGTCACTCATGTTGAGCGGTGTCATGCACAATATTGCAGTGCAACACTAACTGCAGTTGGAAGCAGGAAATCACTGGTTTTCAATTGATATGGATTGTTATTGGCCAGACACTGTTGTACTGAATTAGCACAAAATTACCTGATACATGAGAAAACTACCATTAATCAAGGTAATGCTAAGTGAACTTAACTGCAAACTTTAAACAGTTTTTCTCATTTGTTTGAGCCTTCCACATCAATTTACACAATCTACTTACACAAGATACAGTTTATTGCTAAGATGAATGTTTTCTTCTGTATTTACAAAAATGCCTCATGTGTGGGCCTTCTCATCAGAAAAAGACTTTATACAGCAGTTTCTCCTAAAAGGTTCTTTGACAACTGATACCATGCAACTGCACTGCCAACCCTTTTTTCCCCTAGAGAAAAGTGGAGGTATTTCAGACACGACATCTGATAATAATTTCAATAGCCTGTCTTTTTAATTTTGAATCTTCAGATTACCATACTATATCAGCATCATTTTTGTTTTGATGTGGGATCATACTCAACCTGTATATGGCTAATTTAGGGATCACAACCAGTGCAGTCTCAAAGTTCAAGAGAACAGCATTCCTTCAGATCACACATAATCCAGAGCTTTCAGACCCAACTCTGTAGGCAGTCAGTGAAGAGAGGCTAAATCATAGTTGTGGCATACAATATTCTGTATTTCTGTTTATGCTTTGCATTGCACAGACATACTAAAATATGAACTGACCCTATACAACATAGGAATCTCTGTGTGGTATCCAGCTGGAATACAGTCTCCCTTTGATCCACGTCTTGCCAATAAGGATAGAAAGACACCTCAACACAATAAACAGATGAATGAACAGAATGATGAACAGAAATAAACTATGTCCATTGAGTACAAAGAAATGACACAGAAATGCTGACTTGTCCAAAACCCCAGCAAACACCTAAAGAAAGGGAGAAATGGTTCTCAGTTCTATCAAGCTCTGGCTTGGTACCTTGCTTGTATGATGCCTTCTTACCATATGTGCTTCCAAAGACTCAGATTCCTCAATGCTTTTTAGACCAGGGCCTTCAATTATAGCAAGATCTTTGAGCTACAGAGGAAAACAAAATTATTTTCCATCAAAATATTTAAACAATAAAATTTCAGTAGATTTTTCCTACTTTACTTCTGAGAAAAAGGCCTAGCTGAATCTTCTAGCTTTAGAAAAAGGTCTGAGTTTAAAGCTAATTAATAAATGAGTTAATTAATAAATTGGCAGCTTCTGAAATCGTTACCACAATTTAAGTTACCCACTATCTAAACTCAGCCCTTTATCTCAGTTCTTCCTCTTTCAGTGAAATCTGTTCCTACAATATCACATTATCAACCTCTGAATTTTCTTTATCTCAAACAGATCTCTTTTCTCAAAAACGTTATCCAGTCTTCTTTGTTACACTGACTCTCAAAACTACAACTAACTCAGTTTTATTCTTCACAAACTCATCTTCACCTCTCCTTTTCTCCATCCCCAGACATCAGCAGTCCTCATTTTCCCATTATGCAACCCACATTCCCCAATACAAATCACAGCACTAAAATCACTGCTCTGCTTTGTTGTCTACCAGCTTATCTCCCTCTACTACTCCCTTCCCTCCCTCTATCATATCTGTCAAACAGCACAAGTTTCCCAACATCTCTTTCCTCCTTCCAAGCCATCTCTGAATTGCCCCATGTGAATCCTATTTCTGTTCTCATCTTTCTGCCCCTCTCTTTTAGGCTTTGCTCTCTCTTTTGTTATTCACCAAGTTACTTTTCTCCTCTTTTGTCATTCACTTGCAGTGCATTTCTCCAATGAAGTATCTTAGTCATAACACTACAGAGAGATTTTTAAATCTGTGTTAATAAGAAATGTGGATACTGAACCCATGTATTTCACACAGCTCAATACCTATTGTCTGACTCAGCCAAGTCTATTGTAGGCTCCATGGGCAGTAGCATTTTCCCCTTGTATAATATCTGTACAGTAGCAAGTACTCTCCTGGAGCTCGGCAAATAATAAAGCAGTTGTGTATCTTAAAGGAACAAGATAACACGGTAATAATGATCATAAGCATATGCAGTAACTTTTCTCCAGATGGATCCCAAAGCACTCTATACCATTTGCCAATTAACAGTACAAAATGAAGTATTTACATAGGAATAATTTCACCCACGAACAATGGCATAATGCCAGCCATGCCTTAATTGCATGAAGTTACACAATACAAATTTAAGAGAGGAAGTGAAGACTAACGTCATATTTCTAGGGAGAATTAAGGCTGGAGTATTATAATTACCAAAACTAGTAGTAAAATGTAAATAAATTCACAATAAAATAAATTACATTTATTTCCAGAACTGTGGAAACATCCTAACAATTTTTATCTGTCAGTGATGGGAACTGTTAAACCCAACCCAGACTCTGAACACTTTCAAAGATTCCTGCAATTAAAACAAACAAACAAACAAAAAACCGGAAAAACACAAAACCACCGAAAACTGGTGTACTCCTGAATAACTTTTTTAAAAACTGGAAACTAGCCAGGACCTAAGACCTCTTCAACAATTGTTGTAGTGATTTCACTCATCATAAACTGGGACTTTAGATGACAGGAAATACCATGTTGTGGGAATCAAAAAAAAAAAACCAAATTAACTATGCATTCATATATCCAGAATCACATTTTAATTTAAATTAATTCAATTAATAAAAGTTGAAATAATTCCTACTAATTTTTTTCTACATATTGAAAAAGCCACAGATAAATTTACCACTAATATTTAACCAAGATTCCATAAGTAACTCTTAGTTCTCAAAAGACTTTGAATTGGGTGAAGTCCTGGCATTGGTCAAATCATTTAGAACGTTCTCACTAACTTTAACACAGTCAGAGTTTCACTCACAGTCCATGGGATAGAGGAGTGTATAATGAAAAAAATATTTTGAATAAATTACTCAATGGTTGCTCAAAATTTATGAATAATTTATTTGGAAAGGAGTATTCAACCATACATGAAGCTCGTCAAAGAGGGGCAAATATATTTCTGAGTCATTTATTCAACAATTAATGGGAAAAAACTATTCACAAATGTCATTCAAATAAGCTCTAGACTATAGTGACTTGGTTTCCAGATGACTCAGTATGCCTTTTAGAAAAGTTCCAATTTTTCCTGCACACTAAGCTTGCTCTCATTATTTGAGATCCTCTTGTTTCTAATTTTCCCTCTCCCCCAGCAAAATAACATCTTTTCCCAGTACCACCACCAATATTGCAGGCCTGACTGGCTTTGACTGCAAGCCCAATATCCAACTCTTTTGAAGTGATCTTTCACCAAGAAGCCTGAAGTAAAGAAAAATGAGCATGTGTCTATATATATCTCTATATGTTTGCCTTTCTGAATATATCTACTAGGTGGGGGCAGAGAAGAAATCCACCTCAAAACAAGGGCATGAGTCAGAGGAAACACAGAAGAGGTGGTAGCTGCATTCTTTCAAAGCCTCTCTTCCAGCCATGTCCACGCTTGGACACATGTGCCTGGAGTGATCCAGGAGCACCAGTGCACAGCCAGAGAGGATTTCCCTTCTCAAGCCACTGCATGATTCATTGCAAGCACTGGAGAAGTAGGTTTGTCTTGAAAAGAAATCCTGGCATTTCATGTAATTATGCTTTCTTAACTATAGAAAACTTAGATGCAGGAAATTCATGTTGTTATCATTGTTTTTCCAATATGCATTTAAAATGTAGCATTGTTAACACTGGCTGGTGTTCCTGCCTCAATAGGAATTTCCCAGTGCTTTGAGCACAGTATAATGAAGTGCACTCATCTTTCAACAACTTGACACTTTTTTCTTTTATATGCAACTTAAACAATAAAGGTCAGATTTAAAGACACAGCAAGACAAACAGCTCTGCTTTACTCTTTTTTTTTTTCTTTTAATGTTATTTGCTAGCATTTAATGAGAATTTACAAGGCACTGCAAATCACCAAGAGAAAACAGGAACTGCTAAGAAGAATTTACCTGAAAAGGAGAGAGAGGTAGAAGAAGGGCTGTAAGATGCTCTGATAAATATGAATAAGTACTCTTTGCACACAATGTGTGCAGAAATTGGTGACTTTTTTCTTGTGCTCTGAGTAAGAACAAAGGCAAAGTGAAAGAAGCAGAAAAGATCAGAGTGCAAGGCTGTACAATAGCCATTCCAAAGAAAAACAGCTGCTATTTTTCAACCAGATCTGCTTTAAAATTATGGCTCATAGAACTAGGTATAATATTTTAATTTAGAATTTTATAATACAATCTGATTTGGCAACTAGAATATATAATCACCAGAATGTAAATGCTATAATCCTCCTGACATCTATTCTACCTCCTCTTTTTGATGCTATTTTGGCTTGAGTCTAAGAAATTGTACCACACCAAGAATTGCTTTAAGTAATAAAGGTTAAGCATAGCTGAGTGCTGCTTAGCAAAGTCTTATTTACCTGAATAAATAACTGCCTAGAAATGATGAATACACACAGCAATGTGCATGCCTTCACTTCTAGATAACATACATCCATTACCTCCCACGGTGCATTAGAGTTATGTGCCCTGTATCAAGTTATGTGCCCTGTATCAACTCAAAGAGATTTATTTAACAGAGCATAATTTTAGAGGTAAGTTTTGAATCCTTGGACTGTTTGTAGGCCTATACCAAAGAACCCCGGTTTGGAAAGAAGATAAAAAGTACGTGATGTGGTTTATGGTGCAAGTCACTCCTTCATTTATCCATCTGAGCCTCACCTGAAGCCACACAGTGCCAAGGACAAGATCCCACTGCAGGTGCTGCCTTTCAGAGGAGATGTACAGCCCGGCGTCAGCCTACATGAAACCAGCAGAAGGATGAGGTCATGGCTGGGAACAAAAGAAGCAATTTGGGGAACCTGCTGATCAGTGAACAGCCCTGGGGCTTAGCACAGGCTTGGCAGGATCTCCAATCCTCTGACCTCGCTGATTAGCAAGATGGGAGATGGGAGGAGAGGGAAGGAGTTTGTAAGGAAGATGAAAGAGCAATTGAATCCTGACAAAAAACAACCTTCCTGAGACCCCTGTGTCTAATGTCAGCAGCTAATTTGCATTTTCACATTTAATTTGGACACTGCTGGACCAAAGCCTCCCAGGCACAACCTGTCACCATGCTGGTTTCAACGGTGTTAAAGTGGGGTACATTTGTCCTGTAGACTACATAATAAACTACCATCATCTCTTTATGCTTGTGGCACTAGACTGAGATTTCTTCTCAACATTTATTTCAAGCATCAGCCTTGCCACACATTACAGCATTCATGCCACTGACCATTTAACAACCAACACTCGGAAAGAAAAGAAGCCTCTTTCTTTTTCCCTCCCCTGTCCAGCAGATCAATGTTCAGGTCCCATCCATTCTCTGTGGAAATGACCCCTCTGTAAATATCCTGTTACCTAATATTTACTGCACTGGCACAGACTCCCAAAGGTAAACTTGAAAAGAGGTGAGTTCAGCCCTCATAAACAACTAACCAAGAAATGCTCTGGGAACAGCAGGCACGTAGGATTCCTTAGCTGTAGCAGGGCTACAAAAGCCATTCACAACACCCTTCTTGACACTGCTTTACTTCTTCAGGATTCTGCTTGCTAATAAAACTGCAAAAGGATTAACCAAGGAGTTTCACAGAAATCGCCACCAAATGTCTTAGCATTTTAAAGCAGAAAACCCTTGGCATCGATTTTACAGATGACATACTGAAAAGGTTGGGGTTTTTGTTGCTTTTTTTTTTTTTTTTTCTGTTAAAGAAAATAGGATTAGAGGTAGAGGCTTTTATATACCACCACTTCTGAGACATATGTTCTGCTCTCCCACCAGTTATGAAGTGATTACTGGAGTGGCACAAACAGATTTTTTTAACAAAGTAAAGGTGTGATTTTCTCAGGTTCTGTGAGAACATGCACACTTATTTTTACCAACTCAATCTGTTTTCCAGTAGTTTAATGTCCGCAGGGTTTATAAGGCTATCTTAGGTGTTGGAATCAACACAGTTTGCAGGGTGCTACCTGACTATGGAAGTTTAAAGAAAAAGACACAGAGAAAGCAGAAATTATATGTCTCAAAGTAACTTGGGGACCAATTTAAATATACAAAAAGATTGACCTTTTTTTTTGTTTGCCCTTATACAGTACTCTAAAGTCTGAAGGCCTTCATATCATAAATACTTGCTTAGTTTTAGAAACCTCACTGAAGTTCTATCCCTAAATAATTTACACATACAGACTTTTAAAAGTATTATTTTTAGCCCACAAAAAGGAATTTGATCTTATAATGCTTACCGCCAGGAACAGCAATTCCCATGTGGAAAGTGGGACTTGATTTCTTGCACTTTGTCTATTTAAGCTGGCCGTAAAATGTTACCAAAGGCACAGCTGAAGAGATCTGATTTTATATCCATTCACACCAACTATATAAAAACCCAGAAAAGGAGATTTCACTATGAGACAGTGTAGAGAAAGCGTTCACACCTGAATTGGACTGCTCACCTATTCCAGATTCTCAGCCAAAAATCTATAAACACACCAAGAGAAGGCAATGCTCCTCCAAGAGGCTCTTAAAGCTAAATTTTGGTCTGTTACCCTGGGACAAATTTAGAATAACCACTTCAAATGCAGTGAAGATACTCAGGACCAGAGGAAGTGAGAATAAAATTTGCTAGGGACTGTACAGGGAAGTAGTCAGTTAATATGTAATCCTTGATTGAAATCTTCATGGTTGAGTGTCCATAAGAGAATTTACACTGGTTTAAAAAGCAGTTTATCCGAAAAACCTTTAATGGAGAGATTTCAGGCTACCATACAGCATTTTAACTCATAATTTAGAAACAAAATCTAGACTGTACATTTGAAGCCTGATTGAAATCCATGCATTTGAAATTCTGCAAATTATATATATTGATTTTAAGTATAACACTTCAGAAAAAAAAACCCAAAAAACTCCTTTTCTGAAACACTGAGACTTTACATGTAGATAAAAGTCTTACGTAGGACAATATCCCTTCAGTATTTTTCTGCTCAAATGGCTTTACTTTGTCAGGACTCTTAAGACAAGAGGTATTTTGTTGACATAAGATAGCTCAGCCCTCCTAATCAAAATTTTTCAGAAAACCAGTCTTCATCCTTTAGCTCTACACTGACAGATCGAACAGTGAGGTCAAAGTCATTAGTCCCTTACAAAAGCCTTAGCAGGTCCCACTAAGCATGCTCAGTAGGATTTTTTGTTGTTGTTGCTTGTTATTTTGGATGAAAAGTACCCCCTCCTTGAAAACTGGGATTTTCAGTGCAGCCTCATATGACTCAATTTGGACACATTCACAGGAGCAGAGAGGTCTTGTGCTCACAGCAGCACAGGTGGTGGAGACCCTTTGGCACAGGGCTGCACCCTGCACTTGGGGCCCCTTTGAAATGCAGAATTCAGGAAATCAGAAGTTTAACTGTAAAGTTGAAAGGAAAATGGAAACTGGGAAAAGCTCTATACATCGAAACTTAGAGAACAGATAATCCTTTTGTAGGAAGTACCCAGAGATAGCTCTGGTCATTTCATTTAGACCTCTTACAATGCCAAAGGTACTTGTGACATCCAAGTTGTTCTTATGGCTTTGTTTTCCCCTGCTTGCTCATTACAGTATTTCCTATTGCTGAAACAGCTCCTCAGTGATGGAATTGGTGATGTTTCACTCAGTTTTTTTCACATAAGTTATCTCCTCTTACCCCACTCCTTTATTTCCTGTTGGCTGTATCAAATTTGTATCAGACAAAGCTATGAAAAAATAGAAATTCCCATTCTAAAATTCACTATGTATACTGTTTTATCCCCTCCCTACACAACAACAATCTCAAACACCTTGCATGAATTATAACGTGGTATTTTTATTTGTTTTTCCTATCTGTTTATTACCATTAAAAATAAATAAAACTGCAATAATCTATGGCAATGCAAAGCATAAGTATCTGCTTTAGATCCACAGAGGCAAAGAAATTAAAAGAGACTTAAACTCTGAACTAATGCTTCATCCCTAATTCATTCTGTTCTACTCATATATGGGACACTCAATGAATCTGTGAAAAGACACATTAATGTGTTGTAGAACTGGTGTGCAATAAATTGATGGGGAAATTCATGTAACTCTGATCAGAGATTTCAGTGATGAGTAATGCCCAGCAAATAATTTATATTTTTATTCAGGCTTTCCTTAATTCTTTTTGCTTTTTATTCATACCCCAAATACTTCTAGGGAAGAAGACTTCTGCTGAGGCATCCTATACAAGGTACTGAATGCTTGACAACAGTCAGTACTTTGTGATTTAACTGCACTGGTATTTCTTAAAAGTAAGAGGTCATATGTCACAAGGCAATGTCAGGGTCTGAACCTCTCCTCTTAAAGATTACTAAAAATTACTAAATCCCATTTGCAATGGGAAGAGCATACTAGCCCTAATATTGCAGAGTATGTTTGTACTCAAAACATGTTCACAAGATCTCATAATCCTATATTCTAATGAAGTAAAAATATCTTACATAGTATTAACATCAAATTGAACAGAAACTCATCCTCTGTGATAGATTAGTTCCAAGAAGAAAAGCTTGCTTTTCAAAGTTCTTCCTGCCTGAAGCTTGCTTTTTTAGATTTCCTATGAAATGAAACAAGATTTTTAAAGAGTGGAGATTTGAAAAAATACAGAAATGATGCAATCTTTCCACTGTAAATACCCATTCTGAACTGACAAAAGAAAGTAGAAGGTGTATGCAAAACCACTGCAAATAAATTGCTACATGTGCTGTATCTCATAGAACTGCTGAACAGTTTTTATTACATTTTTGTTCATTGGAGATTGCTATAGAGATCTCTGCATTGCAAGTAGCCACACCATTTTAGTGCTTTGCTGTTTCAGAAGAGCAGATTTTCTTGATTAATAACAAAAGGTTTTGTTGGGATCAGAGCTGTTTCCCACCATCTCTATGCAAACCCGGCAACACAAACTGTGTACATTAGCATTTCAAGGAGCCTCCTATTAATGATGGCAAGAAAAGCTTCTCTCGGTGGGTAAAATCCATTTTGTCCTCTCTTGTGACATCTGTTCTAACTTTTAAAGCCAGAAAGGAAACTAGATAATGCCAGAGAGTCTTTTGATTTACTGTATTGGCACTTGTGATGATGCTTCAGACTATAAAAGCATGTAACCCTAGTGGACATACATGACTGTGTAAATGTGAACATCTGCATATTCCCACAACGTAGGGTGAATTGAACAAGTAATTCCAAAGTTCTTTGTTAAACTTTTAACTATCTTTTTTTTTTCCAAGATTTCATAATTATACTTTCAGTTACTTCTATACCATACAAAATTCAACATTTTAAATTGTATTTTTATGTAAATGTTTACTGCTACATATGTTTTTTTAATTAATTTCATTTCCCAAAAGCTTTTCTTTTTCTTACATTTTTTGTGAGTAAAGACATTTAAGCAAATAGAGTTGGAGTTACTGAAACATGGTTAAAAAAATAAAACCCCAAACACTGTAGAATAAGAAAACGTAAACTAAACCCTGCAGATTTCTTACCTCTTTACACCATCTGTGCAGTACTGCTCTTAGGCCTTTTACATTGGTCATCCTGGGAACAAAGCTGAAGGCAGATTCCAGCAGTTTTTCCATTCACTATTCATTCAGAGGTTCATCAGCTCCATATGGATCCAGCCAACTGCTGTGTTAAATCAGAGCCTTTTCCCAGAATTGACATGGTAATGAAGTCATGGTATTGCTCACAGAAAAGGCCTCCATAGGTATTTTCCTCTCTAACAAATCCAGCCTTTTCACCCCATTCACTCCCTAAAATTATCTCATAACATTACAACATCTGTGAACTGGGTTTTTGCCTTTTAATGTCTAGCATGTTTTATTACATGACTATGCATTACGTCCTAGTTAACAAGACTCCTACACAACCAAAGAAATAAACTTGCACTCTTCCCAGCTCAGATTGTTTCATCCCCTTTTAAATTATATCTACTATATTTATTTTTCTGCAGGTAGAGCTGTCCAAGTTATTGATATACAAGATGATTTTTTCTTCTTTTTATTTCTATCAGAAAGTAGCTTCAGAAATATTCCAGAATGAAAAATCGTTTAACCACAAAATGGTAAATCTATCAATACAAAAAATTGCTAAAGATAGTTTGCATTAACAGCAACTATGTTCTAAAAGTTTCCCTCAGTTCATCATATCTGTGAGCTTTGCTTTAACAGCAATGGTTTAAGATTTTTTAAGGAATAAATATGAGAAAGCTTATTTCTGCAATACTTCATCTGCCATAAATATGTAGATACTGCCTTGATATGAAAACACAAGGTAGCTTTATTGGAAAACTATGTCTTTCTTGTAGCAATAATGTACTTGAACAAATATGATCTATAAAATGGGTATCATTACAGATGTGTATGTGTGTCCAAGGTTAGCCATGTGCTGACTGAAGAGATTAGTCTGTTACTTACAGTGTGTTTAGGTTTTTCAGATGGTTTGTCAATATATGTTTCGCTTCTGGTCTGCATATATGCTGACTTTTTTTTTTTTTTTNAGTTAACTCTGTGTCCTGGTAAATTCTGGCATTTTGGATTGGAAAGCAGAAAGATGCAGAAAGATAAAGCACACACAATTTCCCTTCTGCACCCCAGCAGAACATCCATCCAAGTGCCTCAGCCAGAGGGAAGCAGTATGGCTTACAAACAGGCAGTGGGTGCATGGGACAAGTGATTAAAGGCTCTACTTAGAGAAACTGTGGCATCCCTCCTGACTACTCTTCACAGTGCTGGTCCCAGCACCTCAAGGCAGATATGGTAGAGCTACCGCATGTGCAGACAAGGACAACTAAAACAATCAAAGGGACAAAACAGTTGCTCTAAGAAGAAATAAGTGACTAAAAATGATTAGAGCTCCAATTTGATGAGGAGCTAGCTGGGAGAGGGAATATAAGTAAAGTTTCTAGAATCACAAAGCAGAAGTCTGCAGCAGCTTTTGCAATTCTATAACTAGGGGCCACTTGATTAAATCAGTAAGTGATAGATTTAAAGAAGGTAAAAACAATTCTTTACAAAGCATCTACCAAACTTCTGAAGCCTGATGCAGAAGGGTGAGGAGGGAAACTGCAGGTGTAGGATCATTAAAAAATGATGGACCTGATGGACGATGAGTCCATAAGCAAATGCGGAAAGGGCTAAGCAGGGCTACAGTCTAACATCCCTAACACAACTGCTCCAAGTGTAGGAGGGAAGTGAAGAAAAATGAACTGCAGAAAGTGAACAGGCTAGTATGGTCTCCCTAAATAACATTTCCTGTTTCTGCTTTCAGAGACACAATACCTGGGCAGCTGGACACTGGTCTGATCCAACTAGTGTCATTGCAAAGTTATTTTTTTGCATCTTGTGAATGTCATTCAGCCACCACTCAGATCCTAGAGCTTAGTGTTCATTCTACTGAAATGACTGCCACACTCTGCCAAAACTAGCATCAACCAGAGATCTGATATTCAAAGTAAAGCCATCTAAAGGTAGATGGAGCATAAGACCAAGTCATAGAGAACAAGGAACTGTTTTGAAGCAAAAAATGAGAGGTATCTTTTTTCCATCTGACACAAAAATTTCATAGCGTCTCCAGTATCATATCAGTGAGTGACAATTAATGGTTGTTTTATGGGGGGGGGGAGGGCTCCAACTGGATATCAGAGACCATATATAGTCACTGACATCATCTGTGCTGGATTAGTTCCTGGGGAAAAGTATTCTTGCCTGCACTTACTGCAGTGAGATGCACTGACATGATTCTTGAAATGTATGTTACTACGTCAGAAAAGGAGCAACAAAAATACTGGTAGAACACATATGCTCCTTATGGGTAAATGAACTCATTATTAGTGGGATTAGCCAAAAAAACATGTCTTTAAGCCTCTGATGTTTAAGAATACAAAGGTCCAAGTCTGAAGATTTTCCTTCTATACTTGTAATTCCAGAGGGCTAGAGCTCTGTAAATACAGTGACAGCTCCACCAGCACAATTACTCAGAAACACTATGCAGGATGCATCCAAGCCTGACTTGGGATAAATGTTAACAGCCCCAAGGAGAGTAAAGAAGCACTTGATGAACATGAACAACATCCTTAAAATACTTCTGGCAATTAGGAAAAAAAAAAAAATTGCTGCTGGTATAAAAATAGAAAGAAATGAAGAATAAATAACATCTGCAAAGAAACACTGCACAAGAAAAACATATGGAACTCCTATAGTAGATTATGCAAAAGAATACCCTTTACACAATAAATTTGTTTTACCTATCCATGAAAACCAGCTGCTGAGTCAGAGTCAGCCCACTCCATTTGTTCAGGCTTTGGCTTTCAAGTTAACTAAAGTTTCTAGCAGCTAACACAATGCTAACTGCTGATGCAGGGCATAGAGAACAAAGACAAATACCACTCTACCTACAGGCCTCTCTGGTCCCTCTGAATTCAGACAGGACTCCATTTGTGAAGTGATACTGGGCCTTGATGCAACAACTGCTGCAGGAAAAATGTGGAACTGAGAGCAACGCCCAGGCAAGTTTCAAGTCCTGGTCAGTAAATCCTGCTGTGGCAGCCTCACACACCAAAAGGATGGTTTCTACCAAGGTTTTCTTCTTCCTTTTGGCACCAGGCAGTTATGACGAGGAAATGTTATCACTATCCTCAAGAAATCACACACACTGTCTCCACAGCACAGTATGTCTCCTCCTTTCCAGGCAGCAGAGTTTCCAAGCTGGTTAAAGCCAAGCTGTCCTGCATAGCAGAGAGCTGAGGTGTTGACTGGCCCCTTGGAGAGAAGTGGAGAGAAGGGGGAGGGGACACAAATCCCCAGTGCTGGTAAGGAAGATGCACTTGCTCTGTCTCTGAGGACAAATGCTAAAGAAGTTGGCCATTCACTGTGTTTGGACACCTACTGACAACTGATCTCATCCTTTCTTGGAAAGAGCTTTTTAACTATTCAGTGCACTTTAGACCTCTTTATTCACAAATAGCTGTTTCAAAGTAGCCTGGGGCATGGATGTATGGCATTGTGTTGCAATTGCCTCCACAATATTTGCAAAGGGATTGTTTATCTATTAGGTATTATGCATCTCCCCCGCTTGCTTATTCCTAGAGGCTACTACAAAGAACAATGCAATTGTGCTTGAAAGTCTTTTAACCCAGTATACAAACAACCATCTCTCTGAACAGCTCACACAATGTATTTACAAAATGACTACACCCAATATTCTGAGATTTTGATGTAGTATCTCTCTGCCACTTATCAATAAACCTGTGGAGATCTATGTCAAAGGTAATGGTGATGGAGGGAAAAGGCTGCTGTTTTGAAATGGGACACTTGCACCTGGTCAGAATGGTGTTTATTCCTTGGCCAGAGCTCCTCAGCCCTGCTCTCGATTGCTCTAACTGCCAGAAGATAAGGGGGAACTAAAGAGGTAAATCTGTCTCCTCAGCCAAGACTTGCAGGTAAAAACCTGTATTCTAGCTCCTTCTTGCATGCCTGCAACAGTGCTTTCCACTGCAACTTCTATATGGGTACAGGCTGTTTGATTCAGTAACACTACACAAGACAGGAAAAAAATTCCCTTTGCTCCTCAATTACATTTATTACATTTGCAAGAAATGAAAGCAAATGAAAACATAATTTTGTTGGAATAAGAACAGCCCTTTGCAGCCTTGTTCAATGCATCCCACCCTGGATGAAACAACATTTACTTCACATCTACTCAGGGATTTGACGCGGCAAGATAATCAGTTAATTCCAGTTACACTAATGAGCTGGAAAAAGTCTCCACCATGAAGAACAGCTCTGCTAGCCACTCAGAAGAGAGGCAGCCTTAACACAGAGGTTTGCTGCCAACCCAGGGGCCTGCATTTGGGATGTCACAAAGAGGCCTCCAAGCCTGGCTAAAGCTGAGGACTCATGTGGGATCAATTGAAGATGCAACAGATTCTAAAATATCAGAAGGGCCTTCATGTCCCTCTGAAAGATATTGGGAGGATCTGGGGCACAGGTAGTGTTCTCTTTTATCCTCCCAGTAGGGCACTGGGACCCAGGCAGAGTGAAGCAAGTGCATAGGGTGAAGGACTAGCCATAAGGTTGGTACCATGCTCAGAGCTTTGGGTTCTATGATCTGGGATGTGCTTTCAAGAGACTGAGCATGCCAACAGCAGATGGGGCATACCTGCCCACGTGGGGTACAAGTGTTTTGGGGAGCAAGCTGGTGGGACTTATTAGCCAGGCCTTTAAACTGGATTCAGTGGGGAAGGGGATGCTCTACCAGGTGTCAGTGAGGAACCAGGAAACAACAACCCTCAAGCAGGGAAACACCTACAAATCATCCCAAAGGAACTGGAGAGAGCTCCTCCCAAAAGATGAAGACATCAACAGCCCAGTTACACTAATACACTCAGCATGGGTAACAAGCAGGATGAGTTGAAAGGGGGACCAGGGGGTTTGCACCCTGTGTTAAGGAGGGGATATATTATGAAGATAGGAGATAGATTGTTCATGCTGCTGAGTAGCAGCCTTGAACAGGTTGAGAGCTTGTGGGCAAAAATCAAGGACAGGATCAACAAAGGACACCTAGTGATGAGTGTCTACTCTAGGCCACCTGATCAGGGGAAAGCCTGTTGACAAGGCTTTTTTGCTTCACATACAGGAACCATCACACTCGCAGTTCTAATCCTGACGGGTGATTTCAACCACCCAGACATCTGCTGGGAGAGCAATACAGCTGCCTGCAAGCAGTGCAGGAGACTCCTGGAATGTATAGAGGACAACTTCCTGGTCTAGGTGTTAGACAAGGCAACCAGAGGTGAGGCATTACTGGACCTGGTGCTCACCAATGTGGATGAGCTCACAAAAGGAATTAAGATTGGAGTCAGCCTCAGCTGTGGTGACCATGCTCTAACCTGGTGAGGAGCAAATTCAAGACCTGAAGCTCTCGAAAGTGAACTTCCAGATGTTTAAGGAGTTGGTGAATGAGATCCCCTGGGCAACTGGCCACAGGGGCTAAACAGAACTGGCAGCTCTTTAAGGTCATTTTTCTCATAATACGAGAGCCCTCAATCCCAGCGTGCAGGAAACCAAGCAAGGCAGCACAGAAACTAGCAGAGCTGAGCAAGGATCTGCTTCTTGAACTGAGGAGAAAGAAAGAAATGCACAGCCAGTAGATGCAGGGACAGGTCCCCAGGGAGACTACCGATTTTCCCAGCTAGAAGTAGCCGGGTTTTGAGGCACAAAAGCTGAGAATATGACAGAAATTATGCTGCTGTTTCCAGTGGAGGAATGAGGAAAGACATTTCAGAGTCTTCAGTCCTCAAAATTTTCCTGAGTATAAACACCCAATTTACAGAATGTAAAACATTACATTAATCACATGTGTAAATTTAGGACCACAACATGATGAAAACACTGATTTTTTTTTTTCTCCATAGCTCACAGCTATGTTCAACTCTGTTCTGATAAAACCAGCAGATATCTTTGCCTTTTTCTTAAAGGGCAAATACGTTCTTTTACTCTGCCCTCAAAAGGTCCTTTGACTTTTCACCTCCCTTGGTTTTAGTTAAGCTTCCAACAACAGTCACTTAGGGATTCTTGGTAATCAGTGGTAAGTGTACAACATTTCTAATTTTTATCTCACTATTTTCAATCTTTCCTGCCTACTGCTGGTGGGGCTTGGGGCTTTTTTTCATTTCTGAGCAAGTATTTTCAGCCTCCCCCTCATCTGTTCCATTCTGGAATGGCTGCTATCCTTGCCGCTTTTTTACATTTTTGCTTTCCACTTGATGTTTGTGTTTAGGAATATACTTCATCTACACTGTTTCAAATCAAACCACTGCCTGGCATTTCTGTTTGCATTGACCAACAGCTGCCAGTAATTGCTGCCTCTATATTTAATCCATCACAAGCCACAGAAGACCCTTGAAATTAAGATTGCAAGTAATTTGTAGGATTATAATCCACAGATACATAAACCAATAAAGAAATTTAGTTCAACTAAAGGCCACCCATACTTCCCAAACTAAAAATTAAGCACCAAAGTAGTAAGATATTTCACTGGTTATTTCTACATTTACCTTCTAGGTGTCTTTTTTGGCTCTCCATAAGAGCACGAACCATTCAGATAAGCGTTAGGGCACAGAAAAAGAATACATCCATAAAATAAGGTACTCATTAAGAGTAAATTTCAGTACCCAGATTCCTTGCCGGTATGCCAAGAAAATCAAGATGAAGGACTGGCAGGAATTTCAGGCCTGCTGTATATATTCTTCTGTAATTTCTTTTAAGATGAAGTGGGAGAAAATGTGCTTAGTTGTTTGTAAGACTCTTTAAAAAGAAGAAAAGTTTACTTTGAAGTTCACAAACTTGTGAATATTTTAGCTCAGGGCTGTTATATTGAACTGCTTGTTAAGTGCAGCAGGAACAGTCTGTTGCACTATTAATTTAAGAGATCTATATACCTGCACTACTAATGATGCTGGCATTAAGAAAAGAGGGAGTGCATCCTTCATAAGACCTGATCCTGCAGTGAACTTCACGTTGGCAAGTTACACATCAGTCTGGAACTTGTAGCCAGACCAAGTACCAAGTTTCTACTTTCTTTTCTTTAAAGTTTGTTTACAGCTTTTGCAACTTGCTTAATTTCATATCAATTTAGAAACTTTAGGTCATTACCAACTGATCATTGAGGTCAGTAAGAGGTGTGTCAACAACACATTTGAGTTCATTTGCATTTAGCTGATTTAGCCACATTAACTGCAGCCATAGCAGAGCCCAGGTACAGAAACATCAGAAACAGAAAAACAGACAAAAGATTTCAATAAGCAAAGCATCTGAGAACCTGCAGGGTGTTACACAGCACTGGAGCAAGTGCACACTTGGGTATGCATTGGCCTCCATCCCTGTGCTGGGTGCGCAGGCCACTCCAGAAAGGCATAGTATAGCAAAAAATCACAATTATATAGAGTGGAAATTAGCTGCTGGAATAAGAGAAATAGTTTCAGTGTTTATCTGTCAGTGTCAGTTTTTAAGTTAGTGGTCAGTGACTGCTGAGCCATGGAACTGACTCAGAGGCAGACATAGTTTGGGACTCCTGTTCGACACTCCCTCGAGACTGAGGTTACTGATTAGATGTTCACTGACTACAACTGGTGTCATTTGAGGCGCCAAGAAGATGAAAGCAGGCTTTCCTCAGTGTGCCAACAAGAAGGCAACAGGCACATATGTACAGGAAGATGTACAAGGAAGTTCCACCTGAATGTGAGGAAGAACAACCTTCCTGAGCAAGTGACCAGACCAGGTTGCCTGGAGAAGCTGTGCAGTCTCCCTCACCAGAGATATTTGAGAAATATCTGGACACAAAAGTGTCCAGTGTGCTCTAGGATGACCCTGAGGAGCAGGGAGGTTGTAACAGATGACCCACTCTGAATCCTCCCAACCTGACCCATTCTGTGATTCTGTGGTGTGTCTCATCTGAATTCCAAAAATCCTGCTCCCAAACGAGCAACTCTGCAAGACTCCATTTTAGTCATTTGGACTTTGTGAGAGACAGAAATATAAAAACATACGTCCTACCACTGACAACAGACACCCCATGTGATTGCAGGGCAAGGGATGTTGCTACAGAAGGTCTTATGGATGTTTATGGAGAACAGAAAGGTACATTCTGGAAAAGCAGATAAAAACTGCAAACCAAATTTGCTGGGCAAATTTTACAGCAAGATTTTACAAATTTGTCACAGATACGCACAAATAAAGGCAGCCTTTGAACTGTATGTTATATGCAGCAGGCTGTTGCTGATGAGCCTCAAACTGGAAAGCAGTGACAGATCAGGCAGCTTCTCTTCTAGTTAGAAACATACCCCAACTGGTTTGGGGCAAAAAAGCTCCACAGTTCTTTCTCACTGGAATCGACTCCTCACAATTAAGGCTAATCCTTAATCTGATGTTTACTCAATTAACTGCTTTTCTGCATTCTGCACTGTCCACATTTGGCATTACACTTTGTATTTATTTTAGTCAGTACACATTTCTTGATCAGCTGTGTTCATTCTAGCTATGGTTGAGATGGCAATTTTATTCGAAGTCTCCACATACATCAATGGATACATTACCTTTCAACTGAACTTTCTCGTGCTTGTTCTCAAGCCAAAACTTACATATTTTTTTTCTGAAAAAGTAAATACGCACTCCTTTCTTAATCTCTCATATTTAAATGTGAAAACACAACATTTTAACAAAATGTTTTCGACACAGAGTAGTTTGTTTCTCTTTATGAGTCTTTCAATTTTAAAGTAACTCTGAAGTTGTGTTTCTTTAAAAGCTATCACAAATGCAAGAAAGGCACAAGACTGTCTAGGAAAGGTAAGGTTTGTAAGGAAAAGGAACACAACCACTCTCATTTGTGCATGAACTCCAACAGGAGGGAAAAGCATGTGACTGTGAGAAAGTTTGAGTCACATTTGCATACAAATAGTTAAAGAGCACTCAAATGAGTCATGAAAATTCACTCTGTTTCTAAAAATGAGTGGAAATGCTAATGCAATGGTGAGGCTGAGATTTCAATTGATGATAAGCAAAAATATTTACTGTTCTACTTTCAAAGAGACTCTAACTTCTGCTCATTATTCCTACCTACTATGACAGCCCATGCAACATTCATTCAATTCAGATCTTGCCAGTATTTATCTATGTACATTTTTTAATTATTTGGGTGGTTTTTTTAAGGGAAGGTGGACTTTTTTTGTGCAATACCACATTATTTTTCCTGCATTAATGATGAAGTACATTATATGACACGGGCTAATAGCGAAATCTTATGAAAAAATCATAAATATACTTAAATTCTGTGCCCTGGTAAAAACAAAATGGTCTAGAATTGTCTAATGTGTTGTTGAGGAAAGCAAGGAAGGTGTCAGCATTGGGATTTGTGCAAAGAGAAAGATGGGAAGGGAAAAGAGATAACCTTTGTTGGAAGAAGGCGTGGGTGTTTACTTGCAGAGCTGTGTAAAGGCAGTATTAGAGGATGATGGAAAGTCAGTTAGGATGAGTACAGTTTTCTGTCGCTACAATGACAAAAACATTTTTAAAAGTTAAAAGTATGTGAGTGCTGTTCATGTCCAGGGCCCAGGAGACAAAGCAGCAGGCTTACCACAGCTTGAAGAGCTCACTCTCCATTTACAAACATTTATAAAAGCCAAGGTAATGCCGCAAAGAGCAGAAAGTACAAAGGATTTTTCTTTCTCCAGTACTAAGTGGAGCTGCTGAAGAACTCAGAAAGGTGACTCTCACTGACAACCCCGCTCCCACAGCAGCTATCATTAGCACCCATCCCCACCACAGGTAACACTCATATTGCTCTAGGGGAATACATCACGTGAGGACTACAGGAACGAAGCGCTGCCTGACTTTTGCATCTGTCATCCTCACAAGCTGCCTGGTTTTAAAACATTAGCAAAAATGGCAAGGTAACAGCTTGTGTTTGTTCTGTCATCCCCCCACTTCGAGACCCCTGACGCACTGAGAGACAGACTGCGGGTCAGGTTCTGCTCTGCCCCGTTCTTTCTGTCGTTATTTACACCTGAACAAACTGAGTGGAAAACATGCAAAATGGTACCATTTTGTTTTGATAGTGTTTTACCCTCACTTCACAGGGGTGAGAATGAATAGACAGGGTGCAAGGCAGTGGAGAATCAGGGATTCTGTATATTAAAAAACAGTGCAGACAGCCACAGAAAGTGTCAAACACCATATAAAAGGACTGCTCGTGCATTCATGCTCAGCATCTGTGATCTGGACAATATAAACAGAAGTCACTCTCTTTGGATTGTGCAGATTTTACAGGGTTTTGTTTATATAATTTAAAAATCAGCAGACCTGCTAGGCTGAATGTTGCAGGATGCTTTGCAAACAGCAATCTCACCCATTACAGAAGCTTCTGAAGCTTACCAGAGGAATTCCCTCATTATTGATAGAAGGTGAAGGTTATTGTCAGATACTGGCTGGCTCTCTGCCACATGATGCTGGAGCCTAAAATATGAATTAAAAACCCTTAAACAATTTGAAGAATTGCCTGGCTGAAACTCTGATTATCTAGAATGCCTTCCCCTTCCATATGGAGTTAGGCAAGTAATATCAACTAGAAAAAAAGTCTCTCTGCCACTCTGACTGATTAAGATCTGTGGCTTCATATGCAAGAAAGTCACCTCCTCAAAAGAGATCTTTGATGCTTACAGCCAAGACATGCTAACAAAGCCTGAAAGGGTGGACTCTGCCTTAGTCCCTCATTCAGGCACAGGAGCTGAATTTGCAGATGTGCAAGAGCCAGGAAGGATGGAAGCAGCACGGTGGCTAAAAGCAAACTGGGACAGTTGGGAGGGAAGGAGAGGGAAGGTAACAACCAGGAGAGCCAAGAGCTGCTCCTATGTCAGCTTCCAATGAGAGCTGATGGTTACTAAAAAGGCATCATGGCCTTGTTGTCCCCAGCAGGAAAGGGGCTGACAGCAGATCCGCAGTAGGAAGAACATGAGCGTGTTTTCACACAGGCTGCCTAGAACACAATTTAACTTTTACTCTGCCCAGCTACTGTCAGCAAAGCCCCACAAACATGAGGGACAAAGTGCATCTTAAGGAATGATTTGAAGGTGAGTGGCTGGAAGGTATTTTCCAGACCTTTGTCCCACACATGAAGGACAAGACACAGGAAAACATGCAGATATCTGTGCGATAAAAGGACGAACGTATGGTGCAGGCCGGCATCGCTACCAGAGCAAAGGTCATGTTCAGCTATGCTATGAGTTGCTAGTGCTGGAAAGAGCCGATAAAGAGTCCAAAAAAGGAGCAAGGATTTTTTTTTCCTGGAGTGCAGAGAATGTTAGGTGAAGTTAGTGGTTGTAGATGCAGGTTTTCCTCTTTAACCATCTGGTTTGTGAATTGATGGCGGTTTTTGTTGTTTGGAAGAAAATCTCACGCATTCTGGGATTTTGTTTTGGTCTCTCTCGTACTGCAAGCACTCTTCAGAGCTATTAAGTTGAACAGCCACTAGTTAAGCACTTAAAGATGGGCTCTGACAGGTTTCCCAAGCTGCTTCTGAAATGTATTTGGCAAATAAATTCCTCCTCATCTGCTAATTTCAGACTTTTAAAATGATTTAGCTCTCAAGTACATAACATAATGTTATTATCTTGTTCTTTACAATCTGAGGGCAGAATCTATTTAGAACGTGAGCAGGCTGGCTATGTGCAAGTGACAAGCTTTAGATAAAATTCACTTGCCAACCCAGAGCAGTGAAACAAATTCCCTCTCCACTCTCATAGGCACCTGTTACACTAGTCAAAAACCAGCCACATTCCACATAAACATTCACAAACACACCTGAAACTGAATCCAAAGCTGTGACCTGACAGGGAGAGTTTTCCTGGGTCTCAATGGATTTGCATCAGGTCCCATAGGTGTAAAACATGAAGACTACTGAATCCCCATCAAAGGAGTTTCCACTGCCTGTTTCATGTCTTACCCACAGCCACCCCCATAACAGCTGATTCACACAGACAGCCTGCTTATTCTATACAGGAATGTACATTTGCAGCTTATATACATGTGCTCCACTCCACAAAACACTACCAAAATAGCAGAAAGGAGAGAAATTGGCACACTCCAGACTGCAGCTTAAAACAATTCTGCAAGGTGTGTTGCTGCTCTCAGTACAGAGCAGAGAGTATCATGTCCCCAAATAGCTATGCCTTTATCAGGTTTAAAGAAGGAGCATCTGCATTACAGCAAAAAAACACCTAGTCAATAAAAAAAATTACCAAAAACTTTCCCATGACATTTTTTCCTTCATAGAATCTATAAAAGCACTTTTGAAAACAAAGCAGAAGCTCACATAAAGAGAAATACAATCATGATTCAGAAGAAAACTGAGATTATTCTCCTGAACATTTTCTCAGGAAATTTTCAAAGTGGTCTGATGCTTACAAGGCCTGTCAAAAACCAAGGCTTCATGTCCCATTCTTCCCAGTTCAGACTGCAATTTAGAAATTTCTATTGCACCAGGTGAATGTCCCAAATGACAACTTCTGGAGTGTTTCTTATCTGAGGATTATAAGAACCTCATCGGATCAACCCAAAACCTATGTCACCCATAACCTAGGAAACTGATTTAACTAGGGCTAAAATCACCACAGTTTACCTCACAAGTTGTCCAAACAGGAGACAGAAATACAAGAAATTTCTTCAGAAGCATTCATTTTCTGGATAGTGATGCTTATTTTAGCTTGACATTTCAAATGAAAGAAACCTAAATTGATGAAGAAATCTGAAACTTGAATTCTCCCTCTCCCATTCCCCTTTAATCCTTAGACTTCCTTGTTCCTGCTCCAAGTTCTCATCCAGCTGTGACTGATACTTTCTCTGGTCTCTGGCAGTCACCCTACTGTCACTGCACCACCGTGTGATTTCCCAGCTGGAGAGCAGGAGGTGAAATCTCTCCTTGGGCCCTGAAAAGCTGGAAAGGAAACCAGAATGCCCCTTACTAAAATTATTACTTCTGCCACCCCAGAATCTGTTCCCACATTTATTAG
>WEIU01015942.1:331456-341552 GCA_013389925.1 Aegithalos caudatus
AGAAAGTGAGCAAGATGGAAATCTTGCAGCACGTCATCGACTACATCCTGGACCTGCAGATCGCCTTGGACTCGCACCCCAGCATCGTCAGCCTGCACCACCAGAGACCCGGGCAGAACCCCTCCTCCAGAACTCCTCTGACCACCCTCAACACAGACATCAGCATCCTCTCCCTACAGGTAAGTGCCTCCCCCGCGCCCCGGCTCGCCTGGCTCGGGAGCTCGGNCTGCGGGAGCCGGGACAAGCCGCTCCCGCCTCACCGGGAGTGCTCGGCCACCTCGCCCTTACCCTGCTCTTGTTCTCTCGCAGGCGTCCGAGTTCCCCTCAGAGCTCATGTCAAGCGACAGCAAAGCACTTTGTGGCTGAATCAAACGGTGAGTGCAGTGCGCCTTTTTTCCTAAACTTCGGGTAAAAACTGCCTCCCCGGGGAATGGGAGGCGTGATGGCAAGTGCTAAAAATAGGTCCTAAAAGTTGATTAGGAGATGCCTTTGTAATCAGTAAGAAATGAGACTAATAACTGAGTCTTGAAGTCCTGTGTGTGTGTGTGTGGCTAAGGTTCACCCAGCAGCACAGGCTCCTCTGATCCTGCTCTCTGCTTAATGCAAATTCTTATCTGTTCTTGGAGCCTTAACTTCCTGGGCCAAAGTGACTGATTAAGTTGGGAATCTTGGCACAGAATTCCTTGAATTCTGTGATGTGGGATTGTCTGCACTATCAGTTAAATAAGCGACTGCTTTTAATCAAATAATTGCTCTAAGAGGCAGACTGGCGCCTCTGAACATTGCGTTTACAGAGATCTAAATAAAGATTGGACTGAGAATCCTCTTTCTAGCCTTTCCCTGGAGTGTATGTTATTTTTATGTTCAATTTGTGCTCTTGAGAGCGAGTGTGTGAGCGTGTATGTGTTGCATCTGGACGCCAGGGTTTGCCCAATCTCTGAGTGTTTGGTTAAATGTTCAAACTGTGGCTTCCTCTCTGGCGCCAGTCTGTCCGGATCTCTGCCCTGTTAGCATTCTCCTAAATATGCCTCTTTTCAATCTCTTGCAGGTGTTCCACTGATGAGATTTTTTTTTTTCTTTTGCACAAGAAAATGTCTACAGGATTTTTTTTTTTTTTTTGAGGTGCTGAATTTATTTTTCAGCTGTATCTGGAGAGGGAAATCCACATTCAAGAAAAAGGACCTTTTAAAATGAATAAAGAAGAAAAAAAAAATCAAGATTGATCTTTATCCCCACCCCATTTTTCAACTTGGACTGAACCTAGTTATTTATGAAGAGACTCTTAAATACCCTTTCCCTAGTTGGAAGGCTTCCTTTATATACTATTCCCAACGTGGGGAGCGAAACAAAAATCTCACAAGGAGTTGCCCATTTTAAAGCAGACTTTGCCTTTTTTCCAAAGGTGGAGCGTGAGTACCAGAAGGATCCAGTGTTCAGTTTTTTAGGGAAGTCTGTGGTCAGAAATTACCTTTTTGACACAAACCTAGGACTGAATGCTGTGTATATATTTATATATAAATATATATATATGAGTGAAACCTTGTGAACTCTTTAATTAGAGTTTTCTTGTATAGTGGCAGAAATATACATTTCTGCAAAAAGTGTAATGATGTACTTAATCATGCTAAACTTTTTATAAAAGTTTAGTTGTAAACTTAACCCTTTTTATACAAAATAAATCAAGTGTGTTTCTTGAACTGATTGCTTGCTTTATTCTTTGGGGACCAACTGTTTTCTGGCTTTGATTTGTGTTGTTTTTGTTGTTGGTTTTTTTTTAAATACTTACACATTGTTATGAATTTATCAAGTAAAAAATTCAAATATGTAGAGACTATAAAGAATAAAATTACCTGAAGTGAATAATGCTTGTAACTTGGAAAATCTTATTTGAGTGTATATTGCAATCTTTTCAGTCATCTGCCTGTAAACAGTGTGAAAGGAACTAGAAAAGGAATTTATTACACAAGGGATGCTATTGACAAAAGTGCTTGGAAATGTACAAAAGCAGTTAATCCTGAGGCATTCCCATGGAGTATTACCTTTTTTCTTCCCTCCCACCCCTCTGAATGATTCAGTTCGGGGTAGTAATGGCCCAGATCTGTTAATTTGTGCTTAGAATAATCACTCAGCATTAAGGGTTGTGGGTGGTTATTAGTGCCCCAACTATTAAATTTTTCTTAGAAGGCTTTGAATGTGAGAGTTGGTGATGCGTTAACATGGGATCTAGAACGATGAAGTGACTTGCCTTTCCTCACTGGAATTTTCATGCTTCCATGCAATATTTCAATGAAATGGGCTTTCTAATCAGTTGCAGCAGCTTCTCCATATGACTAAGATACTGAGAATCGAGTTAAATTGCTGTTGTGTTACTGATTAAACTTTGGCTGCTCCTACAGGGACTCTCTCCATAAGAATTAAATTAAATTTGAAATAGGAGCCTAAATTCCTGAAAGCCAGAAATGGTTTATTTCTTTCTCTTGCCCTCAGAAGCGATGCAGTATCCCTTATTCCAGGGACACTTACTGTACCCTATGGAACCACTGCTCATTAAATATGTGTAGTTGTCATAAGACAGTGGATGTGGGAACTGTGCCTATCAGATGACATTCTAATTTAAGCGCACGCATAAACTTCCCCGAAATGAGCAGTTAAATTGTGGGTCTTGCTTGGGAATTTAGGCGAGGCACTTGTAATCTGAAAGAAATAAACTTCACTGGTGCCCAGGGTGAGTACAGCTCTGGCAGGGGCTGCGCTTTGGGCCCGAGGGAGCGTGTTCAGGGTTTCTGTGCTCTGGGGACTCTTAGTGTGAAAGGCCGGAGCCTCACCTGGGGCCAGGAACACTTTCCCCAGCGAACAGGTGGGTGGGTGGTGCTCTGGGGCAGCAGCAGCTGCCTTTCCTTGCCCTTGACACCAAATCCATTCACGTAGGCTGGGAGAAAGCCAGCTCTGATCTCTTTAACACTGACGCTGCCCTGCCCAAGCAGAAGCGCGCCCTCTCAGAGGATCAATGCAATCAGAAGACAAGAAGGGTTAGCAGAAGCTGGGACGGGCCGGGGGGTGGGGAGAGAAGGACACGGCCCAGAGCTCATCTGCATCTCCCCGTGCCCAGCCCCGCAGGGATTAGGGAAAGCTCCGTGCAGCGCACACCGGCTGTGCCTCCTGTGGCCAAACCTCGCTACTGTCAGCGCCCGGAGCGCAGGGCTCGTTCCAGCTTCGTGCAATCAACGTTTAACCCTGACAGCCCAGTAGTGAAATACTTCATTGCCACAAATCAGCACGCCTCGGTCCCTAAAATACTCTTGTCCCTGTATATTTTACCCAACTCTTAAAGGCAGCGCGTTCGGGGTTGTAATCAGAGTATTGAGATCTTCCAAACCAGTAACAATCCAATGCAATCGCCACCAAATTTCACTGTCAAAACTAATTTTTCACCCTGCTGCACATTTCATTACTGTGAAACAACAGTAAGTCACTTTAAACCCACAATTCATTTTCTAAAATTAAAGAGCTGCAACGGTCAGACCACTGTAATTATTTAAGATCAACCCCTTTACAAACTACGGTGTTTACACTTTGGTATCTTTGAGCTCAGGATGATTAACACACTTGTAGAATGAAACCGATTTTCTTATCGTGCATAGCCAAAAGAGAAATTCACAATTTACAAGGCGTGGGGAACTGAGCAGAAAAACAAACAAACATGTTTTTAAAAATGTAAATTAAGAGAGAAACACATTTTTCCTCTTTCAGAATTAACTAATTCCTCGACTTGACAATGCAATCCTACAATCAGGGGGCTCAAACTAGGTCCTTCCTTAGAGACTCACTCTGGTTTTGTTCTTAAGATTTTGTCATTCAAAGATAAACACCAAGGTCAAAGCTGAGCGCCCAAAGCCTTAGTATTAGCTCTTTAGGTTTCCTTGAAGATGTGGGATTTCTTTATTCTATACCATTGCCATTGTCCCTCCAGAACACATCAGAAAAATCTGTGACATTTTCACCACTTTCTCTGGCCCATTTACTGTCTCTGTACACAGTCCTGTTAACTGAGTAGCTGAACACAACAGAGCAAGACGACCTGCTGTCAAGTATGTGATAGCAAAATAGTTTTGGTGACAATCATATTTAAACTCTGCAATTTTTTTTTTTTTTNTAAATGTACCTACAGACAATTCCACACGGCGGTGGGGGGGTGGAAAACAGAGATACAAGAGGATTCTCTCATCCAGAAGAGAGGTTTCCAAACCTGGTTTTTCATGTATATCGCCCTTAATAACACACGGCCCGGCTCCCAATGTTATCCCAGTCAGAGATCGACAGGCTGACACCCACGGGCGGTAGGAGTCCCTCCAGCCCCTCTGCAGGTAAGGGAAACGCAGAGAGCAGGCTGGGGTTTGTTTACTCACCCCCGGGCAAACAGCACTGTGTCTATCGCACCGAAACCATTCGGGAGCCACTTGCAGNAACGCCGCTCCGCCAGGCAGCTCCCACCGCTCCCGGACCTCGCTCCCAAGGACTGACACGGCTTGTAAAAACCTGCGGGGAAATCCGCCTTGAAACACCAAACACTTCTCTCGTAACGCAATGAGAAAAGCACCGTTTGAGAGAACTAATTTGTCTTTGACTCTGGAAAGTAAAATACGTTCTCTAAACAGTCTGGTGTGTGTTAAGGATTCTTCCACAGAACACTTTGCAGTCTGGATCAATTAATGCAATATGGGAAAGAGATAAAATTATGATTTGCTCATGAGAATTAGCTGTGAGTAAGAATCTCTTCCTGTGTTTACCACTGCCCTTGCTTACTTACAAGAAATGATTTACAGCTTTTACTGGAAGCTGTAAAGAAGAGGGATAGCATAATGCAACTGTTGCATAGCAAAAGGAAACACTGGTATAAAATTTTGTTCAGAAAAGGTTTTCACAAATGTACTCTGTAAAACTACTCTTTTGCAAAAGGATCAGTATTTTCCGATTCCACGGATAAATTAATATGTTGGATCATTAAAATCAAATTTGGTTTACCCACGTTACCGTATTCCTCTCTAGAACAGCCATCAAGTTATCATAATTGTAAACTGTAGAAGCCAAATGCAAACAGTGTTTCAATAAAACAAGCTGATATTGCAACAGCCACTGATTGTGTGAGCCACTAGCTAAGGTATATTGAAGGAGAAAACAAAGGACAAAGCAAACAAATGCAATTAGTTTTGGAGTCACTCATGATAACTGAGAGGAATTTATATTTCAGTTGATTGCTTGTCTTGAAAAAATTTTAAAAGGGCTGTCACTGCACTGGGCAAGAACTGTAAATAGGGCCAAACTGAGAAAAATTAATTGCACAGGAAACACTGCAGTGGACTTACTGATGTTAGCTGCCCTAGAAGACAGCAGCTTACTTGCTATTTCACAAGAACACAATGAATGGATAGATAAAATGACATTATGTGAAGCAACAAGGCCTATCCAGATTTGAAACAATTAAACTAACTGCATTACTTGCCAAAAAGAGTAGGTCTTTATAATTTCTAGTAACTATCACCACAAATTACATCCTGTCTGTGACTAACAGTTTTATGAATAGATCAGGTATTTCTCCTTAAAGCTAACAGCCTGAAACAGCTCTTAAGTTTTACTACTGATTGCAGAACTTCAAAAGCTCACACAGAGTTGTTTGTGGGGTTGGTTTTTTTTCTTTTCTTTTCTTTTTCAGAACTGGACTGTAAACCTGATGAATTTCTCTTTAATTCAAACAAGAACAAATTATTTGGATACTTACCATCTCACATCTGAGCAGACACAGGACCAGAAATATTGTCTCACTTAAGCCCACCTCTTGCTGACAGCTGCAGTATCTGAGGCTGATGGAAGGGTGCAAGATCAGATTTGGGTGGTACTTCCTCCATGTACTCTCATCATCTCACATGTTCCCAGAACAGCTCTCCTCATATTTTTGGCATGGAGGTTCACTTTGATGCACTGTTTCTCAGCACAGAACCTGCATATCCTATTGGATTTACACCTGTCACCTTATTTTTCTCTTGTCGTAAGAAGAGATGTAGAGCTCTGAAGGGGGAGAGAGAGGGAGAAACAAAAAGGGAGGACAGAAATAACATAAGACTAAGTATCTCCTGCATACTAGACTGTAAAAGATCAAAGGAGTGTATCTGGCCTTTAAAAAACAATGAGGTTGAAGTCTGAGTTGTGTTTTCAGTTTTGTGCAAGTTTCTTTCACCTGGAGTAGAGAGCCCAACCTTCATCCCAGACAGACCCTGTCCCTCAGGCACCCCACAGAACTGAGCTGGGATGGCTACACTGGACACCAGCACCACAGGGAAATTCAGTGTCTTAGAAAACCTCTAACAGTGTCCTTCAGCCTCATTTTCTGTCAACCTCATTGCCCATCCACAAGCCCTTTGTGACCTTTTAGAATCCGTGCAGTACTTGAAGAGAAGGAATGCAGTAACAGTCTGCTGTAAACCAATGCAGAGAGCAGAGAACAGAGAACTGGTGCTCAACAACAGATGCTGCTGCTGCTGAGATTTCTTCCTTGTTCAGACCAGTAGCTTCACACCCAGCTGTGACATATTAATGCCTTTAGAAAAGAGTCTCACACAGCATCAGAAAGACACACAGACTTACTTCAGTGGAACTGGGAGGAAATGTTTCTCATGGACATCATTATGCAGGAGGTTAACTACTAGAGATTCTTATTTTCCAGTCATTAAGGGCAGAAGAGGTTTGCTTCAAGAACAAGAATAAACAAAACAAAACAAAAATGACAAAAAACAAACCAAAACAAACAATCCCCCAAAACAAAACAGGAAAAAAAACCAAAAAAAAACAAAAAAAACCAAAACAAAAACAAATCCAGACCAAGAATATTAATATGTATTTTTTTAAGGTCAGATTCAGTGTCTTCATGAGTTAATATACAGGAATGAACTGATGGGCAGGTTACTTCAGGGAGACTGGTCAAGCTACATTTCACAACTTCTTGGAAAAGTATCTTCCTAGTGCTTTTGTATTTCTTGCCATAAGTACATGAGAACACAGTGTCACTGCTAGGGGTTTGCTTCTTTGAGTTAAAAATTTTCTGTAAAATACATTAAGTAAATCTCCCATTAGTACTTTTCAAAAGATGTAACAGTTAGAAGCTGAGTAAATCATATGCCAGAACTCTAAACTCAGTCTAGTTCTTGTTAGAAAGCTGGTTTAGAGCACACAGATTTTTCCACCCAGCGGATATGAAGGTGCTACACATATGGACACATTCTTTACTGATCTTTACTAATTCCCATTTTGCTCTCATTATCACATCATTGCACTTACCACTCTTTCACAAAAAGCAGGAAGTGTTGGTTGGAACTCATCCTGTAAGTATCAAGACATGACAATACCTATAAAATTAAATTCTAAATTCCACTGTAAATCTGATTCCCCAGTCATTCAAATTTTAAGAGTTCATTGGAGATATAATTTTTTGACTGAATTACTTTAATTCATGCACCTAAGTTTAAAAGTTTAATTTAGAAGAAAAAGCTATGCTTAGAGTTAAAAATGGTAGAAGTTTGGACCCTCTTAGTAAACATATACATAAAAACTATGTTATGTACACACCACATCCAAAATGCAATTAGCAGTTTATTGACGGCATGAAAACAATTTTCCGAATCTGAGTATCTGACACAGAGCTTAACTACACATACTTAATGGTATGTTGTTTTTTGGCAGCTTTGAATACTTACTAATACTTTTATTTTTATTTTACAGGGCTTTGAGGTGAGCTGTATTTTAAAAAAGATAAAAGAAAGGTGGCTGAACAGTACTTGTAAGGGGAAAGGGAGAACTTCTGGAGAGATATCTAAAGGCAGAAGCTTCCTGGACTATGGCAGTCCTGGAAGGAAGCAGATTTGTTGGTTATGAGACTAAAAATAACCAAAATTTTTCAAATAGACAAAGAAACTCAGAAGCCAGGCACAGAGTGAGAAAACAAAGAAGATACTTTAGGATTTATTGGTCTTCCACTGAAAAATATGAAGGAACAACACCCTGCCACAAAACAATGGAAATGTGACTAAGAGTGGAAGAATGAGACAAGAGGGATATGAAGAACAAAAAGAATAAGTGATATCATGTACACACAGACACACAAGGAAATTCTGAAGAAAATTATTCTGCCAGGGGAAGGGAAGAAAAGTAGCTTTTATGCAAAGAATCGCAGATAATGAAAACATGGAAAACACAATGAATGAGGTAAAAAAGTAGTGTCCATATAAGAAAGAGGCAGAACAGAAGAAAGTATATTTGCAATGTGGAAAGTGAATGCAGTCACAAATTGTACAAGAAAAAAAAAAACAGAGTTAGTAGAACAAAAGTATACAAAACTTACTTGTCTCATGACATCCACTTGCTTAGAGGCATCTCTCTCTGAAGAACTTTTCAGAAGTGCGTGTCTTTGAGACCTTTTTCTGTGATGATTACATCAAATTGCCACACAGTTACCTTACAGTTACATTTAGGTCCCATGTGACACTGCCTCAAAGATAAGGACAGATATCCAGTAATTGAACTCAGGAAGGGCATGGACAGATTTATTCTTTAGCCTCCCTGAACAGTTTAAGAAACAGGTAAAGACCCCTCTTCTAATTCCACAGTATTTACAAACATAAAATGTTAGTTATAGCCAGCCTTGTGCCTCAATCAGAATATACATGACATTTTTTTTTTCATCATGGGTATTATTCACATGGCATAACCTACAGAAAATAAAAGATTTTAATCTTTGATAACTATATCTCCCATAATAGACTAAATTTAACATTTTCTAGGGAAAAATAAGATAATTAGCTGTAAAAGTATTTCTTTAAAACTTCCTTTTGCAGGTTCAAATTGCTAGGAAAATTATGAATGAATCACCTTCAGTAACACAATTCCTGCCAAGCATACAGTAACAACAAAATATTATCATAGGAAGCGTGTAATTCACTAAAAGCAGGGCGAACAAAAAAGTAGGTCAGCTTTGAGAGCTTATTTTTTCTTAGATTCCATGTTGGGGTTTATTAGATAGTGTTATTTCCTATTAAATCCTGTGTATTTATAACATTTTTGACTTCACATATGATTTCAGGGGGCTGCCAATAAATATGTAAATAAATAATGAGGAGCATTTTTTATATTGTTTACATAAGGAATAAAAAGTGGGGGCTTCTCCTTCAGAACTATATGCAGCAAAGCATAAAAAGGCCTATGATTATGTCAAAAATAATAGACATGGTGAACAGAGTTTAGTAAATGACAGAGGAAAGGAGGACTGACACTAAAACCAAGAGTCCTATGATCTAAATTTCTCCATCAATCAGATTTTCCAATGAAAGCCATTCACTAAGAAACAGTAACAGCAGGTTCTTTTGATATACAAGTTTCAGGCTTCCAAAGGAAAAACAGCTCTGTAAGTGCCATTTTTGAGGGCAATAATTAATGCAGTAACTCAAAGAGAGGGAGTGGGTGTTGTTCTGGGGTATTCCACCATTTTTCCAATCCTGAAAAATGATGCCTCTGTAGTACAAGTGGGAAGCATGACTGCAGTATGTGAGCAAGAACTAAGCAAACTTTAGCTCTCTTAAGCTGGGTACCAACACCAAAGAAGACTGTCCAGTACAGACTTCAGTGTAGAAGACGGCCATGGAAGATACACAAGGCTGCAGTGACACCTAAAATTCTGCAACCTGATGGCTCCTGATGCTTCAAACAGCTTTTTCAGTCATCATCATCATCTGCATGAATGGACCTGAAGACATCAGACTGAAACATAGACATACCCCAAAACAAAAGCCTAGGGGCTTCAGTGGAGGTATACTTGGAATTATTACATGACATAATCAATTACTGGATATCTGTCCTTGAGACAGTGTCACATGGGACCTAAATGTAACTGTAAGGTAACTGTGTGGCAATTTGATGTAATCATCACAGAAAAAGGTCTCAAAAGAAGCACACTTCCAAAAAGATCTTCAGAGAGAGATGCCTCTAAGTAAGTGAATGTTTTACTGAAGGGCTATTTATAGACATTCTTCTGTTTTTTGGAGGAAAAAAAAAA
>WEIU01015942.1:346245-364897 GCA_013389925.1 Aegithalos caudatus
AACCCTGAAGGTTATTTTTCCAGAAAGACTAGAAAGGAGCTCATCACAGTAGGAGGATGACTGTCTAAGTACTCTGTCCACATTTCCACAGCCTGAAAGGATTCCTGAAGAGAAAAAACTCTATAGGTTTCTGCCCTCCCCCGAACTCCAGGGGCTATTTAAATATAGTTGATTTTTTTCTTTCTTTTCATGTACTGTCCCTGAAACAAAACAAAAACAACAAAATTTTGAAGAACCATAAAGTAGTTTACAGAACCAGAGCCAACTGATCTTATGTTTTAGCACCGCAGTGATCTTATGTTTTAGAAGCCAGTAACTCAAGCAAAAAAGTCATGGTCCATTTCAGATGAGCAGTGGCAGGTCTCTGCTATAAGACAACTAGTCCCAAGAAAAGAAATCTGCATTTTTTCTGAAAGTCCAAATAATTTCAAGGATGAGAATAAAATAACTGTCCCTTTCCTATACTGGAAAATTACAGAAGTGAAATTACTTTCCTGAATTTGAATTTTAAGCATAAATACCTTCTCTTGCAAATCTAGGATGAATCACCATTGTATTTTTTGCTTGAGAGTAGAGAGTCTATGCAGATAAATTAGTTCTATGGATCTCAGTTTTGCAAAGTACCACCAGGTGCTTAAAGAAATTACTGTACAAAGAAACCTGAAATTTGATGTGAAGACAAAAAATGAAAAATAAAAACTACTGAACACCGTAGCCATGGACAACAAAATTAAAGACTCTGGTTCATATTAGCATATAAAAAGATCTGATGAAGCTGAGCTAGTCTGTCATCAGATGGAAGAGAGGCAGAAGGTAGCACAGATGGTGAAAACAGAGGAAATTATTCATGGTTCCTCGTCACACCTTGAAAGAAGCTACTGAAAAGATGATGTTGAAAATTAAGACCAGAAGGCATCCTGGAACAACAAAACCTCTAAACCCTCCTTTATATTCCAAAGGTGTAAATATGTCCTGAGGTTAAATAGGCTTATGGTTTGGTGATTTGTCTTTTATAGAAAATGAAAAAAATCAAGATTTCTTTTTATCTTTCAGAGTAAAAATATCTGAACACCAAAGGTTGACTCTTGAGTCTTTAAACAAATGTAGAACCTTTCAGATTCTTCAGATTACCTGAAACCAAGTGCTAAAATGTCCTGCAAATAACACTATTTGCAGTGCCACTCAGACCTTCATCGTGAAGCTAACTTAGAGAACCATGAGAAAAATTAACCCTTCCTGAATGCAACTATAAAGTCGTTCTAGAATTTTAACAGACTACTTAGAATGCCGATGAGCTGAAAACTGTCCTTATCCTATGAGCAATCATTGCCTGATTATTTACCAGGAACAGATGCAAGGAAACAAAGAAGCAGATTTTCCCCCCACTAAATAAAGTTCGAAGGTTTTTTCCCATTGGCAGATATAAACTAGTGCACTTTTTTTTAGATGCGTCCACAATACCATCCACAATAAAGATATCAGATAAAATGCAATTTAAAACCAGCTTTGTGCACTGTGGATATGTAGATCCTGTGAATTTTCCAGGACTTGAGGAAGAGGAGGGAGAGAAGTGAGAGAAAAAATTTACTGTAGAACTTAGAGCCTACTCAGACTGTAAAACCTTCCTTGGATAAAACACCACCACTAATCAAATATCCTCATCCAAGCAAAAAGCATCACCACCACTGCAGTACAGCAGCATTTTCTGCCATTGTTGAAGTGGAAAAAATTGCAGAGTAGAGCAGTTCTGAGGTTATCACGATCACAAAAAAGTTAGGGAAGGTAAGTCACACTGTCAGCAAACAAAGCCCCAACTACCAGTCAGGTGTTGAGGCAGAACTGAAACAGTTCCAAGTACACGATGTTCTCATGCACCAAACACAGGCAGTGGGGACAAGACAGGACAGGAGCATGTCCAGCAGCAAGGGAAAGCAAATATATACCCAGTCCCAAATGACAATATTCATGCCTAAAGCTAAAATCAAAGCTAGAATCTTAGGTTTTGCGAAAAGGAGAGGATCATAAACAGGCTGCAAGGTTTATAGTCAAACAGGGAACATAAGGAGGATTGTAAAAAAATGCTGTGTAATGAGGAAAAGTCAACTTAATAGGAATCTTCAGTTTAGATTTCAGGACTTCTTATTGTTTCAATGAATATAAAATAAAGGTGGTCCTCAACAAAAGTCATTTTGACTGGCAGATAAAAGCTCACGACTACTAAAAATACATATAATTCTGTAATACATATAATTCTGCATTCTACCACTGCTGAGGTGGGAAAGCATTTTTGGTGTCTAAAATGAACCTAGGGAAGTTTTGCTGTCTCTCAAAAGTACTACAACAAGTGAGGAAGATTTTACGGTACCGCAACATGTAAACATATTCAAGAATATGGATTGCTTTTAGCCAAGCACAAACCATCACATTATTTCAGAAGAAATATTGAAAACCAAAAAAGTTAAATCTCTGCTGATTAGTTCCCTGTGGTTTAATTAGTGAGGCAAGGCAGTAAGGCATCACAAAATTTCCATTTTAGTTTAACTGTTCCCCACAGTCAATATTTTATGCTTTTGTTTTTATTTCTAGGTTCCAGGGACATATACAAACCATTCAAACTTTTTCTTTTGTTTTCTACCATGAGAAATCCTACAGACAAAGAAAAATCTTATAATGGATCACTGGCATTCCTTTCTTCCCCTTCTCTTTCATAAACAATAAACTTATTGTACTGCAGTAATGATATAGAGAAACTCTGCTTTACTCACAAAGATAATTCTGCAATCCAGGTTACTTCTGTAAGAAGCACCCAGGATACGCAATTTCAGTACTCAGACCTGAGACATGGAAGAATCTTTGAACACTTTGCTGTGTAGTGGCAAGTCTAAGCATTCACATAACAAAAAGTACGCTTGTTGCTGGAATTTCATCTTTAAAAGAAATACACACCAACTCTCTGTGAGAGACTGAGATGGTGAATGGCTTAAACACTGTAAAAATCATCAGAGGACTTCTGCTCACTCCAGCAAACTGCAAAGAAGCTGCAAAGAACTGCTCATCTGCGACCAGTGCAGCCCACCCCACTCTGATGATGCCTACTGACAGGAGTTTGGAAAGTGACAGGCACTTGAGATAAGATAAAGGGGTGCTATTGTCCAATCATCCCAGGTCTGGGAGAAGAATTTATCCACAGGTGATCCTGGAGAGAGACTGGAATGCTGATAGCTCAAACATTCAGGGGCAAGCTGGAGATGTAGCAAGTGCCTGCCCAGAGGGCGAGCATGCCTCCACAGGGTACAGCTGGTGTTGAACAAGATAAGGAAAGAGGCAAACCCCGAGGCTGGGAACTGTCCTCCTGTCCTTACTGAAGTGAACTCAGCTGTGATAGCTCCCTTGCCGAGGAAGTACTGGGACATTCATGCTCAGCCTGAAGGTTTTCATCTCTGCTGATGGGCCATAATGGACTCTACTGGGCTGACATAGGCAGCTAACAGACAGCTCTAAGGTCTTAGGTTTCAAAGGCTTCCAAAGTGTCATCATCCAGGTGAAACTCCCCACCCCAGGAGAGGAACCTGGGCGTTCCCATTCCCACCTGAACCTACGTCGATAACTCCACAGATGTAGTGTTTTAAGGAGTTCTGTGACTTCTCCCATCACCTGATGGTCTGCAACCACCACTTTGACCAAGAGACATTATAATTGCAGCTACCAACTGTTGTAAGGATGCATTTTGGTGGTGAGAATTTTCTACACTTGTCCCTTCCATATACATTTTAAAAGCATATATTGTCATATTAATATAGGTAATAATAACCAAAATGGCTACATACTTGCTTTCCATTGCAACCAAATTGTTCTGCAATAAACCCTACATACATTTAGAAACACCAACCATTCAGTGTCTTTCACTCTAAGTTGCCCCAAGGCATCCACACAAGAACAAGAATCTGCATTACCCTGGACTTTGTGGGGGTGGGTTGTAACACTCTCAGTTATAACATTTTACTCCATAAAATGTCACACAATCTCTCACCTGTATTTTGTTTCCTCCAAAAGAGTTTGTTTGTCTAAAATATCCCAGGGATTTTTTTTGCCCTTCACTATAGAAGAAGGTGACCCAAAGATAACAATAAACTAAGAGAAGTAAACTGGCCAACAGAATTTCCTTTAGAAGTTTGTCCACTGTCACCACCACAACAATAATCTGGGGGAAAGAGCACCACCTGTTAATGCTTTTTAAGGCCCAAACATTTGGTGTTGTCAGCATCAGTCTTCTTAAAGAACTACAGTCACTTGTGATTCCAAAAACCATTGCTAAGAGCTCTGTAGCTTTGAGTCTTACTTCATGGCCATGAATTTCTAAATCAAAACTTCACCAAAATATTAACGGTATCGCAGGAGTCAGACCCACACATGAAAATAGAAATGTTAGACTCAAAGCTTGGAAACATAGTGTGATATTATTTATACTATGAATTTTTTCGAGCACCCACTTTCCCTTTTTTTGTCTTCTGTTTGTTAAAATTCAGAAACCTGTTAGAATATGTTAATCTTATGAAACTGTTCTGTATTCCCAAGGAGAAAGATTCTAAGTAAAATTTTTGCCCACCCTGCCCTTAATCTAATGAAATGGGCCTTAAGAAAGATAACTGAAAACACAATGCACAAGGCTGACAGAGAACAGCATGTAAGTTTAGCACAGTCTTTCCAATCTTCTCTCCTAACTGGAATTAGAATTTTGCTCTAAGTTCTCCTCACTACAGCTCCTGAACAGCACAGAAAAGACCAAAATCCCAAAAGCAGTCTGTGTCTCATATGGATTATTACAATGTTTTTCTTTTGTGTGTGTGGAAATTCACTAACTGGTAGGAAAACTTCTATTTTACCACTATTGTAGTTTTTATTTATGAGACCTTAAATATTCAGGTATTAATTTTCTTTGGCAATTTCTTAGTAATGTGTTTAAAAACTTAAATAAACCTGTAACTCAGACAAAACTGATCAAAATTATCAAAGCCAGAGGCTGAACTGCAGCTCCTCTACTTGTGTTATCTTGTAGCTGTACAAAGAACTTCCCATATTCTTACAGTGAGGTCCAGAAAGCTTCCCATGAGAGCTGCACATGTAAAAAAGAGGCTTTGTGGATTCTGTGGACAGAAATGAACAGTTGAGCCCCAGACCACAAGAAAAAACCACCTTCTTTCAGCATTCTGTATAAACCCATGCTAAGTGTGTCTCAGGAAAATTTCCCAAAGATTACATAAATAAAAAAAAAGGGAAGAAACCAAAAAATTTAACCGTATTTGAAAAGAAAACTTTAGAAAGTTAGGGTCTGAAAACTTACCAACATCCCGTACCTATTCTGCTGTGTAGGCAAAGTCACACAGGGTGATCAGATATCCCAGAATGACCAGGACAGGCACAAACTAGAAACCTTTTTTTCCAGATCGTCAAGAATTTTACCAGACCATCATTTTGTTGCAAGTTTTACAAGTGAAATGTAAGAATTTCCCTCTCTCACTTCCTCAGAAACTGCAACCCTGGAAAAGGCTGGCAAATAGCCACAAGAGTCTCATATAAATCCTGGAATGTTACTTGCATCCAAGTTTTCCTTCCAAAAGCGGTTTATTCTCACCCTACCATGCAATCTTATCCAGGCATCATAACAGGAGGACAAGCCAAACTGTGCTCTTAAGATTCAGTTAGACAAAGTAGTCATGGTTTCGAGTTCCTGTATGTTCAGCCATCCAAAATTAGAGTGGACACATAAACTATCATTAAAAACGTTCTGGAAAATGGTGAGTACCAGAAATAAGTTTGCAGTTGTCTTATTGTTGTATACTTTTCATTCATTTCCATTTTCCATGGAACTCTTGGGTTCCACGATTCCCACAAGTCACAGAGCTAACAGTAAATATTTCAACACTGGTAAATGTTTATGGTTTCTTAACTTGAAAAATTGTGCAACTATGCAAGCAAGTAGCCATAGAAACCACGGTAGAGAAAAAAACCCCAATTTTCAGCTAGGAAACTGCAGTGTATTTTTAATTCTTTCAAATGTTATTCCATTATATTCTACATGTGAAAAAACCATTAAACATTTACAATAACTAACATATATTTCTGTTATTTGCTAAAGGACGCTTTCTATTCTGTTGAATTAAGTATTCCATTTCCTTCTTTGGTTTCTCCTCTCTCCCTTTAACATACTACCACAGTTTCTTCTGTTAGCTTATGAACATCTGTATTAAAAAAAAAACAACAAAAAAAAAACCAAAAAAAAAAACCTTAAAAAAAAATCACTGTCTAGTTATTTTTATGCAAGTAGATTCTGACAGTCAGTTATATTTACTGTCCTGTTAAAAGCCAGCTTTCATGGCATGTTGTTCTTAAACTGGCAGTGAAGCATTCATATTTGCCAATTCTAGGAACTTTGCTAGGAAAGCATTAAATAAAAAGTCCATGAACACGTTTGATGATACAGACTACACCCTGCATTACCATATAATGCAGTTAAAGCAGTCCATGAAACTGCAGGGAACCACTGTTTGGAACTGAAATGACTTTAGGTACCCACATCCCGTGTGTGGCATGGATCAACATGCCCAAAGGGAGGATTGCATTAAGTCCTGTGCCACCTTACACAGAAACTTTCTTATAACTATTGTTTCCTAGAGATGGTAAGGAATTCCACTGGTATTAATGAACACACTGAAAAGTTTTCCACTCAACCACCTCTTTCAGCCCAATGTTGGTACTTTATGAACACTTGAGGGATAAAACTTTAAGGAAGAAAAATACCTCAAAACTGTATGACAATTTGTCATTTATCTATTTGGAGGACTTAAGATAAAATGATCCAAAATAATTGGTATCCTCTGTAAATACTCTATGTCTAAATGAAGAAGGCTACACTTGTCTTCTCTTACAAAACAATTATGTTTCTGTCAAAAGCTTTTACATCCCAAAAAGTCTGAGAGCAGAGTAATGTACTCTTATTTTTAAGACAAAGAACCCAACCCAAAGAACTATTCCCAAAGCCTTGGCAAAGTATTATGAAGCTACACAGGCATTGAGGGCTTCTTATTTTGTTTTGGGAGGCTTTTTGGCTGAACTATGACTCTAATAATGCACAAAGTTTCCAGTACTTCTTTAACATTCTGGTGAGTAAATTTTAATTCAACCAGATAACACACCAACCAAATATAGAAATGTAGAGATCACATCTCCAGTCCTGTAAGTATAAGTCATCCATGGAATGAAAAAACAGAGAGCCTAGATAAAGGCAGAAACACTTCTGTTGACTCTGGCATAGAAATGCATCCTCTAGATTTGGAAAACCAAGGCCAAGACCACAAGGTCCTTTGGGAAGCCTCTGGTTGGAGATGCCCTGGGACACAAGCAAAGCTGTGCAGTTACCAGCACATGTGACTGCCAAAACGCCAGGAATTCTGCTCTGCACTAGTGAGAGGTGTCCACTTCTCTGCAGCTCACAGCACTTCATTTAGAAATGTCTGCTTTGGCAATTTCATTTATCAAATGTATTTTTAACTTATTTAGTATTATATTAAAATTATATCATTTTAATGCATTTTGAAAAATTGAATCTGTGAAGTACTTTAACCACTACAACATGGATTTTAACATTTTTATTAAGTAAAGAAACAAAATACTGCAAATAAAAAGAAATTTGGACACAAGCTCAACATGCCAAATTATTTTTTTTATTTTCTTTCTACTAGCAGACTCCAGCTTGAACAATTCTTCCTCAAAACCATGCAGATTTCACTGGACAGCACAAGTATTTGCTATAACACCATTCAGGTACATTACTTAGATGATAAAAAATATCTTCAAACACTGTACTTCAGAAATAAAGAAGCTGGAGTACAGCTTTGACAAGATTCCAAAAGGTATGCATTAGTTTTAAAATGGCAAACACTGCTTATTTTTCTTTCCAAAACCAAATGATAAACACTGTACCAAGGAAAAACCACTCACAGCCACAAATGCTTCATAAATTCAAACATCATATTCATACTTTATCCTGACAGTATTTTAATGTGGTGGTTGCATCTACTGAGACCATCTATTCCATGACTGCAAAACTACATACCTATAATAAATAATGGAGCCACTGAGTCAATGACAAGGTATTACCTTACAAATGACTGCCAATTCCAGTGACACATCAAGACAACGTTCCTTACAAACCTCATCACCACTCTACCCAAAGTTCACTAATTCAGCAGTAACTACTGAACATACAGAGAGCAAAAGCATACATATAGCCAAACAAGTACCTTAACACTTAAATTTCCACATATGTAATTTATGTTGCACACATTAATTCATAAATTAATGAAAAGTTTGGTAAGGCTGTCACAGGTTGTAATATTCAATGTTCTAGCATCTTGTACATCAAATGACAAGGGTGGGCAGTATTAACTTTGCCTGCAAATACAGAGAATTAATGGAATGCTTAGATGGGATAAGTAATACATATCCCAAGAGAAAAGCAAAATCACATTGTACTTTTCATAATTAAACCATACTTCTGTAAAATCTGCCCCGACCAAACCCTTGAACAGTGTTTTAACAAAGAACTGATTTTCCATGCTGACAACTACCGCTTTCATATGTGGGGAAGGTCTGAAGTAGTTTGCTTCTTGTAAAAATTACTTCTCCTTTCAGAGAAAATGACTGAAAATAATCTAGGCCTTCTTTTACAATATTGAAAGCATGAACTACAGAGATTAATATACCCACAGACTGACAAAGAATTCCAAGCTACAATTCATGAGCACACTTTTTTTAACCTGGCTGCTTCTCACAGGATACTCTCTCTCTCTTCTCCAAAACCAGCCCCCTCTGAGGCTGCCACAGTGTGGAGCTCCGATGAATCCTTTGGAAGCCTGGTGTAACTTGAACGCTGGCCTCGCTTGTGAGCAACTGTCTTCAGGTTCTCATTCTGCACTGCAGTTGAATTGGAACCCGAGCCAGGGTGCAGGATAATTTGAGATGGATCTCTGATACCTTGTATTTCTTCAAAATTTTGATTAGCTCGATTGCTTGGAGCACTGTTGTTATTTAAGGTGACTGTACTAGGGGTTCTGTTTAAATTATAGACTTTCTGGCAGGCTGGCCAGCTCTCTTCGGGGCTACTTGCTATCAGGCTGCTTTCAGAAGGGCTCTTCTTATCTTCTGAGCAAATAGACATGCGAACCACAGCTGGATCTTGAAGGCCACTAAGGCTGTGTGGAATTCCTCTTTTTGCACTGTGACTGTCATCTTCAAGCTCAATGAGATTTGCCTTTTCAAGCTGGGAATCATCTGCTCCTTCATTATGGAGGGAATGATTTGGAGAACTTTCGTTGGATCTTACACCAGAGTCAGAAGAATCTTTCTTATCCAAAAGGGCATCTGTCAAATACTCCTTTGCTTTGATGAAGGTTCTGATAGGTTCAGAACCATGTTCTGGAGATTTGGGCTGCTTCTCTATTTTGATATCTGTTTTCTTATCTTTACCTTCCTTAAGAAGTGGAGTATTATCTGATTCTTCAGTTCCTGACTCATCTTCATCACTGGGAAGTTTCTGATACCGGAGAGTAACTCCCTTAAGCTTTAAATCTGCAGCCTGGAAAATACTTGTTCTTTCCAAAGACTTCTTTCCTGGAAGAAGCTTGGAACCAGACTGATCAGATTTTTCATCTTCTTCGGTAATAGGATCCAAAGGAGATGCATCACTAGTAGAAACACCTGAAGTACTGTAATCAACATCATTTCTCTTCAGCAAAAATGACTTTCTTCCATCATCTTGTTTCTGTTCACCATCTTTTCCTTTTTCCTGTTCTGCACTGGAGTGCAGGGAGCCCCCCGACGTGCTCTGGCCCATATAGAAAGCACTTGAGCTATGAGGGGAGGACCTCCCACTTACTGTGGTAGAACTGGCACCTCCTTCTAACTGTGACATTTGAGCAATATACTCTCTATATGCATCTCTGTACTCTGCCTGCACCTTGTCTGTAAGCTTTGATATTTCAATACTAGAATCTTGAGAGTTAAGACTTGAAAGACTTGGAGTTCTACGAGTTTGTGACTGGAAAAAGAAAAGAGAAAGGTAATAGTTAAATGAACTATTCAGTTTTTATCAATCTTCTTAAATGAAATAACTCTGAGCATTAAATATGTACTTAAGTTATTCTTTTTGTTGCTGCAAGTAAGATTATGTAAATGAAACTGTAAACACTAGAATTAAAATATGCTTACTATAAACATATATATGGAATCACACACACAAACTAAACTTAGAAAATATTCTTATTGTTGGTTCCCATAATGGAAAATTTCCACAAAACAAGCATTTTATCCAGTGCATTTGAGACTAACTCTTTTGAGTATATAAAAACGGATTTGTATGTCAAGATGGGCTTTTCTAATACATTTCATACATTCAGAAAATTTGCATTTTATACTAGAAAGACAGCAAGAATTCATCTAAATGTTGAACATCTCTCAAAAGACCCTCATCATACATACTTCAATATATCCTGGCAAAATTCCATTGCATATATCTGATTTCAGGAAAATAAGTTTTCTGACAAACATAACCTTCACCCTCATGTCTGCTTTTAGAATTTGGTTTTCTCACTACCCTACCCTGATTTGATTGGTAACAAATTCAACTAATTTCCCCAAGTGCAGTCTGTTTTGCCAATGATGGTCCCTGGTGAGTGATCTCTCTCCCTGCCCTTATCTTATCCTACATATTTCCTAATTGTCCATTATATTCCTCTCCCCTGCCCAGCTGAGGAGGGCAGTGATGAAGAATGTTTGGTGGGCACCTGGCATCCAGCCAGGATCAACTCACCACAACAGAGAAGCTACAATACTAATCAGTATTGACTTAAAAATTCTAACAAGTTTTCTTACAGACAAACTACCTTTCTCATTCCTTTGATTCAACTTCAGATATAGGCATCAGAAACACTGTTTATTCAAATACATCAAATGTGTGTAATGCCACTTTGGTCTAGAAAAAACATTCATTAATACCCATGGAAATGGGTAGTAAGGATGATCAGCATGCCACAAACATACACAAGTGTGCATGCACATATTCAGAAGTAGCTGGGATAGAAATCTCTCTCTGGGATATATAGGAAAAGCCCACTTTCACAATGTTGATTATTAAAAGTATCACCTATAGTTAGGAATTTGGGATGTCTTTTTATTTTGTTGCACCTTCAAGATGTTATAATTTACTATTAGAGATAAAAGGGTTCACCCCACTAGGTTTGCTGTTTCTTTTTTTTTTTTNCCCTAGGTTTTGTTTTTTTTTTTTTTTTTTTTTTTTTTTTTTTAATTCTAACCCCTACTTAGCCACCAATTGATTTGTATTATTTCTTAAGGACTGACAAATGAAAATCCAACACTTTGGGTGTCTCATAAGAAGAAGAAAACTGGCGACAACCTATGGCAGAAACCACAGTTGAAGAAGGAGGTCAATTCTGGAATCTATGAACAGGTTATGCACTGTAAGGACAAGGTTCTGATGTCATGGAGCACTGTAGTTGTCTATTTTCAAAAACCTAACAAATATTTTTGTTATGTATAACGAGCTAACCTCTAGTTAGCACATAGTTAAAATATTTCATACACAAAGCCTGCTTAGTACAAAAATACAGAAGCCTTGGAAGACGCCACCCTAAGCTAGATGAGAAAAGCATGACAGTTTTAGGTTTTTTTGTCATGAAGAGTGATTACTGGAACAGATGAGTAGTTTTCAGATGGCAAAGACTAAAGACTTCAACTCAGAATATGGCTAGAGTTTACATCTCTGCAGAACTAGGTTTTACCAAGACTGAGAACTGAAAGCATCTGAGCTGTCCCAGAGACTTATTTCTTGACTTGTCTATATCCAAGATTGGAAAAAACCTCTTTTCCATACAGGTAAGCAAGCAGAATACATTTCTCTATTAAATACCTGCCAACTTAAGTTACTATGGCGTGGAGGAGCTTCATCAAGACCAATGGTGTTGAGTTCTTCAAAGCTGAAGTTGAGAGTGTAGGGAGCTTGACCAGCAAGGCCTGTCAGCTCAGTGTGGGGCAGCTCGGTGCTGTGGCCGGGACGGCGAGCGAGGTCACTGTGAGGAGCCGCAGCTGTGCCGTGCTCCGCCGTGCCACGAGCATCTTCCTGAGCAGCCTGATTTTCTGAACTTCTCATTTCAAGTATCTTAACGTGCAAAGAGACACAGTTTAAATGTAATTGCGTGAGTAGAAGAAGTTCTCAAAATTGATAAACAAGAATTTCATTAAAAATAGGGACAAGGAATCCACAGCTGCAAAAGTGTAACTGTATATGCAGTTTTGACCACAGAAATGTGCAAAGAAAAATAATTTAATAATTCTTTTGTATTTACAAATTATTCTTATTACTGCTCAAACCCTTGAAAGAACTCCTATGACGCGAAAATAATTAAATTCTTCTAAAACTACTAAGTGATAAATTACACATTTTAAAGCAAAACCAAACACTCTGTATCTAACAATAAATTTCATCATGTAATTCTCAGTGTTTTCAAGACTGACTTACAGTTGAGAGACATACTGTTATTTCAAGAAAAAAAAAAACCCTGGCAATAGTCAAAAAATACTTTAGAGAAAACTCAGTTCTCTGCAATGTATAAACTTCACCGTGTATCAGCCTGGCTGCCCAATTCCTTGCACTTACTATTACACATACTTTGAATTCCCTGACTAATTCCAACAGTAGGACAGAGATTTAAAAAAAGAGTTCAGTGCTGACCATTTCATTAAAATAGGCAAATTTGAAAAGGGAACCCATACAGGAAAAAACAGACCTCTCCCAAAAAGAAGGCAAAACTTCACAGTTCACAATCAAGATGCAAATCCATAGGCAAATAGTTATTCATTAGTGCTTAAGACAAAAAGACAAAGTAACAAAATAGCAGATGCATTCATGCTTTAAGACGATACTTACAAACTTAAAGATGATGACAAGAAGAAAGCAACCAAAAAGACAAAAAGATTCATACTGAAAAGGACTAATTTATGATGACCTGAACACTGAACAGAAGGTCTTACCATGCTCCTGAACAGGTGCCAGTCACCAAAATTCATATTCATTTCTTTTTTCAGTTCATCAATGTTGCACTGAGCCAAGACACGGCCATTTATATTTGCCTAAAGCAATAAAATGAAATAATGTAAATTATGGATACAAAACTTGTGACATGGCAGTTACAGACTAAAAAGGTAGAGGTAAAGCTGGATGCAGACTACTAGTGAAATTTCCCAAAGTCACTACTAAGTCCAATTCTATATAATAACCATGTGTTTTTATAGAAGCATATTTAGCAATGACTGCTGATGTACAAGAAAAACCTACGTGTCATGGAAAAAAATGGAAATATTAAACCCATTTAAAAAGTGTATACAAAAGGCAATATGATCTATATACAGACATAAGGAAAAAACAGAAGTGGTGGAAAATTCCAGGGACAATAAGCCACATTAATTTGCTTCAATTTCTCCAAATCAGAACACAAATGGGCTGCAGACACCCTAGCATTTGAAGATAATCTGACAATGAAGTTCCAGGCAGCATCTGACCCCCGGCTTGAGGCACCTAAGGTCAATTACTACCTCCATTAAGTCCCCCCTCTACATAAAATAGGCTTACATTCCTCCCACCAGCAGAAATACCCAGAGACAGGAGATTAGACTTCTTTCTAATGTTCATCATCAATCAGAGATCAACACAGAAGTGTTCAAACAACATCTACGGTCTAGAAAGGTGATTCCTTACAATCGGCATGTTTATACAGTGCTTAACTTCCAAAAGCACGAAATTCAACACAGAACCACTTTCATTACATAACAACAAGAGCTATTTCTCTTTATACCATGTATGAGTGTATGGACAGAATGTTTAAGAGGAGTCATGTCTTAGGAGAGCAGCCAGAAAATGGAAGACCCAAGAAGAGAGCTCTGCTTATCCTGAGGGATACCAATGGTTTTGTTCCCATATCCCAACAGATAGTCTTAGTCAAACCAGGAAAAAGACCAGGCTGAGACATTTTCATCCTTCTTTTTTACATTATATCCCTTGTAAGAAATGCAAGAATATAAATAAGAGGAATCTCATTAGAAATAACTGATGAGCACATTCTTTTTGCACTCTGAAGCAACGGAAGCAACTGAAATTTCTTGCAGCTTCACTTAATGACCTGCAATCTAACATCCTACTTCTTGCTTTAAGTAACTTTGCTGAAGCTTCCTATGATAAACCTGTCATAATAATCCTTGAATCAACATCCTTCTCGTATTATTTAGATATGATAGGTTCCAGGACAAAGCAACCTCAGCAAAAACACTGACTAATGACAACCTTCATATTTTCCCCTTCTTTCTTTGTAAAAAAGAGCCCACAGAATGGTGACAAAAAAGTTAAAGAGCAAAAAATAATTCTGTGTTTATGTATCTATCACAGAAAAGAGGAGAGGCAGAAAAACATAGAGTGACTTTTTTCTGAAGCAAATAGATGTGGACTGTGATAAAGAAATGGAACCATCTTCATCACTCATTTACAACAGGAGAGATGTGCCAATTTTTCACAGAGAAAAGAGAAAGGGATATCTCTACCTAGATATAGAACACATTTGCAACCCTTTAAATTTTTTTATTACACATGAAGACATTTTCTTTTTTTCTCAGAATAACCAGTCTCATCAGCATTTATATTTCTAGTGATTGTCCTTTCTAACAGCAAGCACTTTCTCTGAAAAATGAATGCTTGTATTAAAATGTCCTCCAAACTTGTCATGCACAGAACTTAGAATGTTATTTTAACATCTGATGTGTTTAAATAAACATTTTCAATGAAAGAGACAACTAAGTATTTTCCTTTCCTTGTGTATCTCCATGTTTAGGAACTAAACACATTAATGAAATTCAGCTGATACCTTTTTTATAGTTGCAGAGTACTGAGGTAGCATGCTCTGGTCGAGACCATCTATCTGCTTTAACTTCTCACACACAGCTTCCACACTCATTGTGCTCAGAGACACATGTGACATTCCTGTGGCTGACCCTGTGCCTGCTCCTGCTCCCTGTAAGTGAGAAAATGTGCACGTAAGACTTGTTCCAGTACTCAGTACACCCAGAGATTCACAATACACACTAACACAAATCAAGCTGTGTTCAACTACATTTTAAAATTAAGAGATGGGAATAAGAATGCACAGGCATTTTTAATTACTATCAGAGTATCTATATATTGGGAAACATTCATTATATGTATTTATAGGAGAAAAAAAAACCAGCATCTTGAGTCCTGCCTTTGTGACAAAATAACCCTGTTACATAATTTAAGGAAAGAAACATAAAGTCAGAAATATTAAGTATAGGTTAATCAATTTACAATGCAGTTTCACTCACAAGTTTTCCCCTAACTTTATAAGTTAGTTTGGTTTGGTGATGTTTGGGGTTTTTGCTCAAATAATGCAGATACAACTTAGATTTTTCTGTCTTAAAAACTCCTGGTTTAATATCAGACAAAGATGACCTAAAACTCAAAGACACTCAAAACAAAGATAATTCCTCAGCTACTTGGATTAATTGGGTAATTTTAACAATATCTGTTCCTTCAGTTCTATTTATGCAGAATCAGCCAAGGGGCTGTGTACCACAGTACTGAAACAGCAGCACTGCAAATGCCCTACAAGATACTATTAGGATGCTTCATGTACCTCAGGCTTAGGCAAGATTTAGGTAGAAATTACTGTTAATGCTGCTAGCTTTTGGGAATTTCAAAGAAAGGGTGGAAAACAAGTGCATCTGCAGGTAGACAGAATATTAAGGCAGTATGTCCTCTAAAAAAAACCACATTCCCTTGTAAGGGAACCTATGCACAGTTACACTAGTGATTCCAAATTCTTAAAAGCAAAATCAGAATCAGTTCAGTTAGACAATATTTGTATGCTCTCTACTTATGAAGGAGGTTGCACCCTCCCTTTTTTCTGAACATGAAGTTTTGGGTTCAGCATTGTAGACTGTGCACCAAATTTGGGAGAATGCAAAAGAGCATCTAAACTTCAGAGGTCATCATCAAATGTACAAACCCTGGGATGTAAAAGTGCATTTTGGCTATCCAGTAATCAAGTTATATTATATTCTTTAAGTCACCAATGAAGATTGCTTTTGGAGTTGTAATACTGTCTCCCGTTTTTATTTAATTACTTTGAAGGTATTGAATCTTTCAGAATTAATATGAATTATTAGATCCCAATATATTGCTTATGAAAAGCAAGATTTATCACAAAGAATGCCATTAACCTTATCTGAATTATCTAAACTAGGATATTTACAAAGAATTCATTCAACTAGTAATTCCAAGGCAGCAATCCAAAACCCCATTATCTACTACCTCAGAGTTATTTCTGACTTACTGTTATCAAGATATCCTGATCAGGGGAGCTAGGCATACTCCCCACCAAAGCTACTCTGAGTTTCAAAGTTTAGATGATGTTACATGTAATTCCCCCAAAGTTCTCCACCAGATGTCCTTGAAATGGACTTTTAACTGTGTAACTATCAGCTTCACTTGGGAACACTACTGGGGGTTGTGAGGAATTTGAATCTGGCAGTTCACACACCTTGAAATAGCTGGGGTGCCAATCTTTGTTTCTTTAACCATTCCTAATTTTTTTAATGTCATGTCAACTGGATAATAAAAAACCAAAAGATATATCCCATTTTCTGGGAAGGCAATCTACCTAAATTACTGCAGAAAAATTAAACATTTTAATTCCACTCCAGTCTAGGCACTCAGCTAGGGCTTGGCATTCCTTTAGAGGACATGCAAGCTACTTTTCAGATTCTGCAATGTCTTCCTAATTAGGTGCCTATAATACCTAGTTAGCTATCATATAGGCACATAAAGGACAAATTTTAGGTCTTAATTTAGTCTGATTTTTTAGCACATCTAAAATCTGTATCATGTCAAGGATATAAAGCCAATCAGCAAAATGACGAAAATGACAGAATGAAGCTTCATCCATAATCTACTTATCATATACTTCTTTTATGTACATCTTTAACTTTCCTCTTTAAGACATCACTGTGGGTTTTTCTTCAGAATACCAGCTTTATCCATTATTTCTTCATAAACACGCTATTTACTATGGGCATGAGTTGGATAATACATCAACAAAAACAACATACTAAGTTAATTCAAATCTTAATTATTTTTTGAAAGAAGGCTTATCAATTAAAATAAAAGAAACTGTTACAGACAAAATTACATTGTGACACCACTAAAATAAATGATCCCTAAGCAACATGTGTTAGCAATTGCCTTTGTTCTCAGAATCTATTAAATACATTATCTATGATATACCCAGGAATAAATGAAGAAAAGTTTTAAACACATCTAATTTGACAGATTCTCATTCAGATCAAAATATTTTTCTAACAATCAAGGACAAGTAATTCTTTCTGCATGCATTAACACCTAGTTTAGAAACTTTGCTTTGAGTTTATAAAAAAGATATGTAAAAGCTGAAATATTTAGACTATTCTTGTTAAAGTGTGAACTGTCTGAAATACATGCACATTAATCCAAATCATTCTTTATGAAAAGCACTCTCTGAAGAATAAGTAATGTAATAGCTTTAGGGATATTGTCATCATGTAAGTGAATTAAAACTGTACTTAAACTGACACATTTTTCAGCCTTAGTGGTTTTGTTAGAGATGCTTAGAGAACATTAGCCTGAAAAGTATTTGCCATGCAAAAGCTAAAAGCAGCTTGTCAAAACAAACCTCAAGGCTAGTAATGAGCATTAGTTTACAGACAGCCCAGCATGAAGCACCAGTATGATAGCTTCTGAAATGACTCTGAAACAAGTGAATGCAAATTCACAGAAAGTGGCTGTACCTGTCTGCTTTTGTTTAACTCAGACTTACACAGCTTTGAGAAAAGGACAAAACAGAATTAAAAGAAACAACAGCTTAAAGTGATATCACAAAGGTTGAACATGCTTTGAAGTAAACAGAGGAAATCAGGGTTAGGATAGACACAGGGTATTTTCATAATGTGATGAAACTTTTAAAATAGGTCTTCAAAATATACATTTAGGATATGCTATATAAATATTATTTTTATGAGCAGACTATTCTGTTTTGCATTTGTAAAAAAAAACCTACTTGCTATGTTCTGTTTTGCATAAAGGTTTTACATTATGTTTCTGACAGAAAACCCTCTGTTTAATGAAAAACACTCTCCTGCCACTTCAAGATCATATTATACCAATGTACCTCAAATAACTTTTCAAACTTCTTTCTAACCAAATCTGCCAACTCCCCTCACCCCCATCCCCTGAGAAAGCCCCAGAAACAAACCAGCACCACCCACAGAATAGAAAAGTTATTTTTTCTAAGCAAAAATATTTGAAGCACAAAAATGCTACACAAAAGCACTGGAAAATCTGTAAAAAAACTCCCAGGCAATACATTTTCATTCATGCTCAAACTTTTGAAAAGCACTTCCAGTTTCTTAAGAAGTACTCTATATTTATCTATACTACATGCTCTGGGCCACGTTAGTCCTCATTCAAAGCACACATACTACA
>WEIU01015942.1:386205-427363 GCA_013389925.1 Aegithalos caudatus
CCCGGGGACACGGCTGTGGGGCGACACGGAGTTAAGTGTCCCTGTCACACCCTGAGCGCACACGCCGACCATGTCCCACAGCTCCTCCGCTGAAGGGAGCTGTAATGATCAGCTCCGTGTGGTCACCCTCTGCCCCGCACCGTCTGCAGCGCAGGGGAAGGCAAGCGAGAGTTCTCACTGCAAGGGAATCCTGGTGATTCCAAAGCTTTATAACACATGATCTTTTAACATTTGGAAAAGCAACTGTAATATGAAAGCATTCTCCTTACACAGAGAATGCAATCAAGTGTGAAACACTTATATTTAACAGAGAACCTACAAGATCCCTTTCAGTGAAAAGAGAGTCCAAGCAGCAACCCTAGGACTGCAGTGTCACAATAAAAAGTACTTTGATACAAAGTATCCAATATTAGGAAAACTATATTCTTGCTTTTGATCTAAAATACCATGATATTAAAAAAAATCAAAACAAAAACAAACTTTAATAATAAAAAGCAGAGAACAAGTAACAAACTCAGTACAGGAAAAAGCTACATAATTATCAAAATGTGGTATCTATTTATGAGACTCCAAATGGGAAAGCTGCTCTATAATAAAACTTAGAAAACTGAAACTAAAGTTTTTAAAAAGGAACTAACTTTGAAATTATATTGAAACAGTTATTTGAGCCAAATTACTTTAAACAGTTGAAGATAAAAAGAACAGCGATGACACAGAAAGGATTATTTTGGATAAAACAGAATTTTTAGAGCTCTAGATAATCCCAGAGAAGAGTTCACAGACCCTTTCACATTCAGCATATGGTAAAGATGATCACCCAAATCACCAGACAGACAAGACCTCAGCTTTGTCAATACTTCCGGAGAGTTATATATATTTACTTCCTTACATAGGTTCAACAGAAGAGGCTGAGAGACATCAATCCTCTTCCTGAGCACACAGCAACATTATTGTTAGAATTTTTTTTTTAATTGTTAATGTCTTCTAGCTTTATCATTTTCATATCAAATAATCCCGTTCGTATTTTTTGCTAAAGAGAAAATCTGGAATATTGATCTTGTTTTCCTTGTTTTTCTGGTATTTCAGGTAGAATACAAACAGCTTTTCTTAAAAGATTATGATCACCTTTCCCTTTTCCAATACATTTTACAGGGTTCTTCACTGTTTCTTCCCATTATGTACTCTGATTTTAAACACAAAAAAATTACCTATACACTTGTAATTGTCAGTTATGAACCAGCAGACTACTCAAGTGGCTGTATCACTTCAAAACAAGCTGCATAGCAAGAGGTACAACATAGCAGCAGTCATGGATCTCCTCCACACCTTAACTAATAAACCATGACACGCTCCAGCTGGCACTGAGCATCAACAGCTCAAGTGTCTGTGCTAACAACAAATAATCCAGAACCCAAATAAGTTATTCACATTCAATTGTGAATGTCCTTTTCTTTTATTCATGCTGGTTTACTATGATTTAGAATCCATTAATACTGGAATTGCTAGCACCCATTTATGAGAATAAATCAGGTCTCCAATACCTCCTCTGGTTTATCAAAAGCCAAACATTGTTATGTCTTGAAGACAGATTTGGACTTCAATCACCCCAAAGTGATTTATTACTGTAGATGCCAATAATCAGAAAACTGTAATGAGTTTGTTGGACAAATACTGAAAATACAAAATTGTGAAGCATGCCATAGAGAAATCTAAATAAGAAGTTTGAATGGAAAGCATGACAGGAAAGGGAATTCCTTTGATGATTCTGCATTACTGTACTTAGTTGATCACATAAACATTTGTGATACTTAGTTGTGTGAATGCACAATGGAAAGATGGGCTCCCAGTGCTTTACCTTTGATTTCACGTGTATTATACTCACAGAGGAAATGCAAAACCCAAAAATTGTGTCTGTACTCTAGAGGAGAGTGTTTTCTAACCATGCACTTAATTTACCTGTGAATTCTGGTATTTCTAAAACCATCTTCTAGCTCAAAGCCACTTCCGTCTACTACCTGCCCTCTTCATCTGTCTTCAATCCTCTGCCTCATCATGCCAAATCTACCCTTGTCCCTTTACCTTCTGGGATTTCTGTGTTCAGATCTTAACTGCACTTCAGCTTTTCTTTCCTAATAAAACTCATTCAATCTTTCCCAAACAATCCTAATTCCATTCTCAACATTTCAACCATTCTCAGCCCACCCCAGACCCTCACACAATTAATCTCCTATTCCTTGACATTCGGTGCAGTCCAGTATTTTTTCCCCAGGTTCATTCCCCTGGACCCTGCAACATCTCTAGATTTTCTGGTAACTTGTTCAATCAGTCACCATACTCCCTCCTTACCTCAGCTGTTCTTTTCATCGGATCTCAATTACATTTTATCCAAGTCAGGCCTTTCTTATCCCTGACTCTGATTCCCAGATTCTGCTTTTCTTCCATAGGCCCTACTCTCAGTCACATTCTCTCTCTTCCATTCCTACCACTGTCATCAGGTTACACCCACAAATCCTTCCTTTCATCAGAGGGTTCTGGAGAGAGATGTTCACTGCCAACACGGGGCAATTTGCTCTCAGTAGCAATACCTAGACAGATCTATTGGACAGCAACTTGCAGCAGAAATGGAGAAAGCCAAGCCTCTTTCACATCCCTCAACTGCAGCACAGGGCACTGCCATAGCACACCTGCTAAGCACAAAACCTTCAGGGATTTTTATCAGTAAGGCCAGCTTCTGCTGGGCTTATTTCAGATTAACAAAGTGGAAAAAATACCCAACTTGTAGCTTGGCCAAGGTAAAGATGAAAACGATATCAAGAGATAAAAGTACAGCTAGCTGCCTGTGAAAGAATTCATGTACAGTTCTCTATGGTTTAAATACAAAGCACTCATTCATACATGGTGCATCAAATAGCAATGAAACTCACTTAGAAGTTTTTAGAAGTTAGCAGAAGAGGGTAAGATTGTGGGAATTTTAGATTACAACCTGATAAATGTTTGAAAGCCATGTTATTCTAGTGATCATTAATAATGATCATTATTTTAACCACCATTACCAGAATAATGACTACCTCTCATAGATGGTTTTTAAAGTCAGGTGATCTGGAACACCTTCAGTCTCTTCAAGATGCAGGATGAGCCATGATGTTCTATATGGCCACTGCTCTGTGAGATTGATCCAGCTTGCCAGTCTGTCCCAATTGAATGTGATCTGATTAGCTCTCAACAAACGACCTAAGAGAACAAGGAAGGAGAAAAGAAAACACAGAGGATTTTTTCTCCCTTTTGAAAAAGCTCTTTCCCCCTCAGAGTAACAGCTATGTTACTTTGTTATTATCTGATCTGTAAACTTACTGCTACTATATTTTTAGCTCAGTAAATTCAAAATCATCACAAATTGCATCTAAAAATCTCATTTTACAATCTAATAAAAATCTATTCATTTTGAAATCTATAACATCTATCAAAAATTTGCAAATCCTGGTCAAAATATGAAACTCTCCAAAACTGTCAATGTCAGCCGCAGGTTAAAAATTACTATTATCCTGCTACTGGTGAATCTTAACTTCAACAAAATTCAATAAAGAATTTCACACAGCATTAATTTCTCCATCTAAACACAGAATTTCAGGCTAATACTTTGACAGATTTCCTATGCACTGGCGTATGAAATGTGGTAAAACAAGTTAAGCATACAACTGCCAACTTCAATAGCCAATATAGTCAAATTCAAAGCTATTAAAAAAACTGGTTTAAGTTAGTAAGGCAAGGTATAAATTACAAATAAAGTTATTTTAAAAACCAGAAAAAGTTATTGCTACAATTTATGCATTTGAAGTTTCAGCAAATTTTCTATAATTCCTTTATTAGTATCTGTAATGACATGTAATCTATAGCCTGAAGGCTCTGTTCATAAAGCTGTTTATGAAATCATGTCTAACCACAGATTATGCTACACTGAAAGTGTTCTCGCAAGGTCTTTTTTTTAGTTTAATTTTACAACCAACATTTTGTGATTTTGTTATACTTTTAAACAAGATAGATTACATGCTACAAATTGCACTGACAGCCTAAGAGACACTTATTTAAAACGTTAGCCCAGAATTTGAGTTTTGTTGCAGATTTATGTTCTTAACTACACCCAATGTGAAAAGTAACTCAATTTCTCTGTTCTGGGTAGCTGTAGAGCTAACCAGTGCCTTCTAGTGTCTGTAATAGGAAAGACAGTAAATAATCACTCCCCATTCACTTACTACAAGAAACAAGTAAACTCTTTTCCAATTATTTCCAGTTTTTAAACTTCAGAAATATCAACATCTTGACTGTGCTTTGCTGAAGAAAAACAAGTGAGAAAATGCTTTCATCAGCCTCACACAATCATTTGGGGAAAAAGGACTCCAAATACTCATAGCAAAAATGAACAGGATATACACCTGGTTTTCCCCTCACAGCTTACCTTTTCACATGTCTTCACTTCAATCTTTGTTCACACTACAGGAAAATGTAATTTTCTTATCCCGTTTCAAAATCAAAAAATACAAAATGTCCTGAAAATGTAGACTAGAATAATTTGCCTCCAACTGAAGTCAATGAAACAACAAATATTATGTATCTTTCAAATTCTATGTAGAATGGCCTATCATTTTTTCTGACATTCTAGAAGAGTTTGCTTCAGAAGGATTTTCAAAAGCTACACATGGACTGACTTGTTCCATTTAGTTTACACACTAAAAAAAGTCTTGAGTGTAACTAAAAGCAGCCAAAACACAATCCTGTTCACTGAACACAAGCACATCACACTTACCCGTCACTGAAACAATATTTAGCAATCTCCTCATGGTCTGAGGGCTGATATCACTGAACCAATCCTCTGTAACCAACAGCTTGGTCAAATCAAAAGACATTTGGCGGGTAATGGTCCTCTGCATCTGGCGCCTTCGGTAAGTATCCTGATAATGAAACAAAAACCCAAGGAATACTGATTAGTATCAAAAGCCTTTATGTATTTTCAGTTTTACTTGATAATCAAGTTAAAGCCTTTGTAATTCTGTGAGGCTGACAGGTAATATCAAACATACAAGAATTTAATTCCGATTTAGCTCTGTAAAAGCTGAACATTATATCTACAGAAGGAAAGAAGTGGTAAGAGTTACACATTTAATTCCACATCATTTCTGACAGGGCAAAATAGAGTGACATAGGCAAAGTATTTTGTAAAAAGATTACTACTTTCAGAATTTCCATCATCACTTCCTACTGTCTCTCCAAAGGGTTGATACCATCCATTTAGTAACTACATGTAAAAATTAAAGTGACCATCAGGTTTCTCTGCTACAAATCTCCCAAAGTCTCTACCAATGGCAGCACAAAAACCTCAGAATCCTCAGACTGTGTCACCTTTCACAACTTTCTAGATACCTTTTATTCAACCAATTTCTGATTTTATGTAAACATGAAAGAAGAGAAAGCAGGAAAAAATGTGGTAGACATTGCAGTAGAAGTCTAGTACTTAATATTTGAAATTATGTAATTTACACAGTTACTGCCCCTTGTTGCAATATCCTGCAAACTGGTACCATGCTTACACACACAAAAAAAAAGCAAAATATATACACACAGTTCCTACCAGGTTTGCTGTATTATCTCAGCATTCATAGACAGCTGTATTTAATTTTTTGTGGTAAGGAATACTTTGGTGAGCAAGCAAGCTTCTTTTTCTCTGATGGAACATCAGTCTACTGATTTAAAAATGGAATTTTCTTACATGGATCATTTATAAAAATTTCCTAAGAATGGTCTAAGATAAGTCTTCCAAGTTGCTGTTATTGAAAACATCAAGGGAAAAAAAAAAAAAAAAAAAAAAAGAAAAAAAGATTTTACCAGTATCTCTATTTAGACTAAAAATCCTTCTCACCCGCCTGTTGAGAGCAGTTTTGCTACCAAGTTTGGTCATGTCTCCAAGACTGTTCTGAGAAACTCTCCTGTCAACCTCTTCGTGAAGTCCTATGGAAAGGAAAACAAAGAGGCATTTTCTCCAGTCATATATATTTGCCTGACCTATAAAAATAGTACTAATAATTATTTAGAGAGTTTCTTCCAAAACCCAGATTTTGGATCAACAGTTTTGTAATGCTCTTAGCACCCTCCTGCATAACCTTACCCGCATTATCTGCATAAGGAATATCTCCATTGGTTGTTGAAGCTACCATCAGTTTTTTTGCATTACTAAGGCCTCGGCTGTTCAGAAAAACAGGCAAATGGACAATATTTCGCATGTAATCATGGCCATTTATGTTTGAATCACGTAGAACACTGTTGAGATTCTGGTTAATTGCCTTTATGATAATGTGTGGGTCACTTGCAAAAATTGCAATGAATGGGCCTTTTGAAAACAAGACTCTCACCTGTAAAAAAACAGTACACCTTGTTAGTAACAACTAACTGTAGCTGCAGATCATTTGACTCAACATTTTATATTCATTCTGTTCAAGGAATAAACCTGACAGGCCAAGAGATGTATTGAGATGTCAGCTTCTTCTCTATGAGATATCTACCTTTAGGAACTTATCCACAGTTAGAAATAAGCACACTCAACAATTTAACAGCAGAATTTACAGTGGAAGTTGTCACTGAGGATGTATCATGCAGTAATGTTCCAGCCCCCCACAAATATATTCAGCATTTAGGTATTTTTCCTCTAAACTACTTCAAGGGTCAATATGAAAAACTCTCCAAAGATCTTAAGTTTGTTTCACCAGAATAATGATTTTCCATACTTTATATTTGATTATTTAAAACCTTTTTAGAAGTACCAAGATGAAATTTCATTTTCAAGTTTTAAAACCCATCACTCTTAGCATTAGTTATGCCACTGTGCACAAATATTAATTACTACAACACAGCCTTCTTTTTACAGAGAACACACGGTTAACTGTATCTATCTGAGTTCATCTGTGGAAGAGATCATGCATACAATCCAGAGATTATCTTTATAAAATGATCCAACTCACAGTATCAAGCATCTGTAAAACCTTGTCCTGTTCACAAGCATCCAATCCATCAATAATTACAACAAGCCTTGTCTGATTCTGAGTGAAGCTGTCAATGGTTTTTGCCATTTTGGCCATCAATTCCACTTCACATTTCAAAACCTATAAAAATGAAAAATAAAGAAGAAAAATATATTACCTCTATAATATATAACACTGATAAAAATACATATATTTCATTTTGCAGATTGCTATTTGTCCCAAAAATACTTCAGTAAGATTACAAGAATAAATTTACAAATACTCAAAATGAAAAGTCCTAAAATGTCACTTCTAACATATTAATTTCCCATTTGAACAAAAATGTACAGCAGAAACATATATTCCACTTTGATATAACAAACTATACTTATTTAAAATCCATTACATTATTTAAGAAAATAATATTTAAGCACAGTAAAACATTATTTCAGAAGTAAATAAAAGAGCATTTGTAGCTTCACCTAGTCCTCAAAAATTGCTTTGTGTAAAACGTATAATTTCTATAAAATTCTAATTTCTGTAGAATTTTCTATCTGCCTTCCAGCCAAGCACATTATGTTACTATTCTAATGCTCAGTCATTGCTATTCAAGATAAGCAGTCTGAAGATTTGTTAAGCTTTTCAACATTGTTACTCATGTAAAACAACCCATAACATAGAAACAAAGGTGGAATTTGTCTGCCCTAAATTCAGCAGGTAACAGGTAGATATTAAAATCTGATCTCTTAACCAGTAGATTCATTATAATGTGCACAATGAGATGACATAAAACAGATTAACAACTCTCCTGAAATACCTACTACTCTCCTTTGATGGTAAAAGGTGAACCTAACTCCTAAAAGGCTGAAGTATGTCAGATAAATACCATGCAACAAACAAGAAACACAGTACCAAGACGTGATCAGGTCTTCTGTGCTGCAAAAACATGGCACCACGCATGCTGGCATCAGAAGGGATTCGCCTTTCTCGAAGGGCAAAGAGCCTTTGACCGGCAGCCAGCAGGTTTAATTGACAGAGTTTTCAACAAGACATGACAGGGGAGGGGGATAACACCAGGCTTGTCCATAACAAACTATGGCACGACACACCAAGGTTAGAGGGATTCAAGTGAAGGCCCTCATCCAAGATGGGCTGGCTACACTGGAGCACACTTGGAACTCTTATGGAGATGAGGCAGAGGCTCCTGAGGTAGCAGAAGCCAACAGGAAAACACCACTGAAATACTGCAAAGAAATTAAAGGGTATTCCTCTAAGAAGGTGACACAGCTGACAGCCCAGCTGAGGTGCCTCTCCCCAGTGCACACAGTGGGCAACTAGCAGGAGGAGCTGGAAGTCACCGTGCTGCTAGAAAGCCATGACCCAGCTGCCATTCCAGAAACTTGGTGGATGAATCCTATGACTGGAGTGGAACTACTGATGGCTGCAGGCTGTTCAAAAGGGACAGCAGAGGAAGGAGAGAAGGAGAGGTTGCCCTCTACATCAAGAAGTGGATAGATCACAAAGAGAGGCATCTGAGAAGCAGCCACAAACTGGTGGAGTCAGTGCATAAAAAGTTGCAAGGACCAGACCAATAAATGACACCTTGGGGTTTATGTCTGTAACAGGCCCGATCACGGGGAGCCTATTGACAAAGCATTTGTGTCCCAGCTACAGGAGGCATCATGGGCTTGAGTCCTCCTGGGGACTTAGATGACCCAACATCTGGAAATACAGCCTCATGAGCTGTCAGCAATCCAGGACATTGCTGGAATACATGGGGGATAACTTCTTCAGCTAGGTAACAGATAAGCCCTACCAGAAGGGGAGCAACACTGGACCTGATGGTCCCTAATGTATGTGACCTAACTGGGGATGTCACACTTGGAGGGAGCCTGGGCTGCAGTGATCACACACTGGTGGAGTTTGCAGTCCTGAGGGATATGGATCAGGTAAGGAGTAAAGTCAGCACATCGCATTTTAGGAAAGCAAACTTTTAGCTCAACAGACCCCTGGAAAACTGTGCACAGGGACTACACAGCTGGCAGACCTTTTAAGGATACTTCCCATGGAACACCAAAGCCTGTAGTCACCAGGTACAAGAAAACTGGCAAGGAAGACTAAAAGCTGGCTGTGCTGAGTAGAGACCTGCTCGTCAAACCAAAGACCGAGAAAAAAATGCACAGGCACTGGAAGCAAGCACAGTAGTGTTACGAAGAGTATAGGGACACAGTCTGGTTGTGAAGGGATGTGGTGAGGAAGGCCAAGGCACAGCTGGAGCTGAACTTGTTAAGAGATGCAAAACAATAAAAAAAATTGTCAACAGCTCAGTGTCCCAATGGACATCAGTGACAGGTGCTGTCCCTCAGAGGCACACTGGGGCAGTGTTATTTAACATCTACATTAATGATATGAATGAAGGGATCGAGTGCATCCTCGGCAAGTCTGCAGATGACACCGTGGGTAAGTGGTGCAGTTCACACAACTGAGGGACAGGACACCATCCAGAGGAACCTGAACAAGCTCAAGGAGTGGGTTTATGAGATTCAACAAGGCCAGGTGCAAGGGCCTGCACCTGTGTACTGAATCCCTGCTATCAATCAGGCCAGGTGATGAACAGATGCAGAGCAGCTCTGCCAAGTAGGACTTGGGGGGTGCTGTGGGTGAGAGGCTGGACATGACCCAGCCAAGTGCCCTTGTAGCCCAGAAAGACAAATGTGTCCTGGGCTGCATCCACAGCAGCGTGGGCAGAGGTGAGGGAGGGGATTCTGCCCCTCTGCTCTGCTCTGGTGAGACCCCACCTGCAGGGCTGCATCCAGGAATGACAGGAACAACACCAATGTCCAGAAGCAAGTCCAGAAGAGGCCAGAAAGATGATTAGACAGATGAAATATGTCTGCTGCGATGGAAAGCTGAGAGAATTGGGATTATTCAGCCTGAAGAAGATTCTGAGGAGATGTTTATTGTGGCTTTCCAGTACCTAAAGAGACCTGTAAGTAACATGGGGACAAACCTTTCAGCAGGGCCTTTTGCAAGGACAAGGGGTTTTAAAAACTTTGCAGGGAGATTGGACTGGCTGACCTTTAAAAGGTCCCTCCCAACTCAAACTATTCTATGACTGTATGAAAAATATTTCTACAACAGATTTTAATATAATACAATGGCTGTAATCCACAAAGCAAACAACCACAATGCTACATATTATTTTCAAATAAGAGCATATAGCATATCTGATGACAGCCTGAGAGTATATTTACCAGTTTATAGTTACAGGCCAGCAAAACAATAGTATTTTCTACCATTTTTCGTTAAATATGTGGAGTGTTTTGGAATGTTCTTTCAGTGCTACAATTCCTTTCTTAGCAAAGAGGTCTTGCACACAGACAAAGTTAGGCTTGTTTTTATACCTTTAGAAGATTCTCAAAGTCATTCTTTCTAATCTTATGACCTACAGTAAGCTTTTACTAAATAATAATAATTGAGAATTGATTTCCAAGTAATTTCTTCCCAGCAAAAATAAAACCAGAAAATGGAAACCCCAAACTTACCATTCATGATTAAGCAGACAGATATCTCATATTCTAAGCACAATTACCACTGGCACAGAAGTGTTGCATTCAGTAAAAAACTCACCAAGTCTCATCCTTCTGTTGTTAAGACTTGGCCTGATTAAATTAACGGTGCCCCAACTTAATAATGCTCCATGTTTGGGGGGTTTGTTTCATTCCTTTTAAGGGCCAATATAAATAAATGCTCACCTTCATGAACCCCTCACTTTTCAGCTTGTGAAGCTTGGAGGCAGCACTGTGAAGGCGTTTTCTCTGAGAATTCAAAACTGAATCCATCACCTGCCACCATGTGCGGCAATTGAGGAAAAAGGCCAAACCAACGACACAGGTCACTGTTATGAGGATAACATTCACTGTCATGTTGGCTGATTCCACATTAAAAATCGCCAACAGGGCGATGGCAGAAACAACGCAAGACAAGATGAACAGGAAAATCACAAAAGACGGGAGGCAGCAAGTTTTCTTCCATTTCTTTTTACCTAGGAAACAAATATTGCTGTTATTATTAATGTACAATGTAATGACAGGTGAGTGCAAAATCTACTAACGTGCATACTTCTCATAAAACACTAAGTGGTACAAAAGCTTACTGCAGTGTTACCACCCAATCACAAACCAGTGGAAAAAAATCTATTATTTGCCAAAATTATTGGAAATTACGAAGCAGAGATATTCCTTTAATCTTCAGTTAATTTCCATAATTTCAAAAAATCCATGCTGGACGGAAATGACCATTTTGTATCAGTGCTATCACACCTTTTGTGGCATCTCTTTGTAAAGTGTATTTATGTAAATGAATTGTAGGACAACAGTAAAGGAACTACTCAGTTTTAAATGGAACCTGGTACTTAGATAATGTAATAGTAATGGTACCATTGAAGAACTAAACCAAAATTGCAAGCTGCAACCTGAGGCCATCCTGTTTTGGACAGTACAGGGAGAGGAGAGTACAGGGCTCCTGACTTGAAGTAGACTATAATAAGGAAGCAACTACTGCAGTTGGAGCTTAGTACAGCTAAATCAGTGACCTAAGAAACAGCATTTTCCAAAGCAGCAGTCTCTGTCTCTAGGACCTGTACAGATCCAGTGGTACATCCAGAAGACTGCTATTTTCTGGACACATTTGTTGATAGCAAAAGAATAGCAATGAACTGAAGGAAAATTATGATAGCTAAAAATCAGTATTTGAACTGCAAGGGGAAAATCAAATTTTCAATATGCTAAGTAGAAAGAATACCCAAGGTTTATATGTGGCCCATATTATTCTCTACACCAAGGTATGAGCTGCAAAGGCTTTTCACACTGCTGACATAAGTAACTCATATGATCATGCTGGAGGACATAGCAAGAGAAATGCATAATGACAGAAGTGAGGGGCAAGAAAAAAAGGGGAACAGCTCAGATATAATTAGATTCAGTTCTAGACGTAAGTAGAAATATAAACATCTTCTTACTAAAAAGAGACAGAACTGGATTAGAGACATTTAAGTATCATGAACAATGAAATGACAGTTGAAAAAGGTGTGTCTGCAAGTTTACAGACATAAAAGAAATCAAGATACAGAAGGCTAAAAAAAACCTCTATGGAATTTCTGTGAACATCTAGAGGTAATAAACCTATGACCCTGAACGTGTAAACAACTGGAGAAAAGGAGAGAATGTGCAAATAGATAAAATAAAATTTAAAAAATCAATTAGATAATTAGGCAGAGCATAGGAAGGCAACAGAGCAAAGAATACAAGTGAATGTAAGATTACAAATGAAAGGGAAGATATGATTACTGCAATAATCACAAGAAGCCAGCACTACACTTTCATTCCCAAGACAACTCCAGGAGAAATTACAGCATCATGAAAGCTGTTTCACAGAGATTAAGGAGAGGAACTGCAGAACCTAACACGGAAAAAAAGGGTGAAAAAAATCCACACATCCCTTTCATAAAGAACGCTTAGTGAATTTGAAAAAAAGTAACAAGTAGTAAGTTATGTTCAGCACACAGCTGAATGTAGCAAACAGCATATTTTTCCCAGCCTCTGCTGGACAGAAGAGTCTAAACATTTCACTTTGTGAGAGGTGACAGATTCCTCAATTTGTGAACAAAAAGAAATGCAAAGTAACTGATACATACTGAACTTAAATTACAAATAAGTCCTCAATTAACTGAAAGTTAAGCTCAAGAACTTCTTCCCAATACTCTACTCTGCATATTTCTTTTGCTTGAAATCTACAGATGAAACAGAACAAAAAAGCTTGTTCTTGTTTGTATCAAGTAGGTACTAGCACTAATCACAGAAATTTATAGGATTGGACCAACATGTTCTACACATTTATTATTTCTAAGAATAAGTAGTGGTCACTCATGTAAGCTCTAAGTTAAAATCTAATAAACTAAACAGACCTCTCATAGCAATACACAAAAATGTACATTTCCCTTTATCTTACTCAGAAACAATGACTTAATTGCTATGGAAATATGCTGCATCTATAAGGATATAATGTAAATATACATTTCCATTGACATTTCTGAAAACTATACTTCACAGTATTATTATATTAATAAAATCAAGATTAGCAAATAAAACAGGGCATTTTTTCTGTTCCAAACAAAGAGTTTCCCCTTCTCTGTGAATTTCTGCATGGCTACAACAATTTCTAAAAAGAGCTTATAATGCAAAAAACAGAAGCCCTGGTAACAGTGCACTGAAATGGAATAATTAGAAATGTCATTCAGGTAAAAAAAAAAAAAAACAAACCACCAAAACCTTGTGTATCTTCTGTCTTGAAAACTCGAAATAGCCTTGTTGCTAGGAAACCAAATTCCCTTTCACATGCATCAGAGAGGGTAGCAATCATCTCAGCCAGTGAAGTCTCTCCACCTACACTGGACAGTCTATTGTAGTCTGTAAACAAAAATCTGAAAGAGAAAAAAACCCCATGTATTTCGTATACTTCAGAAAACTTTAAATATTTTCTGGCAACTAAAACACAAGTCTTGCTTCACCTCTGTAGTTAAAAGGTTTTTTAAGTGGTACAAAATGTAAACCACTATTTAAAAAAATTTACATGGAATTTAACTACTTCTTCTCCATTTATCAACCTCTTCTTTGCCCCACTTCCTATTCTAAAGCTTGACTTCTTAAAAAGATAAAAATTCTCACATCAGTAGTAGTACCTCAGATGACAGTAAAAACATGAAAATATCTTTATGATGCCAGAACACATTATTGAGAAATATTTTCAAAACTGCATTCTGATCTATTCTGATCTATTTATAAATATTTATAGAAGATTAAAAAAATTACAGAAACACAAGGTCACATAAAATCACCATGAGGCTAAAACAGAAGTCTTTAAACAATAGAAGTAAATGAAATTTTCAAACCCACAGCATAATTTTTCTTGTTTTCAGGTAAACTAGAAGCTTTGAATAGTCTGACACTCTACTTACAGGGAGAAAAAAAAAAACCCAGACCTTAAATGAAGTAATCAGTGGAACAAGCATTAAACTTTTATAATACACAGTAAGTTACACCAGAAAATTCTTATTTTATCTGGTATGATTTTTCAATAATACAATAGCCAAAACCCCTAATTCTAAAAAGCACTAACTTTCACCAACTTTGGCAGATAGTAGTGTTCTCCAGAAAAACTATCTTCTTCACAGTGAAAAGTTTATGATCTTCTAGGGCTACTGTTTTTCAAACAGGAATCTCAAAAACTTTTCATATGAAGCTAAACATGCACATTAATATGCACAGTTTGACAACTATCAGAGTGAGTCTGACTGATTTATTCAAGAGTAAATAAATGAAATCACTAACCTGACAGGTAAAGCTTTAGTGGTTTGCTCTGGTAGTTCTGGTGGGTTCACAAACATGAGTTTAAGAAGCAGCTCTAAATATCCAACATGCCTTGCCAATCGTGTACTTAACACCCAGGCCCAGTTCCATCTCTCCCCTTCTCTCCGGCCACCAAAGTAAATTACAGCTAAAATATGAAAAAGATGTTATGGATTTAATTCAGTCAACATTGACAGCTGAAAGAATCATGAAGTTTGAACAGATAAAGCATGGAGTTCTGTAAAAAAAAGTTATGAACTTTTAGCAGTTAGGCTAAAAATGAGAATGGTAAGAGAACACAATGAAATTAATAAACAAAATCCTTCTTTGTTCTCAAGAATGCCCTCTTACAAATTACATGCAAAGCAAAGGGTCCTTATTGTCTACAAAACCCTTTAGTATTTTTTCTGAATGGCAAAGCATATCTACAAAGCAATATTTAATTCCAAAAACAGATAAACACCCTCATGAGCTCCACATAAGACTTACTAAAGAAAATGTAGAGAACAGCTAATAAGCTGAGTGACACTGCAATTCCAAGCTTTGCGTCCACTGTGAAAGCAAGCAATAAACCCAAACCTCCACACAGCAAAAGTGTGAGGAATACAATCAGCCAGGAGAACTGAAACAGAGGTTCAATCTGCTGTCCTGCAAAAGTCTTCATTTCATCTAAAACAAAAAGAAAAAGACCAGTTAACATATGAAGTCACGCAAGAACAGATCATTTTTAAGAAGAACTTTTTCAGCAGACTGTATAACTTATCCCCATTCTTGATCCAAAAAAAAAGACAATGATGCTTGAATTCTTCAAACATTAGTGTAAAAACCTAAGTTTTCATCTATGTGATGAATGAAAACATTTAAATACACAATATTTACATTCTTTGCTGCAGATTTTCTACTTTTAAAAGCATATTAAAAGTCATGCCATTTCCTATCCTCCTCCAAAAGTGTAAAAGCTATTTTATGATGCTAAGAAAAATAAATCCACCATATTTGTCAAAAAACCCCACCCAACTCCCAAAATCTCAATCACTGAACCATGGACTGTGTTCCTCAAATAGTTAGATATAACAGTAGAACGTGAAGGCTGCAGAATTATTTCTGTTTGTTGATTCTTATTTACTTCATTTACTAAAACAGGAATTCCTGAAGGAACTTATTTAGGTTGTACTGAATAAGAAATAATAGATACACAACCCAGAATAAGAACAGGAATGAGGAACAGGAAAAAAACACTGAGAAAGTGTGTTAGAAATTAAGAGCTCATCAGCAATAAACACCACAGTCAAAATATCTGCACTTTTTGTTTATGTCATGGACCAGGAGGTGAAAAAAATTAATGCAGAGATCCTGTTTTGGCCAACAGAGAAATTACAGACAGTAAGGAACACCAAGACTGGTAGAACTATTTTGAATTATATTGAAACATCTCAGAAAAACTGCCTTTATAAGAAAATGCTAACACTAAATAGGATGCCTATAATGATTCAGGAAAAATATTGATTCATTTAATATACTGCATTTGTATTCCTCTGTCATTTCAAAAAGGTCAAAAAATTCAAAGAAAGAGGAAATGGGATGCAAAGAACACAACCGAGAATAAAATATTAACAGCCTGATAATTGTTCTTAAGCATTAAAAAGAAAAAGACACATAGGATGCACTATAAATGAATACTGAAGCAGAAGTCTGAACCTGACCTGACACACAAACAGGCCCAGCAAGGCATGCTTTGGCAACCAGACTTTCTGCAGTACCTAAAGGGTAGATTCACTGCTGCAGGAAACCCACAGGAAAATAGACAGAAGCACTTAAAGGCTGTCTTGACATTGTAAAAATGAACAAAGTAATCTACAGATGAACTGACCACAGTAAAATTTAAATCCTTTGATCACAGAAACAGAGACCAGACACAACATTACATGGACCAACAACTCTCACAAAAACTAGTAAATCCAATGTGATGCTTTTCATCGATAGATTGGAAGACTAAAAACACTAAATCAAGTTTTTACCTTCCAGTTTCTTAAGCAGGAAAGATTTTCCACTTCCCCATTGTGCATACAAGCCCACACAGATGGGTGGCTGCATGGTTGGTTCACTCAGAATATCAGCCAAAGCACTGCTGTACAGATCATAGCCCAGCATGTCACCATCAGATTCCGTGGGAGACAAGTGTCCTGCAACACAAATACTGTGCTACACAACTTTGCTTTAAGAAAGCTCTTCAATATGTCAATTTTCATACATAAAGTCATGTCACATTCACCCATATTTGTATATATACTCTTGCCATGTAACAGCTGTTATTTGTACATTCCTGTTCAAAGAAATTTTAAATCATCCACATAAATGATACATAATTATCACAACTATTAAAGCCTACTGCAAAACTCAAGATCACAAACTACAGGAAGTCAAAGAAAGAAATTCCTACACAAGCAAGATCCAAATAAAAACAAAGTGATCAACAGAAGTCACGGAATACTCAACATCTGAAGGCAAAAGAAAACCTTTGCCAGGCTTTTAGATTGATGGGGGTTTTTGCAAATTGATTATTTTTAAGCCTTCCCATTAGTTGCCATATTAAAACATCAAAAAATCTGTAACAACTTTTCAGTACATAATTGAATAAACCGGATCGTCAATATATGAGTGATCAAAAAAAATAAATACTTATACTTACTGGCACCAAATATCTGTGTTAAAATACTCTTCTGGTGGCTACAGTCAATATTGTAAGGGGTTTCTCCTGTCTTGTTGGGTCTATAAAGCAATCGACCATCTTTTGGATTTCTTAAGAGTAATTCAGCAAGTTTACGGCTTCTTCCACGAATAGCAATGTGAAGTGGAGTATCTCCTTTCTGCAATTAAGTGAAAAGATAGTCATATCTAACATGAATTCCTAAGATTATGGACAGACCACATGTTCAACACTGTTTCAGATGCATTATTTCCTTGAAATAAATCTTAGGGCACTTTCAAAAGCATAAGTGCCTTACAGCAAGTATTTTTCCCCTTGAAAAGGCATTACAAATGTTTCAGAGAAGACATGTGAAAAAGCCGTTCTTAGAATGTTGAATCTCAGATACTGCCTTCTTTCTTAAATGTTTATATTAATATCCTAAAGTTCATGAAAGCTGTAGTCTCCATATAGAAACAAATGTCCACAGGCAAACTCAGAGACTTGTTTGGAACAAGAAATAGTGCTTGTTAGAATTGGTTCAATGTCTGCTCAGACTTCCCCAAAAACTTAGCATCCAAAGCTTTCTTATTGCATCAAATCAATATTATTACTTCTTTACCCTAAATATAATAGTAAGAGATTAAAAAAGCAGCAAATAAATGTTCCTGTATTTAAAAGGTTTGTAGTCAAAGTAGGTAATGCATAAGAAAACAGCAATAACCAGCTGTATTTGCCATTGGCACCCTTTAGTTTAATGTCCATTAATTAAAACCCAACATTAGTGACAACAACCATTCTCTATGCTCTTCTTCGAGTGTACTAAGAATTAGTTGTTTTATCTGTGAAAGTTTTATTCCTCACCTGAATTATTTTTTTCTGGTTAAGACCACCCTAATGCAAAACAAACCAAAACCCAACAATATACTCATGGTAGAAACAAATTTACACTTAAAGGTCTGATCTATTTAATTATTAAACATATGGGAGACTAAGCATTTAAGTCTTATGGTCTATTTAATTATCAAGCATGTGGGAAGCTAAGCTCTCTCTCTCTGTATTGGCCTCAACAGCTCCCTCCAAAATCCTGCTGCAAAACTAAAATGATTAAATACACTACAGTAAACAACAAATATTCTTTACCTTGTCTACAGCAGAGACCTTAGCTCCTTTATCCAGAAGAAGCTCTACTATTTCAATGTTTCTCATCTTGGTTGCCTTTATAAGCGGTGTTTCTCCATCCTAAAATGGAAAAGTAGGACTAATATAAAGATCTTTGTATACCCAAAACCAAGAAAAAATAGTGATTGGGTAACAAATTTTAAAAAATTATTTTTAAGATAATTAAATATGCTACTGTGCAAGCAACAACACTATAGCACCTGTATCTGTGAAAAAGTATCCCAGACCCAGTTTTCTAGATAGATTAGAATCCAAGAACAAAATACATTTTTGTCAATAAGTGTCAAACAAAGACAAAATTAAGATATAATACAAGATATTTGGAAAGATTTCAATGCTGTGTCAACTACTTCTCTTCTTCTTTTCTTTACTGCTGCACATGCCTGAACTCATGCCTAGTAATATCAGAAATCTCTTTCCTTAGCTGCCAGTAGCACCTGCTCTTTACTGATTGCTGGTCATGTCAATGAAGCTGAGGTGAAGAATCCATACATTCCCTGCCACCAAGGATTTAACAGTAGATCATATTTATCAACAAAATGAACATTACTATTGCTGAGAAGCCTTATTTCAGAAAAAAAATTAACAGTGTTCAAGGTACAAGTACTTCACAAAAACTGAATTTGGTATGATCTTCACATCACACAGGAGCTGAGAAAAGAACAGATGTTAAAAAAAAGCAATTAAATTAAAATTCTAATTGTTACCTTGGTACATGTCTCAGTATCAGGGTTGCATTGCAAGATATCCCTCACCATTGTAGCATTTCCTTTCTCAACTGCCCAATACAAAGCAGTTTTGTTATCCTAAAAAAAACAAACAAATGCATTAAACAGCAACACTATTTAGTTTAGTTGGATTAATTTCAAAAATGGTATTTTAAGTAAAATGACTATATATTGAAAATTGCATATAATATAGCAGCTTTTAGCAGAACTCAAGGCAAAGGGAAAGGTCAACAAATCTAATTGGCACAACAGTAGAATTTAGAGGAGAGGATGCAAATTTGGGAATATAAATCTATTTTGAAAACCTTTGTGAAATATATTAAAAGCTTTAACAATCCAAGCAGACTCAACCTGACTTGAAGAAGTTTCTGAAACTACATATAAGTATTCAGTTCTAACTCAAATATAGAAATTACCTAATGAAATAAAACAACTTTTTTTTAGAGGCCATGCAAGCTCTGAAGCTGTAAAAGTAGATGAACAAGAAAGTCAACACAAAGTACCAGAACGCTGATCAGCCAGACATTTTACAGACATACCTGGGGGAAGGTTCATAGCTGCAAATCTGCTTCTGTCATCTTTTTTCCCCCAGTGATGTGTGGATGTGTGCTACCCCAGAAAGTCTTCACATATGCAATCTTTCTGTAGCCTAGTGACTGCAACATGACTCCTTCTGTTTGATGCATACTTTTGTAGAGACATTTAAGAAAAGCCTCTGAACACACACCTGCTTCTAAACAGGACCATATGAATGAATGATCCACAAGGGACAGCACTGCTGGAAGGCTGGACAAGACTCAGCAATATTTCTGAAATGTCACAAATTTGGGCAGTCACACATCTCCCCAGAACAGGTCTGGCCAGCAGGCAGGTGCTGCAGTGCCAAACAGCAAGGAAGCTGCTCCCAGCAAGGAAGTAGTGCTCCTCTCCAATACTGCTGGTCCTAAACTAGGATCTGAAATGCAAACCGAGAACATTGCTCTGATGGTACTGACTCCTGCTGTGCCTCCTGTAAGGCCACAAAGGCATTCTCTAGATCAATGTCTTGGGTTATGGAACCAAAAACGTGTATTCTATTTCATCTGTTGAAAGCAGCTGGGGAGATGTTTTTTCTTTCTCTCTTGTAACTCTGGGAGGAGGGGGACAGATGTCTTCTGATAATGGCCCAGCTGTTAAAACCAGGTGGGGCAGTGTTTCTTATCTCTTTCACCACCCATCCTCCCTCCGGGGATATCTGCTGCTAATGGACCATTAAGGCTCACCAATGACATGACACAATACATCATCCCATTGTGAGATGTTCCACCCAGCTGGGGGGAGCCAACCATTCCTCCCTAGATAAAAGTGAGACTCAGGAACACCAGGACATCCTGTTTTTCCACTGCATTCCTGGAAGAAGACTGGACCCATCTCACCACCACTGGACTTTCTACAGGACCATCTCTACTGCACAGAACTGCATCTGTTACTCCAGGAGGATTCATCTGGACTGCTTCTAACACCCTGACCAACAGGTTGTCAGGTCACATCCCTGACTGTCAGGGTTTTCTGGGTTTTTGTTTGTTTTGCTTGTTTTTTTAGTACTACTACATTTGTATTTTTTAATATTCCTAGTAAAGAACCGTTATTCCTATTCCCAAATCTTTGCCTGAAAGCCTCTAATTGCAAAATCATAATAATTTGCAGGAGGGGGTTTACATTCTCTATTCCAAGGCAAACTCCAGCTTTCACTGGCAGATACCTGTCTTTCTAAACCCAGAAAATCAACCACTGCAAACTGCTACCCAAGCAAACTCACACTGCCAGAAGTCACAAACTTCCCTGCTACCAAAGACCTTGCAGCCTCTTGCTATTTCTGTATTGCTTCAGTCATAGCAAGATGTTGAAAAGCTCCATATTTTCAAATCCATGTCACAGCCAGAAGCTGAGACACACAAGTTGCCAATGGCAGATTAGAGGAAGAGATCCAAATGCTACTTTTTGTTGAAAATAAAAACTTGTTGGCTTCTCAAAGAGACTCTGCAGCAGCAGCAGGCACTGAACATTGCACCTCTCAGTGACTAGTTAGTTTTGTGTTCAAACTTGGCAGAACACATGCGCTGACAAAGCAGAGTGATTGGAACAGCTTCAAGTAGAAGAATGCAACTTGAATGTAACAAAAACAAGTACCAAGAAGAGTGAAAGAGCTTCCAGTAGAAGAGTAAAACTAACACCTTATCCAAAGGACAAAAAAGAAACAAGGGGTAGACAGAAAACATGGTAATCACTGACAACAGTGTTTAACAGAAAGCAACACAGAAAGTTGGTGGGAGACAAGAACCAACCAAGCACAGTGACAGAACCACTCTGACAACAGATACAATCTCAGGTGCATCACATTTCACTGATACTCTATTTAAAATACAATTAAAATCATTATATTAAGTGTCTTTTAAAGTATGTCATTATTTTAAATCTGTTCAGCAGTACAGATGAAGTAAGTTCAGTTTACATTTTTTTTGCTTTTCAACCATTATACAATTAACTGAAAAAACTGTGCTTAACAAGCTATTACCATTACATGTATCTTATATCTTAAAACCTGCACAGCAAGGTGTTGTATTTTACTGTTTGATGAAATTAGAGTTTCCTACAGAGTAGACAGAGCAAACTATAAAGCCCTATTTTCAGGAACACAGTATAATTGTTGGTATACAAATTCACATCCTATTTAAGAAGCACTCTAACATTTACACTATTGTACTTACCTGACCTCTGATATCTATATCAGCATATTTATGGAGCAGGGCCCTCACAATTTCAACGTGACCACCTCTAACAGCCCCAATCAACACTGTATCTCCACTCTAAAAAAATTGTGAAACAATATTGAACATGAATTAATATTATTTACTAATAAGAGGTGCAACAGAGAATGAATTTTAGCTTCTAAATATACACTACGCCTGTTTACATTAAGAAATCTCCACTCATTTTAAAAAAAGAAGATACAAAAAATAGACCTATCTCTGAAAAAATGGGGATATAATAGAGAAAATCCTGGACAAACTTTTTTCAATTCTTCAGGAAAAAAAAACACTCCATAAACAGGTCTAGCTTAAACCACTATCTTAAAAAAACCCAGCATAAATAATAAAAGTCATGAAAAAAGCCAGTTGTTTTCCATTCATAGGAAGACCAAACACTAATAGTAATAACCTACTTATAATCAGACAAGAATATTGTCTGTCTCCTTGAGATGTTTCATAGCTGACAAAAGCTCCTCAAGAATTTTGAATAAATTTATGCCTTTTTTTTGTGCAGATTTGACTGCTATCATGTTTACATACACTGCGTTTATAAAGAAAAAAAGCAAAAGGCTGATTTCATCTGAGATCAAAATAAAAAATACTTTGTTGTGGTAAATGGAGTTGTATATACATAAAACAAAGTTACAACTATGCTTAAGGCTTCTGATTTTAGCACACTTAAGGACATGCCAGAATTTCAAAAATTACCTTATACTCCTGAAACTGCCTAGTACACCTTTTACAATGAAACAGGAAAAATAAATAAAAGTATAACAAAATCACAGGTGTGGAACTCGGAGAACTCAGCAGTAGGAAATGTCCCATCAATCAGTCATTACATACTTGGCAAACCAAGAAATTTTCTTTATCAAAACCTACTCTAGCATCTGAAACTAAGAATACTCATTGTTAGGTGTATTTTTGGAATGCAATGAGCTGTGCTGAAAGCTGTAATTTCTCCTTCCTGAAAACATGGAAATGCAGACCGTTGTAGAACATTGTGGCAAAACAGGTGCTAAGAGGGATTGCAATTTATTTTCTTAAATATTTTTAAAGTTTGCTTTGCTATGTGCCTGAGGTCAAATTTGTTGTGACATGCAACACTGTACACTGTCATCTCAGAAGTGCACTGACACCTGAAATACAGAAAAATGCATCCAAAAATCCCTTTAAATCTATGAGACAAATATTAGGAAGCTTTCCTCTATTCTCTGCAACCCCAAGCAATCCAACTTAGGGACTGGGAATGCACCCTAAAAAATGTATTACCACTCTGAACTAAGTCACTGACCTTGATAGAGATGTCTAAGTTTAGGTATCTAACCAACTACAGCCTCAAGGCTGCAGTGCTGGACCTGTCTCTGACACTTCAGAAACACCTGACTATCAAGAGGGCACTGCACACAGTGCAAAGCACCTGTACAACTAACCAAATCAAATCCTGGGCTGCCAGCAAGCAGATTCACACTCAGATGTGACACTGTTCATGTCACATCTCTACTGAGTAATGCATGTATAGGTCAGGTACACAGTGTTACATTTACATCTCTTAACCCAGAGCTGAAGTCTCCCTCTCATATATGCAAGTTTTCTAGTAAAAAGTTTCATTGTAAAAGGTACATGCTGAATACAACCTTTTTTACAGAATCCAAGATTTAGAGTTTTAGCAGCACCACCCCACCCAAACCTACAGATTAATTCAGCATTAGTCTTATGTTACAGATATGTCATATGCCCTACGTTCTCAATTCAAGCATCTCAAAGAAAAATAGTAGTTTCAGTAGTTTATCCTTTACCTTCCCATAGCAACATTTACCTCTTAATGTACTTGTAAAAGAGCAATACACAAAAATACCCCTAGACAGCAGAAAATTAGAAAGCCAGAAAAATCACATATTTACAAATCTGCATACACCAGTATTTAAACATTATAAATATATATACACACACACAACAATTATGATGAAAATTGACTCACTCTGTCAGGAATGTTCACATAAGTTCCAGCATCAAGAAGATCCTGCACAATCTCAGTATGTCCCTCCTTTGACGCAATCATCAAAGCTGTGTTTCCATCTTTATCTGTTAGGTTCACGTTTGGGTTCCTTTTCAGTATTTCTTTTACTGAGTCAGTATAGCCACCCTTCACTGCTACAATAAGTGCAGTCATAGAATTCTTTAAATAAAACCAAAAGATTTTATTGTACAGTGGATATAGCAATCATCATTATATCAGCAGTTCAAATAAGAAGAGGACACTCACTGACATTACTCTCTTAATCATCCAAACACTACTTCAGTTTTGTGTTTTAAAGCACACCAAAATCCACGCTTTTTAAAATCAAAGAACTAAACTAAGAGCAATAGTACAGAACACTTCAAATGCAAAAAGTAAAGTTCAGATCAGTTTATTCTATCTCCTGCCACTTATGATAAAACTTTTTTTTTGTCATATGGGAACATAGTATTGTCAACCAATACTGTTCACAAAGAGGATTTTTGAAGAACTTCAGAAATAATCATATGAATCCCAAAAGATTTCTTAATCTTCCATTTAACTTTTGATAGATTATTTTTTGTTTTGACAAGTAATTTAAATGTAATCTGTTTTATTTAAAAACAATACGCAGCTGAAACTTCTGAAAAAAAAAAATTTCTGAAAAGTTGCAGTCACGATTATTATTTCCAAAGGATGATTTGTGTTTGTGTTTACTTTTCAAATGGCACTGAGGAATAAGATATTTCATGTATCAGGCTTGGATACTGAATGAATTTTGATAGCATGAACCTTTAACAATTACTTAAACTAATTTATAGTTATTAAAATTTACACTTAACATACCAGAGTGTCCACTGTTGATACAACTCCCTAATTACACCATAGTTTTATTAAAAGGCACAAAGAAATCTCAGTAACTCTCACATGCAGTCAGAAATAGCTGGAAAACAAAACACTGCAACACTGACATCTCATCTTGTTTCATGTATTTATTAGTATGTGTTTTATTAAAAAACTCAAACAGGACAAACAGATGTACTCATCACTGAAAAATGCAGTTACTTACAGCTCCCTCTTGATCAACATCAGCTCCCATCTGCAGCAGGTATTTCACACACTCCAAATGACCTTTCCTTGCTGCCCAAACTAGTGGGGTGGTTCCATACTGAAAAAACATTCACGTTTTTATCATACTGCTTTCTGCATTTAGTATTCCTTACAATCTAGTATTTATCCTATACTTCATTGCTCTAGCTTTTACAAAAATTAATTTGGTCTTGTGAATTAACACAAGCATTTGAAAAGCAACTTCAACTTTTCTTCTGTAGATAGCTGTAAGAATTTATTTTTCTATACAACCTAGGATAGCAAGGTTTCCAATAGCTTAGAAAATAGAAACATATTCACAACCATTTTAGGAATATCATGGAAAGACCATGTTCAAGCATAACAACTTACTCTAGCATGCTAATTCTAGTCTCACATGGGTAAAATATAACAGCAAGTGTTTTTCTAATCAAGAACTGAAAGATTTCCTTTTACAAGAACTTTATAAAACATCAGAGAAATTAGAGGTTATACTTACTTTGTCAGAGCAGTTCACTTTAGCTCCATGCTGCAGTAAGAGATGGACTATATCTGAGTGGCCACGTCCTGCTGCCCAAATAATCGGATAAACACTGTATTGCTTAGAATTAAAAAACAAATAAAGAATTATAGTCTTATGTATTTTAATTTGCTTACATCAACAAAACAAGTCTCAAGAGAAGTTAAACCCATAGAGGAATGAATATACAGAAACAAATCCAACTACATTATCAATAATTGTTATTCAGTACATTACCTAGATCTACTAGGAAGATGTCCACTGTTTTGAATCAGTTTTCATTTGTAACTCTTTAAACAAGGTCTGTCAATTCACATCCTCGTCTTACAAGGAACATTTGTAAGGTAGAAAGGAAGCAACAGACAGCTATGTAACGTGCCTAAGCAATCAGGACTGCAGAGGAGTTGTGCCATGCACACAGACACTGCACATGCAAACCAGAGAAAATCAACCATCACAAAGGTTGTGCTGGCCACTGGGGTTCTGCCTTTATTGCTCATTGCCTCAAAGAGCAGAGAACTGACAGTATAAACAAATTGTTCAGTGCCTACACTTTTGCAGAAAATGCTTACAAATTAATTAAATCTCAAAATGTTAGGATTTTTTATTCTCCAACATGAATGGTATACGTTCATATAATCTAAAACTATCATGAAACAAAGCAAATTATGGTTTCTGAATTGCACACATTAGATAGTCTATTAACTTCTACAGATGCAGAAAAATCACAGTTGTTACACAAGTAATATTAGATACACTACTTTTCTATTATTTCCTCTCCTGATAATTTGAATCTTGGTATGAGCTATACAATCATTTGCTTCAATTAAAAAAAATCAAAATTATTAAAAAAGCCAGTGGCAATCACACAGATTATTAAAGCAAGCTCTTTATAAGTACACTGTACTTTATAAAGTACAGTGATTAATGTCATACTGCAAAAAATGCAAAATGTCTAATCAAAATAGTAAAATGAGTGTACAATTCAGGACTTCAAACACTTGGGAGGTGAAGGTGTTTAAAACTAAAACTTACCATGCCTGTGATGTTTGGATTTGCTCCTTTCTCAAGCAGCAGTTTAGCCACTTCAGTACGGCCTTTGTATGATGCCCACATCAGGGCAGTCCAGCCTCCCTAGCAAAGACAATTCAAAGAAATGTAAAAACTGAAAAATACTTAGAAATATAACTAACGACTTTTATTTCATTTTATATATGTCCTAAGACTATTCCACAAATTAAAAATATAGTATGGATTGACCACACAATGTTGTATTCCTATTTATTTAGAATAAATAATAAGTTCCTATATGGAAGTACTAATTCCCTGTTATATGCAAAACTCAGGAAAACATCATGTCCTTAATGTTGCTGAACACTGAATTCAGATTTCAAATACATACAACTCCAACCACTGGATTTAAAAAAAACAAAACACCGCTATCTTAAAACAAAGTCTAGACTCCAAATCAATTAACCTGGAAAGTTTATTTTTGATTTCCGTAGCAGGGAGTAATAAGAGCAATTAATTTCAAACTACACTGGTGTGTTCATTTAAGTTTGTAAACTGGGAGATAATGTTTAAGGCATTTGACAGGTGAGGTAAACAAATTTCATTTTAAAATAACAGTATGTCTCCAATAACTTGTAAGCACGATTTTTACTTATTTCTTTATAATACACTTTTGGAGATGTGAAAGATCTTTCTGACTGACAGAGGTCTAAAAATCAATCATTACTTGTGTAGTAATGCACTTCCCATACTTGGGTAGGTGTTTCTATATAAGGAAAAAGTTTCAGTTTACTGGTAAGAACCACCATACACTTGACCATGTGAATGTGCTTAACATTATACAAAAAATCTTGGTTAGTGAAGATGCCTCAGCTTTCAGGCAGTGGCACTTCAACTAAAGGAAGCATTTGAACTCACCCCTACTGGTTTTCCACATTTTAACGTAAGCAGAACAAAATTAGTCCTTGCAGGTACCTAATTCCATCTTCTGTCAATGGAGACAGTTTACAGCCCTTCAGGGCCATCTAACCCTAGACTTAAGTCAGCAGCTTCTGTAACTCTTTCAATGGCCTGGACTGCAGCACCCACTTTCCCATATAAAAATTTGGAAAGATGAATGAAAGCAAGTGTTAGGAGACTGAAAACAGTGACTGCTATATGAACAATCACAGCCGCCCAGAGTAAAAGTAAATACAGACAGGTATCTTCTGGGTAAGATAATGTTTATTTTACCAGAATATTTTAAAAAACAAAGCCACTACCACCCAAAAAAAACTCCAACAAAAAAACCCACAAGCAAACCATCCTCCCACAAAAAACTCACCCACACAAAACACACCCAAAAATCAAACTGTTCTTCAATTTAGCTTTTTTCCAAAGCAAATTAAAGGGGGAAAGCAGCCCTAGTAAACCAGCTGCCATTATTAACACTAAAGCAATCATTTTACAGGTGTAAAAAGCAATATTTAACAATATATTCTTTTTCATTTCAGCAGCACTGGGTACATAATGTAATAATGAAAGATCTTTCCTTAGTTTTATGGAATTGAAAATGTCCAACTCACAAAACTGTTTTCCTATTTTATTTTTACACTAAGACAACACATACCAAATCCCGATGCTCCAAACTGACATTATAATTGAGTAGCTCTGCTACAATAGCTGTATGTCCTTCTTTAGCTGCTGAAATAAGAGCTGTCCAGTTATCCTAGAAAAAATAGGAAAAAATGTTATAAAGTAATATTCAATATTTCAGTACAAGTAACCTTGTCTTTCAAATGTTTAATCCGTAACAGGAAATACAGAAGCCCTTAAAATAGCTGTCCTTTTAAAAAATTAATAAAAGTACTACTAAACTCACAGTATGCCAGTTATACACATGTAAATACAGAGCAACTACTCCAAATCTCCCCTCCAATTATGTGCTATCCTATCCAATACTTATCCCTTTCCACTCCTCAGTTCACTGCAGGTTAACTTAATAAATATATGGAGGAAGCAGCACCTACAAAGGATTAGAAAATGAGGTCAAGACATTAAAAACTGCTCAGGGGGAATGAGATGCTAACCAGGACACAAGGAAAACAGTGGCAGTGGGTGTCCACATATAGTGTGTGATAGCACTCAAAGGACTGATATTCAGGGTAATCTGGACCCCAGCTTTTCACATTTCTGATCACTTTCAGGAAGATATATTTCCCCTTGCTTATTTCTCCCTCACTCCTCAAAGCTCATCCAGGTGTGGATTGGTTTTTTATATGCTACATACTTATAAAATATAGCAACAGTTTATAAGGTACCTGTCCTTCCTAGAAGTACAGAAATTGTGGCATTTATAGCAATAGTAATAAATGTCTCAAAACAATAGAGACTTGGTTGGTTGGTAGGTTGTGCTGTTCTGGATTTTTTAGGTGACAGATTCCACAGAAGACCTGGATGTCCATACTGCTACACTTTAACTGAAGTAAAGAAAGTGCAGAAGCAAAATAACCCAAGTGATATCCTTTTCTTCTTTATCACTCTCCACTGGAACATACAGACCTGTCAAAACTTTCTAACAATATCTCTATTCTATTCACCCCTTTTGGGCATCTTTCATCTGAAGTCAACCTCTTTTGCTGAGGCACGAAGATAATTCATAAATCTGAAACCCCTCTCTGCCACTGTTCTGGCTTTCATCTGAAATAATCCTTTAATCTAAATTCTCTCTAGATATTCACTGGAAAAACACCAAAACCAAAGAAAAATTCAACCCAAACAAATAAATAAAAATTCAACCCACTGACATACCTCAACAACACTGAGATGAGCAAAATCACTTGGACCTCATCTTTGATGCTGTGTTTCTCTATTCTGATTTCACAGAAAAAACACTAGCAAATTCAGCAGAGATCAAGATGTTTTAAACATCTGAGGAATATCCCTACTCCTCATGAGGGCTCAGAGAAATACAAAAGCTAAGCAATTGTGTGTCAAATTTCTCTTATAGGTCATTATTTTCCACCTGTTTTGTTGTTTGTTTTTTTTTCCCTGAGCTCAATACTAACCTAAATTCCCTTTCTTTGCCTGTCCCTTGAAATTTCTTGTTCCTCCACTGTTAGGTGCCATCACATAAAGCACTAATAATACTTACTGCATCTTCCAAGTTGCAATTAGCTCCCTTCTTGAGAAGCTCCTGGACAATTTCTAAATTGCCTTGCTCAGCAGCCAACATAAGTGGAGTCTGACCATTCTGAAATTGAAGTGACAGAAAATAGATGCATTGGGAACTGATGAAAATTGCACACATACACAATAAAAACCCAGCAACTATAGAGCAACACCGTTTCCATTTTTTAATTGCCACTGAGAAGTAGTAAGAAGGACTGGTGTTGAAACCACACAGTATATTTGCAATAAAAATGGAGAATATGGTATTAAACCTGGTCCCATAGGAGATTAAAAAACAAACACAAAACCCCCCAAACATTTCAGACATTAAAAAGGGCTACTAAAAGGAAAAAAGTTACATTGTTACATACCTACCTTTCTGCATTATTTGCTCTCTGAAGAGACATCTCCAATACGTGTTACAACTTTACAACTGGAGCAGTCACATTGTTAAAAAATTAGTAAAGAAATATATCTACCTTAGGAACCACAATGGCAATTAAAACATGCACACTGATTCAGAGGAATATTTGATAAAGCCTTGGAAAAAACAGTCAGGTTATCTACCCCACTTTTATCTCACAGCATAGGAAATACAGACATCGCTCCTGTCCTCTGCAACGTGGGTTCTTAGCAGACAGTCTCATCTGGGAAGATGAGACAGACTCATCAGGGAAGATGAAAGATAGAAAAGCTGAGTTATTTGCCTTCAGAAGTATTTTAAGAGTCAGTTAGAATCTGCCACCACACTTTTGTGTCAGCAAATTTCTGAGATACAACTGCTCTGCATGCTGAAAAGTAAAATGCGCTAAATTTTACAGTAAATTTATTAATTAAAAATCTTAAGAAATTAAGAGAATTTTTCTTGACCTAGCTTCTATTTGTTTTTCTCCACCATACAGAAAACTCAAATTATCTAGTCTCTAAATAATGCAAAAGCTACATGTTAGGAGCTATATACCAGCAATTTCCCTGGAAAGAATAAAAATCAATGCAGAATCACAATACTGTAACATCACTAATCTTCATAATTGAAACTATTAACAATAAGATTAATAAAGATATTTGATGACTCTTTCTGTTCCTTACACACACAGAATTACAGAAATGCATGGATTCTTTCAAAAACACTTTCTGGCCCATCAGCTGTTCCTTATGTAATTATATCTATAAAGTAATTTTTCACAAAGAAAAATTATGCTCTCATGTAAGCTTATGTTGTTAAAACTGAACATTGTATACATTCAAAAGGACACCACTGCTTTTAGATCCTAAAGTATATTTTTTATCAACAAGAAGTAGCTTTAGGTCTAGTCATTTTAAAAAAAGAATTAAAATGCTCAAAAAATTAAGAGAAAATAAAATGCTCCTTTTTAGACAAGAACAGTTCTCTTTGGAGGTGAACACAGTCATAGCTTTTCCTCCTTAAGATAGGCAAGTTAGTAAACTGGGAATACACATGCCAAGGGATTTCAGAAATCCTGACTGACTACTCTGCCCTCTGTGATGGCCCCACTGGTCAGTGGATGCAGAGCTGAGACACTGTTTATGCCATCTCTGGTCTAGCAAGGATCTCAACACTGCCTCCCACAACAACCAGGGACACAAACGATGTACAAGCTAGACAAACGGACAGTGAGCTGGACTGAAACTGGCTGCAGTGCTGGGCCCAGAGCACTGGGATCAGCAGTACAAAGTCCAGCTGGAGGCCAGTTACTGGTGCAGGGAATCAATACTGGGATCCTATTTAACCCTTTCATTAAGGACTGGGGCAATGGCACAGAGTGCACCTTCTGAGCCTGGACAAAGCTGGGAGTATCTGTTTGGATGGTGGCTGCTGCACCAGACACTTGTGCTGCCATCCAGAGGGCACTGACAGGCTGGGCACACAGGAATTGTACTGAGCACAGCTGTCTTGGGATGTGCAGAGGGAGCTGCACTGAATCCTTGTGAAGAGAGGCTGGGACTGCCCTGCATCAGACACAGGCAATTCCAGCTGGCTCCAACCAACCCAGCTGGGGACCAGGACTAGATCATCTCCAAGGATGCCTTCCAATCAGTGCCTTAGCAAAACACACAAAATCCCCTATTTTAGCCTGACCACCCTTCTCACCTCCTTCTGAACAGTTACTACTGTTATCACTCTGATTATCTTCCACAAATGGATAACACAAAAGGATAATAAAAGTATGTCTGGGCAAGAAGAGGCTGTGGATGGTAAAATCATTCCCTCCTGTAAGAAGTGTCACACAGCTCACACAGCTGCAGACTGGCTTTGGTTTTCTGTGACAGATGTAGAATTTTCTATAGGGGTACTGAAAACATCCTTCCCTTTTTGTTAGAAGATTCTCAAATGTAAGTATAATATTATAATGTTTTAGCAACACCACAAAGATTTCACAAACACATAAACAAAAGATAATTACTACATCTGTGACCTCCAGATTCATTCTCTAAAGCTGTTCAAGAGTCTAGACACTCCACAACAACTAAACAACAACTAAATGCCCATATATCTCACACACACATCGAGTACTGTCTATCTGTACAACACAGCTCAGTCTAAGTATTGGAATAACCAAATTATAAAGGAGTACACCTGTATCATTTTAGGAAAATCAATTAGTGGTGCCACCTTACAGGTTAGAGCTCTTGCAGTCCGTGAGTGAACAGAAGATTCAGAATTGAACATACAGAAGCACCTTCAGTACCAAGAACAGAAAGAAAGGCACATCAAGAGAAAGTGGAGGTTGTTAGGATCTAAGTGTATCACACAAAGCAAGCCTCTATCATTAGCTGTTAATTCATGTGTCTGGTATGAGAGACAAAAAATCACACAAGTGGAAGAATGCAGAGAAAAGGCAGAGAGGCTGAGACTGGCCCCACTTAACTGAAACTGACCGTGTTCATGCAATAAAACCATCCATACACAAACTGACTGGGACGTCCCAGCTTTTCTGGCAACTGACCACAGTCAAGATAAAAAGGGCTGCTATAAAGGGTTGGTAACAACGTGGGTGATCCTACCATTGGACAAGTTACTGCAGTCTGGGAGGTCCTGGCATTAGCAAAACTTAGCTTGCCAGCAATCTTTTTAGATCTCCAAAGGCACTCTCCTTTTGATATTTTCTTTTAGCCAAGACGAAAAGACAGCTTGGCAGGTCCAAAACTAGAAACTGAACTGCACTCAAAGCCACTGATTTCCAAGGAAGAGCTATAATTTAAACAAAACTCCTATTGTACACACGGACCGCACCCACAAGGGGTTTAAAAGTGATGCAAACCACACACGTCTGTCTGCAGAAATTACCTTCTCCAATGCAACAGATAAGAAGACAGAAAACAATAGGAATCAGGGAAATAATCTCTGCAAAAAAGGCTGTTTGAAATGAAACCCAGGACTACATTTAGTCCCAACAATAAGTGAAGAAAAATCTAGAAAAGAAGGTGAAGGCAGTGACACTTGATAAAATCGACATGATATGTCTGATTTCAGCCATGTTGTTGAAAGGAACTGCCAGCAGAGGGAACAGACATTCCCCTTCTCAGATATGCTACATGCCAGGTGGTGAGGTTCATGTGTATGCTCTGAAACTTAAAAACTCTCCCATCTGAAATACCTCAGCATATGTGCATACGCAGCATGGAAAAAATGTGCCAACGATGAAAGAAAACTGTCTTAATTGACACTAGATCTAATAACTACAGTAAGGCTAAATTCTGTACATTGTTTTCACATTTGCATGATGCTTTTTGGGTTTGAGTAATATATGCCATTGGACTCCTTTCAAAAAAAAAATATTCTTTCCACCTCATGCAGATTTGAAAAATTGAACAATATAACAGATTCTGAATAATTCTCATATAAACTCCCTACTGTGTATCAAGACTTTTGTGTACTCCTGGTAAACTCCAGACATACCTCTTGGATACATATTTTTTCATCTAGATGAGCACATGCTCATGTAAATTGCAATATATGCTTTTATTTGGATTGTACAACAAAGTATCTCTTGACTGAAAACCAGGATGTGAGGCAAGGGTTATCATCATGCCAGGTTTCACCACAGAATGAACAGGGCATATGCAGTTGGATCTGTGAACTAAGAAACAATTCTCAGCCACAGAAACACAGGTATAAACTCCATTCACAATGTAAGGATAGAGCTGTGTTCTCCAGCTCAGAAGAACACTCTAGAAAGCAAATACCATGAAAGATGCTTGAGGTGCTGTCACAGACTGAACACACAGTGTTCAGGTTATGCAAAGATAAGCAATCACTTAAAAACAAAACTGAAATTTGTGTATTAAATAATCAGTGTGATCTCACTAATTATTCATTCTGTAACTAATAAGCTGCAGTGTGAAACTGACCTTTTCAGAAATCATCTTACCTCATTTCTCTCATCCACATCCCTGCATTTCTCAAGAAGCGCTTTCAGAGCAGGAACATTTCCTTCTTCTACGTAGGTCAACAGACTCTGACTCATCAGACTCGCCATCTTCACACACTATTTAAATTGCTTCTTGATAACAAAGCTTATCTGTATTTCAGGAAAGAAAAAAACAGCAAAGCATAAGTAACAGTTATGGCATTTGACATTAGAAAGTATGAATTGTATACGCTAAGAAGTTATTGGCTGGGTACAAACACCTGCCATTCTCCACCACAAAACTCTTTGGAGATGTGCTTAAAAGGCACAACATTTCCATGAAAAGTCTTAACTCTCTCTAGTTCTAATAAATTACAGAAATTATTCTATGTGTTGTCTGAATAAATATTTTGAGTGGAATGCATATGTATATACAGCATTCTAAGAATACCTGTACATGTTACATACTTTATATATACTACTTATATTTACAATGTAATCCTTATCCTTTATGTGTATAAGCAGAGCACTGAGACTAATCAGCATTACAAAATACAATGATTCTAGCTAAGCTGCTGCCATATGGAACTGTGAGAAACACAATTTACTAAATCAGTTATCATCAATTTTATGCAGACATGCCTGCATGTGATGGCATGTTGTTAACTTGCCAGTCAAACATAACATGGCTTCTGTTAACTGATGATGTTTTGAACCTCTAACATGAAGGACAGCAAAGGATTTTCCTTCTTAAGGCAGACCACTAAGAACAATTTCAGAGTTAAAAAGCTGTGCCCAGTAAGTTCAGAGCACCAGTAGTACTACTGTGTTAAATTTATAAACACACAGAGACAGAAGCTGAGTCACTTAGTGCACCTAAACTAAGTTTCACTGGATACAGAACAGGTCATGGGGCTAAACACAAGACTCCACCAGCCCTTCAAACCTTTCTCCTCACCAGTGGCTGACATAATCACGCTCTCTGGCTTTTTGTTGTAAGAGCAGAGGAAAACCTCCAGTTTAATGCTAGCTAAAGCCTACTGCTTAGGCTACTCTCTTCCAGGGTGTAGCCAGACTAGTGGCATTCCCAGGCAAATATTCTTACTTTTATTCTAAAATCAAAGCAGACAACTAATTTTCCTGTGCTTCCAAATGAAGTGGGAAAAAAAAAAAAAAAAAAAAAAAAAGATGAGAGGAAGCCAACAGGAGCTTCAATGTGCTTAGCACAGAGAAGTTAGTTTAGATCTGGAGATTTAAATCAAATAATCCAGCTCCATTTTAAATTACTTACACAGCCTGGAACACCATTATTTTCCCTTACCAAGTAAGTATATCTAGTCATACACACCATTGTCAAGGTATGACAAGGTTAGACACTACCTGAGCTCACCTACAGCAATGCATCAGATGACCCACATACAAAATGCCTGCTCAAAATTATGCCAGCTAACACCTCAGTTAAGATGACAGCAGATCTGAGTATGTGCAAATGAAATTCAGGTGCACGTGAATGTCTGGTGACAAAAGGAACTACAGACATCATTTAAAACCCATGCCTAAAACCAGTAAAAAACATAAATCTAGATTTGACAAGTAAAGCCCAGCAGCAGTTTTTCTAGGCACTGCCCAAGCAGCCAGTCTGCCTCACAAGAAAGCTATAAATAAACTAAGAACACAAAATGTCTGTCACATTTATTGTACAGTTAAGTTACCATCAAAAGGAGTGAGCAGCACAACAGGGGTGCTATATATTTGTCTCCATTTTTTCCAGTAGGAGGAAATAGCAAATTGAGAGGTTGCAAACTTAAAAACAAAAAACCCACTAAACCACAAAATACAAAAGGTTCGAAAAGAAAACAATGATTTTACTGACACAGTGTGGACACACTGGCTCCTACTGCCATTTCAGACACAAAAAATACCAGGGAATTTAAGTTACCATCTTGCCTGGCATCCACATGTCAGTCCAGAACAGCCCACCTCCCTTACAGCCTACAGCAGCGCCTCACAGCCCTATGCAAGAGCCTCAGATATTCTCAGGCACTTAAAATGACATTAGATACTCACATACACCTGTATTCCTCCCATTATTTTTTACATTTGATAACAGAAATCCATGGAGTGTGATTTGCTGCTAGCTCCACTGCCACCACAGGCATTTTCTGCTTTTCCTGTGCTACGTCCCAGCTTCTCTCCTGTAGCTGTACCTTCAATCCCCATGCTATTTTCCATACCAAATACTAAATTGCAAACTGTATTAAGAACACCTCTAAAACATGACAAAGTATGTCTCACCACATGATTTATACTCTGCAGTTGCTATCAGAATTTCACCAATTAATTCTTAGCTGGTGTGAAAAGAAAGCATTCAGCATTGCTTTTTCCTCAAAGTAAGGTTCTTCCCTTGATGCTCCCTGTGGGTGTATTTCCAAAAGGCAGAGGCAGCCCTGCTGCACTGGAGATAAGCAGCCTGCTTCAGAAATCCCAGTTGGAGACTACAGCTTCTGCCTTCATGCAGAGCTGAATCCTTAGAGACAGCTTAAACCTCTGATTAACAGCAAAACACCTGATGCCAATGAACAGATGTAGAGATGTGTTTATAAACTCCATGTAACAATTATGTTTATAAAATTATAAAATGTTTGTACTGGTAAAACATCTCCAAGAATATTAGTATTTCTTGTCCCCTATGCTTCACTGTCACATAATATCCCCTTCTTAGAATTAATAACAGTCTATTTTATAAAAACAAGAATCACAAAATCAAATACTATAATTACACATTTTATATCCTCATGCTTTTATTTACCCTTTTTAGAGCATCCAAAAGATTAACATCTCTGGAGGGCTTTAGGAAAGCATAGTTTAGGGACAACAACAACTACCAAACAAACAAAAATCTCCCCACCCTTCCAGAAACAAAGATAAATTTTAAAATGTGATATTAAGATTTTTGGAAACTTTGCTTTATTTCTTCCCCACCAAGAAGAAAGAACATGCCAAGAAAGAACAAAAGTAAGTATGAATGGGTCTGTTCATGATACATTCACTCATGACAGCAACTCAACATCAGCTGAATACAGCCACAGTCCATCTTTTTATTAAACAAAATGTATGTTATTATGTTATGAAAAATAGGCACTGTACTCAAAGTCCGTATGGGTGCTGGTCACTAAAGTGTGATTTCTTCCAATGCTTCATTTTTCTTTTAAATAATCATAAGAACTGAAGCAAGACTCTGAGGAACAGTCTCTGGCTGGAGAAGTAATTCTTCTCTGGTCCCTCTAATGAAAAAAGCTCCTGAAATATATATTCATACAGTTTTCAAACAACCTTGGAATAAAAAGTAAACTCTAAGGTTTATCCTTGACCAAATTAAAGGGTGAGAAGTTAATCCCTGCCAAATTTCATAAAAACAGTGCAAAACCAGTATCATTCAAGAACATCCTATAAATAAATGGTCCTTAATGGCCCAATTAACATATTTACTTTCTTTGCCACAGCAGAAGTATTTTCATAGCCTCTAACAAAAATTGCAATTAAAACCAGGATTCTATTTGGAAACCAATCCCCTTTCCAATAAGGATTAAAGCTGTTATTTTTCTCTCCCACCTAAGTGAGCTAATTTCCAGTGCAAAAGACTGCTCCTCATTCACAATCCAAACTTTCAAGCTTGGAAAACTCACGATGCCCTTGGGCAGCAAATCCTGGTAGTTCAAAAAATTAACAACACACCAAGAACTAAGAAAACATATAAAGTGCACTAATGCTCAGGTGAAGGCAATGTTTGCACAGGGATTAACCTGGTTTTGTAAGGCTCTCACATCCTGACCTGAAGGAGACAAACATTATCACTGTTTTGAAAAGACTGAAAAAATTTGTCAAATAAAAAAAAAAAATAGTTTATTATCTCAACAGCACCAGTATCAACAGCAGAGGTCCTGATAACTCAAGTCTGCAGGTGTTTTATGTATTTTCAGAACCTCTTATCAGTTCCTAACTATATAAGAAATATTTTTACTCACTAAATTTTCCAACTATCATAATTTTTAAATAGATCTTCTGCATTTTTTTAAATTATGCAAACAGTGATCTTTTATGAATAAATATCAAAACTGGTCAACAACTCTAGCATTACTGAAAATACCTACTGAAAACAAAAAAAAAAAAAAAAAGAAAAGAAAGTCTAGATAGTAATGACATTAAATTCATACTTTCATCATACAGTGAAAAGACTGTTGCCTACTTTTTAATGCCTCCTTCCTTTTCCAGACACAAAAGCCACCTTCCCAACATGCAACACTGTGGCAGATCTTTCAGCTAACTATAAAAGGAAATAATTACCGTGCTGCTGAAATCTGAGCACATACAACTCAAATGTGTAAATGCACAGCATTTCACCCTTAAGAACTGGAAACACCATCTTTTCAAATTAGAATTTAAAAATGTGAAACAAAAGAAGTGCACACATGAAATTTATTATAAAAAACTAATAAAAGTCAGTTTCATATTCCCACACATTTTTATGCTTTATGATGGCATAAAGAAATGAAAAAGATGCTGAAACATCACCTTTACTTACACCACACAGAATCTTACACAAGCATTCCCAGCCTTTACGACACCTTATTGTAATCCCTTCCTAAATGGATATACTTCCTAAACATGAAGAGATCACAAGTCAGGCAACACATGAAGTGGCAAATATTTTAAAATATTCTTTCTATTGGGAATGAGTCAACCGGGATTCTGTTTAAAGAACAAATCTTCAGAACAGCTGAAATGAGTCTCTAAAAATATTAATTTCTGGTATTCAGAGTCAGAGAAATAACAAATCTAAGTTTCCATAAGTAGTCTACACCCACACTTCTTCTCCAGTGTCTGAAATTCCAGTGTGACTAATGACCTTATGCTGCACTTCTGCCTTTCCCTATTTACGTGGGAACATTCATTCTACTTCTCTTAACCACATTTCTGTTAAACAGGTGAGAAGATTTTTTTAAAATTACCTTCCTGTTTGTTGCTTTATCACAAAGAATAAAATTGCATAACTTAAAAATATCAAAAGACACAAAAAATGAACTACAGCTAGACACACAGACATTCTTTTGAAATCTGAAACCAATATAACTGAAAAAAAAATTTCACAAAAGGAGGTCTCTCTTGCAACCATCATAACTGCACACAGTAAGAAGCAGGGGAAATTGGAAATACACAAGTCCTTCTTTTCTACCTTATGCACTCAAGGTAACAGCCATTTCCAAATATTGTAGTGGTGGACTTTTTGTTAGTTTTAATAAAATGAAAGAGGCTGGGGATTACATATAAAAGACTGGAAAGACATAAATCTATATTTAAAATGCAGGGCTAGTTGTCAGATGATAGCAACTAGCAGACACACCTATTTTCACTCTGGTTAAAAAATCAGTTAAAATAAAGTGTGAAGTATTTGATAACAGGATTTATACTTTATCAGAGAAATCTATCCACATTCAAGACAAAATTCAAATATGGTCAAATGAACAGTAACATATTGCTAAGAACATCTGAATTCTAAGACAAAATTCAATTCCTAAATAAAATACAAGGTGCTCAGTCTTACAGATCACTATTTCAGGTTTTAAATAAATCAGATAAAAGAAAGCAACCAGAAACAGTTACTAATATTAAGGGGTTTCTTTAAATTATACTAACCAACACAAATCAATTGTCAAAACCTGCACAAAATACACAAAAGCTCAAGAAAGTCTGCAATATAATCTTACACAGTCTCATATGACCAACACATCTCTCTCTATCATAAAACCAAGGGTTTGTTAGTCAAAGAGACAAGTTATATCTAAAATCTACAAAAATCTAACTTTTTGAGTGTTTCCACTTAAAAATGGTGTGGTGTAGAACTTAAAAAAAATACAGCACCATTTAATAAGCTGTGATAATGCAGAATTTTAAGCAGATTTTAGTTTCTTAATAACTAATTTATTTTAAACAAACACTATGGAAAAAAAAAAAAGAATAGATATCCAGTAGACGAAAAGATGGGTTTTCTTACATGTTTTGATCTCAGAAAAAGATCCTCTGTTTTTCTGTCCATTTCTTTACTATTTGATCAGGAGAAAACATATCAGGTAATCAATCAGGTAACAATACAAACACTTCTAGCAAAAGACATATTACTGTATTATTCCTCTATTAATCCTTTACCAAAAGTTATAGAGAGTAGATCACTTTTCCAGCCAATTTTTAAGCATATATGTGAAGTGGCAAAGCCCCACCACCTTTCAGACATATTGCTACTCTTTCAGTGATGTCCTGTGGCGGGACCTGAGGCAATGGGCAAAAACTGAAACACAGAGTCACTTAAGCTGGAAAAGACCTCTGAGAGACCACTGAATCTAACCTGCCATTGAACACCACTATGTCATCTAGACCATGGAACTAAGTGGTCTTTCCTTAACCATCTCCAGGGTCAGTGACTCCAGCACCTCCCTGGGCAGTCCATTGCAATGTCTAACCACTCCTTCTGAGAAGAAATTCTTCCTAATATCCAGCATCAACGTCCCCCAGCACAGCACGAGGCTACATTCTCTTGTCCTATCGCTTGTTGCCTGGGAGAAGAGGCTGATCCCCACTTGGCTACAACCTCCTCTCAGGTAGTTGTAGAGAGATAAGGTCACCCCCGAGACTCTTTCTCTTCCAGGCTAAACGCCCCCAGCACTCCCTCGGCCGCTCCGCATAGGACTTGCGCTCCAAACCCTTCACCAGCTTCGCTGCCTTGTCTGCATTCAGAGGACTCTGACCATCAGGAAACACTGTTACTGTGAGGGTGGCCCAGCTCCGGCACAGGTTGCAGTCTCCGTGCTTGTTGACACACCAAAGCCCTCTCTCTGGGCACGCTCCGAGAGTTCTACTCTTGTCCCACTCGAGAACGGTTGGAGCCTATGACCTGCGGAGGTCCCTCCTATCCTCAACCGTTCCGTTATTCTTTACCTTGGAAATTAGATGCCAACAACTTCCCTGACGGTTCGAACCCTTATCTACCTTTCCGAGTCAACAAGAGAGACACACGGTACAGGAGGCTCCTCCACCCCCGGGACAAGGGTGACAGGGACCCCCGGCCGTGCCCGCGGCACTCCCGGGACGCTTCACGCACGGTGAGCTGCCCTCGGCACCCGCACACCGAGCCCGGTGCGCCCCGCACACGGCACCGCCGGAGCGCCG
>WEIU01015942.1:428494-460711 GCA_013389925.1 Aegithalos caudatus
GGGGGAAAGGGTAGTGGACAATTGCTGCCTGGTGTACGGACAGATCGGGGAACGAGGCTGGGAAGTAGCGTGGCGGAGAGGGACCTCACCTCGAGCCCTGGGGGCAGTTTTGAGCACCACAGCATAAGAAAGACATTTAGGTGTTAGAGAACGTCCAAAGGAGGGCAACGAACATTGTGAAGGGCCTTGAGCCGAGGGAATACGAGGAGTGGCTGAGGTCACTTGTCTTGTTCAGTCTGGAGAAGAGAGTGAGTAGAGGCCCCATTGGAGTTACAACTTCTTGTTGTGGGGAGGAGGAGGGACAGGCACTGATCTCGTTCCTCTCTGGCGACCAGTGACGGGACCGGAGGGAACCACATGAAAGCTGAGTCGGGAGGTTGAGGTTGAATGTCAGAAAAAGATTCTTCATCCAGAGGGTGGTTGGCACTGGAGTAGGTTCTCCAGGGAAGTTATCAGCACCAAGGCTGACAGAGTTCAAGAAGTATTTGGACAGTGCTGTCAGGCCCATGGTGTGACGCTTGGGGTTGTCCTGTGTATGGCCAGGAGTTGGACTTTATGATTCCAGTGGCCCCCTTCCAGCTCAGAATATTGTATGTTTCTGTGGTTTGTTCACAGAAGCTGTGTCAGTAACCTCCCAAGTGCAGCTCATCCTTTATGGCTGGGTTGTAATTTCCATACAAGTTCCATAACCTCAGCTGACTTCTATGAATGTTCACAGGAAGGGTCTTCACCTGGGCAGGCTCTTTTGGACCATAGGAGTGATTTTTAGTATAATAATGAAGATAGACCCAACTATAGGATACGTGTACCTTGAGTCTTTTGCCAAGTTGGCAACATAGACACCGGTCAACATCCTGATTTACTGCATCCTTAGAGCTTGTTAGCTCCAGGATGTCCTGACTAAGGGAGAGTAGCTGCTATCTGTTCTACTTACTAAGTCTCCTTTTGTGCTGATTAGACTTGAAAGTATATAAAAACCAAATATCAAGTACATCCTGGTTTAAGATAATTTTGCCATAATGCACATTTTGCAATACCACCACATACCTTGAGACCCACCAGCTTCTCTCAGACTCCCCCACATCCCAGATGTCCAAGCAGTTTCATGGGTATTTTGAGAACTCCCCTCTCAGCCCAGGATAGGCTCTGCATAGCTGCAGCCACCTGATGCCATTCCCAACATTTTCTTCAGTTCTTCCATCACTGCTTTCAGTGATGATAAAACACACCCAGTGACTGTAAAATGTCATTTACATCTTCAGCACAGTCTAAATCCATAATAACAGATGTGTTTAATTCATCTGGACAACTGGATGAGAGATGATCTCTGATGACTACAGGAATAACATCTCCTCAGGAGATCATGGAACCATGCCTAAACCAAAGAAAGCAATAAATCAGCAAGGGAAAGGAGCATAGTCCCCACAGTACTGCTTATTTCTAAGGCTACTGAGTTTCAAGGGTCAAAGCATTGATACAATTCTTTACAACACTGAGATGTTCAATCTCAGTAAAGAGCCATGACTGTTTCCTTCTTAAAGAAACGTCTGAAACATCTTCCTCTACACCCCAAATACCTACAAACCAGAAACCATGCAGCAAGGGCTTTGCTCACTTTTTTAAGCATGAATTCTCCAATGACCTTAAAGTCTTCACACCCTGATAAAATATACAGCTTCCTTACATGCTCTAAAGTTGTTACTACAAAGCAAAGGCACAAGCTGTGAAATTCAAAAGCTAAATCCACTTAATCTTGCACCAAAGCATTGGTTCAGTTGAAAAACTGGGAAAAATTAAGTACATAAAGCACATTCTTCTTCTTTACACTTATTTGCAGAAATTAAATGTGAACAAATGGAGGATAAATCCCTGCAGTTAATGTGGGGCTGAAAAGTGTTCTCTGAAGCACCTGAACATATGCTTAGGGCCATTACTCAAGGAAGAGTGGTCCTGATGCTTCAGGCATCTTGTGTACCTAAGAGAAACCATTCTCTGACAAGACTGCCTGTGTTAGCCTCTTAAGGTTTATAGCTTTTGAAACACTTCCAAGACATTATGCTTTTTTCACACTTTATATAAAAATGTATATTCGTATCTCACTTCATAATCTCCCATCACCCAAATCCTTATTCCAATATCACCCATCAGGTGTTAGCTATGTTCTCATCACGTAGTTACAAATTTCAGACAGAAACTCCTGCATAAAAAGGAAACCATACAAACACTCTGAATCTGGAGGCAGAAAAGGCTGTTTCTCTGTATGGGTCCTTCACTATCACCTACTTCAGATGAGTCCAGTTCCTGACATCCTTGTGCTCTTCTAAACTTTACCCTATGCTTAGATTAGGAGCAATACTTCCCCACCAGTGACTAATTCACATCAGCATTGAAACATGGTGCAGTTGTGGTTTATTCAGTTTGGAAAGATCAAATGCAAGGAGAAATAACTCCTTTGCTACTATTTATGACCACCTTAGGAAGAGCTGTAAGATGTACTGCCAAATTCTGGACAGATCTCCAACTCTCATCTAGTAAATAGGTTGAAGACATCTCCCCCTAGAAATACTTCTGTATTCTATACTGAAACATCCTGAATGTTATCAGGAAGTTACTCAGATGGAACTAAGTTAAATATAGGCACAGGAAAATATCTGCTGGCTCCAGGGTGCTCTTAATCATGACTCTTTCTGTGCAGCAATGTAACAATTTACAACACTTAGTAGCAGAAAGCTGTGTTTTGTTTTAATCTCTTCAAATCCGTTTTTCACTAAACGCAGCAATGTTTAGTTCATGAGGACACTTGATACTCCTGACTGATTCTGTTGTGAATGTGTATTTGAGAAGGCAATTTCCATTGCAGTCTAACTTCTGATTAAAATGACATTCACCGGAGTTTCTAAAATTGCATCTGTAGTCCTTTGTGTTAGAATGGCAAATATTTTCATCTCCTGTGATAAAGCTTGCTAAAAGAGAATTCTAAACACACAAGGGTGAAAAACACCATTGCTCCAGTAGGGCCTTTCAAGAGCACATCATGGTGGGATGATGGTGGGACCCCTGGCAGAAAGAGATCTGGATAAAGATGTCTTTAAAAAGTTATACCGTCTTAACCAAGTTTGTACTGAAATGGAATTAATACCAGATCAAAAGAAGAGAGAAAATTATTCAATGTGAGACAGGAAGTGATGGAAACAGCCCACCTTCAGTAGTGACACATGATGTCTCTTCTCCCACAGTAAAAACCGGCAGGTCCAGGAGTCTCAGCCAGCTTTGACATACTGTCACCAGCCAACAGAAACTGCCTAGTCAGAGTCCTGGTAGCTGAGTTTCAAAAAGAAAAAAAAATGTGCATGCATGGTAGACATTTAGCCCTTCTTCTTTGGAACCAGCAATTAAAGCAACAGCTTCTTCAAGGCACTGAATTTGATTTCTCAGTTATGAGGTTTCCATTTCTCAAGCTAAAAATTCCCCAGCTGTCATATCCAGAAGTAGCGCTCATCGAGTAGCAATATGCTCTGAGGTGGAGGGTTTAAATTGCTTAAGCACCTTTCCCAAGTAACAAGAGGCTAGACTCTGTTTACTACCTCTACTAAAAAATAATTATATAGTTGTAAGTAGGCTCTAGAAAACAAACTAAATAAAAGCAATTTTGAACCAGAACATTCCAAATAACATGTAACAAGTAAATAACAAGTAAATACATGCAATGTATATTTAACAATATAAAAGGAGAAACTGCGTTAAAATCATTTTGTTCTTCACCACTCATTAAAAACAGACAGCAAAGAATTTAGAAAAACAAATTCACTTTTTTAAACTACAGTTTAATCAGATTTAAAGACACAAATTAGAAAAGAACATTTATAGGCAAGTTAAAAACACCTTTAAAACATAACAGCATGCTGCCTCTGCAGCACTGCTGAGACAAATTAGAAATAAGTAATTATTAAAATATCACAATCACAGTGTAACTAACAGTGGTATTTTAATTTTACCATACACCAACACTTAGTTTATGGATCTGTTGAAAAATAACACTTTTTAAAAAATATATATTTTGGAATAATAAAAATGAAATTCACTGACAATGTATTATAGTCTGAACCAGGAAAGGCAAATTTAGGAATACTGTAGCTATCCACTTTAGGGGTGTTCTCTCACCTTAACATATGGGTGGTTGGAGGCATAACTACTTCTGCATTGAGGTAAAACTATTCCTTTGAATGTGTAACCAAGGCAGGAAAGAATAAAGTTCCATATTTAAAATTCTTAATTGAATAACTTATTACAACATCTTTGAATAATGCTATATTACCCATCTTACACTATTTTTCATCCAATACATTTTGAATGTTCTCTTCTAACTGATCTAGGACACATCTGAGGTCTGGGATTTAAGAGTAACTACCTAATTACTATTGTAGCATTTTGACACCTTTGTCACAGTAAGACACATCAGCAGATTCTTTATAGAAATAGTCAACACCATTGGACAAAAGAAGTTACAAAGAAAAGATGTAAAGAGAACTGAAAAACACAGAAAAAGGCAAAAGATGCATAGGCAAAGACTCCTTAACTTCATGTAACAATTGTTGCACCTTTAATAAGCAGTGTTGCACTTTTCTGATTACCAGTCTCTGGGCACCCCATTTTCTCTATTTTTTTTTTTGTTTCAGATTACACTGTCCCAGTTTTCAAGTCTAATCTGGCTAGAGCATGGGCCACAGCTATCTCTTCATATGACATATTGGAGTGAAACCTAAATGAAAATTCAGCCTGGGGTACCTCCCCCTTAGAGAACAAAAGAAGGGAAGAAGATTGTGCAGAGGTCTCTTTTGCCAAGAGGTTTGTTTGGAATAAGGTGCTGGACTAAGTCACTAGCAATACAAAACCTTTCCTCCAGAAGTAGCCCTACCTCAGATCTCAGTCTGAAGTCACACAGTTTTTCAATTCAAAATTTACACAACGTTCATACGGATATGCACATGGGTTCAGAAAATCTAAAACCATCTACAACCAAGACCAGGTCTAAGTCACTGGACACACAGCTAATGCACAAATGATGATAAAGTGGCAACGTTTACTTTTGCACATTTGTATACCTAAACTGAGCAAAATTGTGGTTTAAATATTTAACATGATGAAAATTGATACATTTGATGGTTAGATTTTGTAAAAAACCTACAAAAAGCCCATTCTGAAACAAACTTTTAAGATTTTTTTTTTTTTTTTTTAATTTCACTTTGACCATAATAAACAAGTGTTGCAGTATTTGTAGTTGTAACTTTGCAGGGTGACTTTGTGGATGTCTGGATTTCATGGTGTTGCAAGATGTCTAGATTAAGACAGCAAACATGTCAAAAATCCAGCCAGATGTAGCATAGAGCAGCTGCAGCCTGGGTCACAAGCAAGTAGAACCTCTGCCAAGCTCTGCACATAGGGTTAGCTCCCTGCAGGAATTGTGTGGCACAGCTGGGACACTTCTGACTAGAGACTCTCCACTGCCATCCTTTTCCACCAAGACTGAAGATGAAGACCAACAGCATAAACTAGCTGGGATGCAGACAGATCTGGTAATCTTATGAGAGTAGGCTCAATTCACTAGAGTTGCTGCTTACTTATTCCGAGTAGCATTTAAATACTTACTGAAGTACTTATTGTCAATTGATTTTTAAACAGGAGAATTTAAAAATATACCAAGTGCAGTTCAGAGTATTATTTGGCCTAAATAAATACATAAAGGTCAATCATGTAGCGAAATGCTGTGATGAATCAGCACAGAACTAATGTGTATTTTTTTAATACATAGTCTGCATCATATTGAAATCCTTAAATTTATTTCCGTATGTTTTTCTAACACTGATCGCTTTTCTACATAGATGGTAGTATTTCAAAATTTTCAATGAAAGTTAAATTCTCAAACCTGATTTCAGAATTTGATAAGAATTACAAACTGAAAGAATTAAAGATGAGGAAAACGAAAGCCTAAATTATAGTAACTTGTGCTTTTAAATTTCTTTATCTTTCAAGGTCAACTTACAAAGTTGAACATGTGAAAGTTTACATATAAGCAAGTTACACATTTGAATGCAAACGTGAAGACACATTTGACCATGTATTTAAACAAATTGTCAACAATTTGTTTGCAAATCTTCTGAGAGAAAAAAAATCTAGATTTTGTTAAAATTACTTTGATATGAATTAGACAGGAGGTGATGATCTTAAACATCTCCTCTGCATCAGAGGACATTTTACCACTATCCAAATCAATGCCATTAAAAGAGGCAAAACTACTTAAGTGTGCATCCTGTCATACAAGCCTAGCATTTACATTAATATTACTTATTCCCCTGTGGGAAACGGAACAAGTTCTTCAAGTGTAAAATTCCTCTAATAAATAATTTACTATACTGGTAAAACTTAAACCATATATCAGTGTAGAGCAGGGAATATACCAAGGTCTCTTCATGGTCTTCTCACTAAAGTGTGATTTGTTATCAAGAGCATATTGAAATGCATACCAAAATTTTTACTTGTAATACATTTTCAAATGTCACCAATTACTAACATCTTGTCTACATTTCAACTAAAGGAATGGCCAGGGAAGAATAAGTTTCCTGAATAAGAAAGGCATATCTGTAACTGCAAAGCTAACAAAGCCTTTTTGACTACAACAGTAGTGGGCACCACTGAAAGTATTATTTAAATATGTAATATATATCTCTCTCATTAACACAGAATCATAAAAGTTAAAAAACGTTAAGCAAGCAAGTAGTTACTATCAGGGTGACTACATTTACTAACACTAACTCATTAAGTGCCTGAATGAGCTGTTCACAATAGGCAAATATCTGCAAAGCACCATAAAATTATGAATGATATGTTGCATTAATTTTTCATAGTGTGCTGATCTGCAGGACAGGAAACATTTTTGCCTTTTGGATATACATTATTTAATAAGTGAAAGAATACTTAAAACCATGTTTCCTTCATGTCCAAAACATTTATAGGAAATATACTTTCTACAATTTTTGTCAGGAAGAGCAATAATAATCACTGCCATCCTTTAAAATTCAGTATTATCAAATGATGTGTGTAAAACCTAAAAACTATCTAAAGCATTGGGGCTGGCTGATCTTGACTTTCTGATTGAATGGAAAAAAGGATCCAGTGCGACAGCAAGGCAGAAAACGAGTAAAGCAGAGGGAAAGAAACATCAAAACCCCAGTCTGACTAAAATCAGAGTGCTGCCATTAAAATAAAACAGTTCTTTCCATAGTCCCCAATAGAATTCATTCTCGTGAAGAGCAGATTTTTGTTCAATGTACTTTTATATTTAACAATGGCATTAAAAGGGTAAATTCTAGGACACTATACGTAAATTCTGTGCAGAATTAATTAATTGTCATAATTTTCTTACATTGCAATTACTTAATGAGTTCAAATCACGAAGGAAAAAGTCATGTCCAATTTTGAAACCTGTATTTTGCCACCTGTGCTCAATGAAAGCATGAATGTATTTTCTTAGTTGTTTGAACTTCCCTATATACAAAAGCTCTGAACAACACTGTACCTCTGAATTCACTCACATTGAAATACCAGACTGCACTACCCTAAACCTGCTTATTTTCTGGGAGCCTTTACAACTGTTTCCATATTCCATTAAGAAGAATTAGTAAGCCTCCACAGCACACATGGGCACACATGCCAAAACAATAAAACTAGAGTACAAGAACATAAATAGGAAAACAGCACTTTGTACTGGCATCCAGAAGTGTTTGTTTGAAAAGATTTGGAGACCGCACCAATAAGAGGAATTTAAGTTCAAGAGTAACAAATGCTGAAAGAATCAACCCTATTTCTACTTACCCACCCAGAAATGTGCAAATCTAATTTGTTTGTTTTTTTTTATGTAAATGTCCCTTCAAGTACAGAAAGCAAAAAATGTCTTTCCTGATTCTGTATCTAACAAGGATGATCAAACAAATTAGCATGCCCTTACTTATTAACAACAAGAAAACCATAACGTGGTGTCAAAGAAGCATGACAACCACAACCCCATGTAAGGGAAAGTCTACCTGGGCAAAGAAAGGATTTAAAAGTCAGATTATTTTATTCTTAAGATAATACAGCTGTCACTGAAACAATTAACATCCCTGCTCATCTAAACAGACTCATCCACTCTCATTTCATATTCAGTTCCCCCTTTCTGAGTAGACTAATTAGTGCTAACCCACATATATGGGAAGTTATGTTCCCCTCCTCCTAGAGTTTTAGGCAAGGAGCCAAACACAGAGTTATGACAGCAGGGAAAGAACTCTGACCTAACTTAGGGTCTGCTTCTCTTCAGGGAGTAGTCATGATTTTACGTGGCAATATCCCCAAAGTTGAGGACCATCATTGCATTTCTGGTAGTAAGAATACTGATCCAGCTGGAACTAGATATTTAATGAAAACTTTAGGTTTCAAAATATTATGACAAAATTTTCTCAATCATTTGTTAGTAATTAATCAACCAGCTGCATTATTTTCCTCTGGCATTATTTTGTATCTGGTTTAAAATTTAAAATAAACCCCACATGGATAAACAGTTTGTGTTTACTTAAAAAAATTACATGAAAATACAGAATATATGCAATTAAAATGTAGCCCTTTAACAGTAGTACTCTAGCACTGACCATAATCACAATAAATGGTCGGGAATAGATATAACCACTGCATTGTTTCCTTGACACACTTCCATAATTCAGACAGTCAGATAGTCTGAAGGATTTTTCTTCCATTATGTTACCCAGAAATATGACATGAAATTTGCATCTAAAATTCTAATTCAAAGAAAAAGCTTTTCCTCAAATTCACACACTTCTTTGGATAAAGATTCATCAATTATCAAGCATACAGAAATTGGTTGTGATAGTCATTTCACGTTTGACTACCTATGTGCTGGAGCTTCAAGGTAATTTTGCTATTTTATACTGAAAGCATCATCAACTAACTGATGCCTGAAAATTCAAAATACCTTTAAGTAATAAAAATTACTTTTTGTAAAACAGTTCTATTCTAGAACAAGTATTTATGGTATTTAAGGGCAAAACTGCACTTTCACTGAAATCCCAGTGCTTGCACATTATCTCCTGTGCCTTTCCCCCTCTGGCTGCAAAGCCCACTTGGCAGTGTTTTATTGGGTTTAGGTATTTTAAAGTAAAAGAAATCTACATTAGAACTATCAATCCCTGGAAAAGGTAGATCTTGAGGTGTTTTTAATCCATTCAGAAGGGCCATTTTAATCCATTCAGAGTAATTATATTCTTTATCAAAGAAACCTAACTATAATTTGGCATCAATGTTTACAGTTCTGTGATGTATTCTAATAGTTTGAGATACTTAAAGAAAACCCTCCAAATACTGAGATGCTTATTGCAATTCCCTTTGAAAGATTCCGAGGTCTTCTAGTGACTTTGCATCTCCTATTTTTATCTTCTTTATAGCACGTAGTATTAGATATTTGAAATACTTTCCACATAAAATCAAACTTGAAATGCCCACTTAGAAACAATATTTCAGTAAATAGAGGGTTTAAGGCAAGTCGTTCAGTTGGAAAAAATAATTTCCATTTGTTAATCCTAGATTGACACAATTTTATTCCACCCCATCAGTGCCTTGGGATACACAACGTACATTCAGCAAAGGGCACACATATGACCCTATGGACATACGTTGCAAGTCCTGAGTGCCCATTGAAATAATGGTAATATCTTCATATAAGGCGTGACCCACAGGGACATGGCATGGGAGGGGTTAATTTGTTTTGTTTCCAGTCTTGCTATTGTATGTGATTTTCCTAGGTAATGCATTCTTTTCTTACTAAATATCTTTGCAAACAAATACAAACCCCTTTAAAAGGTGCTAAAAATGGGTTTCTGAAAACATACAAAATATATTCATCATAGTATTTCCTCAATCACTGTTTTAATGCTTGATATCTGCAGGTTATTTCTTGTTTCTGACTGAAACTATTATTTGTTGTGGAATAATTGTTCTTTTGCAAAAGAGTTTCTTCTTCTAGTTTTCTGGACCACACTGGCTGGACACTTTCATGCTTTTTACTTCCTTTTTGAGTTCTTTTCAATGGAAATACCAACAACACCAAGATGCTGGCAATATGAAGACAGAAATAGCAGGAGCTAAAAAACAAACAGAAATAGTAAATCAATTAAATTCTGACCACTCTTATAGGTATACTTTGTACATAAGATATGAAAATATTAATATTTCCTTTAATTAAAATAAGGGGAAAATCGAAACTAAGTCTTCCCTCACATTATTTAGGACTGTAACAAGGTATAAAGTAAAAAAAAAAAGTCTGCTTTCAACTTTTTTCACAAGTTATTTCTGGCAAGTCAATATCTAGTCTTGCTATAAAATAGTTCAAGGGCCTACAGTAATTTCAAAGGTATTCTCTGCTTTGTTTTAGTTGGGTATTTTTCCCTGTCCCCTGAAAAATAAGTCTGTTATGACAGGAAAATGTGAGCAATACAAGATGCACTATATTCCAGCACTAGAAATACAGTTCACTCAGCTACAAATTGATCTTAGAATTTTCTCACTAAAATAGTTTCAAAAATCTTCTGCCACTGAAAATACTTCTATTCCAAGTTAAAGAAAAGAAAACAGGTAGAATGTGCTTACCTGTAAAAGGTGAAAGAGGGTTTTACAGAGAGCAGTACAAATGGCACAACTGTATAACTTATTGCTGCTTGAGTTGCCATCCATGTTACAATATCATAACATAGTTTAACAGCAGGAGATTCAACAAAATAGTGTCTGATATTGTTTCTTATCTGAAAAAGCAGGTAATAATAAGTTAGCTGAGGAATAAACCTTGAAAGCTCAGTTTGTTGCATTGACACAAAAGTCATAGGATGAATTTAAATGCTACAGTTTGGTCAAATATCTTTGAACTATTCAAAATGCCCATCAACTTCAACAGGAATTGGCTCAAATTCCCTATACTTCATTCAGCATGGGAATCTAAGAATTTATCAACTTAAACAGAATTCAAATAAATTAATCCTACCCTAAATCCAATGCAAACTTGCACTGCTTGTCTGAATGAGGCAGACATTGTATTCTATCAAGCCATTCTGTAAATATAGAGGGTTGGAGTAAGTGAAGGCCAGAATGTTTCTGACAAAAGCTTCTATATAGTAAGCCATTTTCATACACTTGTTAATAAAATATATAATAAGGCAAGCAGGGTATATATCAGAATATACAAAATAACAATTCTAGTTACGTATTTCAGGAATCTTAACTTCTATAAGTGGAATTATTATAAAATGACTCAAGTTTCTATGCTGAATCTTCTTTTGTTCTAAAATTCTGATCAAAAGATTGCATACCAAAAGTATTTAAAAAACCCAAATCCAAATCCCACACAGGGTTTCAGTTTTATTTAAGTCTATAATTATAAAGACATCAGTAAATCTTTGCCTCTCCTTCCTTTGACTGAACTGTTATCCTTGCTCACACTCTTCTGTGCTGAAAAACCAAGACAGGTTCAATTCAGCCTTTGACCCCAACTTGGTATCACAGTTACCACCTCCCAGTCACCTGTACTGAAGCAGTGCTCTCTGAAAAGCTGCTCACCAGACTACACTGTTTAGCTTCCTTAACCCTCATTTTCTTTAGAACTCCTTGTTACAAAGAATGTATCCAAAGCCAGCTCTTGCTGATTCAGTTCTTTACATTAAAACCCCTTTTTGACCCTTCTTGTTCTTCTTATTTTAATTGCCCTAACACATTCCCACTCAGTCTTTGCTTAGTTAAGCTAAGTCAAACAAGTAATTCTAGCTACATACCTTCATACTGCCATTTCCCTCTAGTTATTCCTATGGTCACATGCAAGGACTTCTTCCTGAGCTCTGTAGAACTCAGATGAAGCTTCACAAAATTTCTTGTAATCTTGTACTTTAGGACTTGAAGAACAACTTTTGACACAAATCTATGACTGCCACTAGTAAACACTCAGTTATGAAATGTGTAATGATTAAAGACAGTAAAATAATTTGGATACATGCTTAAGCATACCAGAATGAAGTGTGGATCAGTGCTGCCAAACTTTGCAGTTAAAGGCTAGTAGAGTTAAATAACAAATATGCTCTAACATATCTTAGTTGATATTAAGTACCTGCTGATACAGAAACTCAAAATATTTTTTACCAGTCTACTGATTCATAAACATGAAACATGAATACACCATAGTCTACTAGAGAAGCCCAGGATGAAGGGCAGTGAGGACTCCAATTTACTGGACTCATCTCACTAAGTAAACAACTTTTATCTGTGAACTGTCCCAGAACCTTGGCTTTTGCACCAGCCCCCTGCTGATAAATGTCAAAAATTCCCTGTGAAAGATCTGGAAGAAGAAGAAAAAGAGGAAAGCTGTATCTATTGTAAAAAAAGGAGTCAGTTCTGTGAAACAAGGACTATACCCTATCTTGTGAAGAAAAAGAAACATTTGTTTTATTGATGTAGTAACAACCTAAATCTGAAGTACCACCTTTTCCTACCTATTATAGCAACCACAGAACAGTCTGCTTCATTTCTCACTCTCCTGGTTCTTTCAATAAAAAGTGCTCTTTTATGCTGCTCTGATCTTATGTGTAATTTGTTCCTCTTTTCCACCAAGTGACTGATAAACCTGTCTCTGTTCTTAAACAGCTTTCTCAGGCAGAACTGTGAGAGATTTCTTGGCAGATTTGCTATTTCCATATGGTTCTGAATAGCAACTGCAAGAGTTTGTTAATGTGAGTGCACACTGGCTGGCCAACTTGAAATAATAACCACACTAGAGATTTTTATGTGCTGCTTGAGGGGGAATGTTCTTTAGTTATAACCCTTACAATAGTACTGGAGAGAAATTAGGGATGAGGCAGACTCTAGAAATATATAGCATTAACACCCAAATTTCAAGCTAGTCATCATCACTGATTTTTTCAAAATTGTTTTAGATAATGTTAACCTGTTCAGCATGCTATAGTAACACACCATCAGTTAACACAGAGAAAGAGCTTCCACAAAAGATATGCTACAAAGACGTTACAGGCTGTGTGTAGTTTTTTTTGTTTCCACCAATGAAGCCCTCCTTTTAATTAATCATTCCCATTGTTCTCATAACTAAAAAAGTTAACACCACTATCAGACAAGACTGTGTATCAAAAATAAAGGGCATCTTTGAAGCAAAAAAAACCATGATCAATTTGCTTTTACAAAACTTATTATTTAAGAAGATACTTGGTTGGTACTTACAGCTCGTGCTGCTAGCGTCATTAGTACTCCTGTTAAAAATGTTAAATAATATCCTGGATAAACCCCATGCCAAATGGCAGAAAGAATGAAGGTTTGGATCGTTGGGCTGAAGGTGGCTCGCTCATAGCACACTCTAGCAAGTCAGAAACAATTCAAGGTAAGTAACATGAAACAAATCACCCACAGTCTTCCCAGCTATCATTTATACCAGTTTCATCTCCAACACAGATATTTCAATGCAGTTGCAGTATTTAATAATGCTGTCACTATATTACAGAAAATGCTTAAGCCTATTCACAGCTCCCGATTCCAGCCCTCAGTGCTAAACTTGTGCTCAGTGCCATCACACGTGGTCCTTAGTGCTAATGAAGTGATACACAAGCATCCAAAGATGAGATTTGGCATTAATAAGTGATCTTGAGCCGTCAAAGAACGTGTCTGAGAAGCTGCACTGGAAGGCACAAACCACCCCCAGATTCTTGAGATGAGTCAGGTATATGTTTTCCATAAAATATGAGCAGCTTATAGGAGCAGGGGAAAACTAACAACTACCTTTAATTTTGAATAATAAAGACACTACAGTTGAAAATGTGTCTCTGTGACAAAATTAGGTGAGCATGACGATGAAACTGTAATAAATACTCTAGTGCTGAGAGAGTATCAAATAAGGAGAACACTGAACTCTGTGTTATTTTAAAATTGAGACTCTGAATTACTAGGCAAGTCCTATAATAAGGAACTCTAGAAGGAACAAGGGAAAAACAGAATCCAAGAAAGGTGGTTTCTAGAAGACAACATTATACAACACAATGACAAACCATCATGATGTGGAAGAATGATAGGAAACATGGTAAGGTCCTGATATGGCTTCATCAAGAGTTCTTTAATGCCTTTAATGATCTGAAAACCAAAAAGCAATAGGAAATATGGATACAAACTAACAAAGCAAAAATAAACACTGCAAGCATGCATGAGCACAAATCTACAGCTAACATACAAAAATGAGTTTTAACTAAAAAGGCTAAAGACACAAACATGTAAAAAGATTTTATAACCACTTAGCAAGTAACAGAGAAAGAGAAGAGAATGCACATCTGTTATTCAAAGATGACAAGCTAATGATACTGAGAGCCACAACATCCACTGCTAACCTAACTAATTGACTGTGAATTCCACATAAAGAAAAGATTACTGAAACCTACTGATGTAGTTGATGTTGTAGAACAGAAGGTAAAAAGACAGGATCTGAAGAGGGGAAGATTAAAACTGTAATTTGCCAGTTTAGTTTATTCCTGTCAAATAGATGGGATAAGTTTTATCTTATGAGGTCTTCAGTAGGATATGTGCACAGCACCCTCCTCTTGCTAGAGGGCTTCAATTACAGTGGCAATTAAGATGAGAACATGGGGCTGGCATAGTACTCAAAACTATCTGAGGACGTTTGCCTAAAACAGATCACCCTTAAGAAAAAAGCAACATTGGCCAGGCTGAAGAGTAAACAGAGACATTTCTGACAAAGAATCTGTCAGCCTCAGGAGCAGCAAAGCACTAGGAAAATTTGCACTTAGTCAGGGAGACATCTTGGAGCAAAACACTTTTCATCAAAACCTCATTTGACAGTGCCAGAAGTCACCCCACCAACACCATGACCTGTGTCTTGGCCAAGACAGAGCATCCCTGGTAGACACAGAGGAGCTGCATCCAGACAGGGGCCTGTCAGTGCAGTGCACCATGCCAGGGAGCAACGTCTCATCCCTGTCAGTTGCAGGCACATGGATTTGTGCCAGGCTTTTCTAGGGGGCATGTGAAATCAGCAGATTCACACCAAGCTGGAGCACCCACATCTCCCATAGGCAGTGCATGCAAGCAGGGTTTTGTATCCCACACATCCTCAGGAGAGGAGGTGAAGTTTGTATGTAATTGTGTACATACATGTGTGCTTTTTAATCAGCTTGGGATTAGTTACAGGAGAGTGTCTAAAAATGTTTATTACAGCAAACCACTAAACACATGCAAAATGTTATGTTGTTCTAATACTGCTATTAATTCTAAATGTATAAGACTGGTGGTTAATTACATCTCATTAATAAAGTGATACATGTCTTCGATCTTTATTTGGTTTCAAGTATTGAAATTGTCCCTGGAAAGCATTCAGGAGCAAACAAAACTCAATAAATTAACTAACTAAATTTCAGCTGTATCAATGCAAGTGAGGTAAAATAGTACAAAAAAACGCCATCAGATTTCAAACAGTCAAAAGTAAACTTAAATGCTTCCATGGATTTGGCAATAATAAATCATGTTTAAACGCTTCATTTGATGATCCTTGATGAAATATAACCATATTTCCTCGGTTTGTTTTTAGGATCATCAAATGTTATATGGATATATGGTCTCAACTTGTTTCACAACAGGTTGAGAAAACCTATTCAAATTCAGGTTAGGTTATCCATAATGCTCTTAAAGATGTATCCGCTGTTCAACGAGGTACTATTTTCAGTCTGATTCCATAATTTCTTTACTAACTTAGGTAGTAGACTGAGAAGTATTCTTTCCACCTTGTATTCCCTTCCTTTTTTGAATTGGAAGGTGGGATGGACAAGATTGGCAGATTGGCACTGTTTTCTTAGTAGAGAGCACTAGAATCCAGAATGATCTTGGCAAACTTGAAGAATGTTCTGAAATCAACAAGATGAAGTCCAAAGCACAGAACATCTAATAAAGTGGAACAAAAACCAGTAGCATTCCTATAACACTACTGAAAAAGTGTATATGAATCAACAGTATGAAACACTGAGTATCAGCTAAGCATGAATCAAGAGTAGACTACTTCTGCTGCAAAAAAAGACAGATATAACTCTTCCTAATACGTCACAGTATTACCCAAAGAAAATAATTATAACTAATCCACTCAAAATAATCAACTCGGCCTCTAAAAAGCCAGGGAAAAACCTTGAAGGTCTTAGAAATACTACATCTACTCTAAGAAGACAGGAGGCATGGAAAGATGTCAGAATTGAGCAACAAGAAGGTTGCTCACAGAGGTTTTGCAAACATGAGCAAAGCCAAAAGGGATGAGATGGTTTCCTTGGAAAAGAGAACGAACGGGCTTAGGGGAAACATTATAATGATATATACTGTTGATACATGCTACTATGTAAATATCTATTTTAACTTACATGCTTGTAACAATAATTGCTTTAAATTTCTGTATACTATGCTCTACATTAAATATTTACTAAACTTCTTTGTGATCTGTAGCTCCATTAACTGCCTTTTTTACAAGTTTGTTCTTATATAAATTGAGTTTAACTGATGGTTCAGTTTCCAGCAATTATCAGAAAAGAACAGAACAAATGCTAATGTCTGGTATTTCATGTGAAATAAATGGCTAAAGTTTTAGGTATTTCTATAAATGGTAAGAAAGTGAGGTATTAAAAGTGGATGTTTAAAGTAATCCATGAGCTCATCCTCTACACAAATGGTTGGAGCATTGCAACTAATCAAATGATTAGTAACAAAATATATATTCTCTACCACTATTTATGGACCTCATATATGATCAATTAAAACAATTTTTTACATGCAACAAAACTTTCACAGAACATCAACCTTTCCACACTCTTTCACTTTGACAGAAGCAATTTAGACTATCCCCAAGGATTCTTCTACTATTGTTTTAAAAATACTTATTAAAGGAGATGCTTTAATTTTTCTTCACATCTTCTTTTATTATCACCCTGAGCAATTGATTTGTTTAGAATCATTCCATTTAGGAGACTTGAAAGTTTGTCGAAATACCATCTTTTCCTATTATGTTTTAATACTCTTAAACATCTCTTCTCTAACTAAATCAAAATAGCTAAATTACATATTTGGTTTTTGAAATGCTACATTTCAATACCTGCAAACATGCAACTTTTTGTTGCCTGTCCTAGCAACAGATTCCACTGACTATTGAGCCAACCAGAATAATGACATGAAATACATTTTTTTTTTTAAAACTGGGTGAGCAAAATATTTAGGGATGAAATTAAGGAAGAAAGAGAATATACTATGAAGAAATCTGATGGAAGAGACATCCTGTTGCCAGCTATCCTAGAATAAGGGGTAAAGTCCTCTAAGTGATGCCAAGATAGGGGTTTCAGTTCAACTTGCACCTGTGGATAGGAGATCAACTCAGCAGTCTGACTGGAAGAAGGGAAACAACATGCACAGGCTACTCAAGAACACTTCTACTTTCTCCTTACCACAAAGAAGTGGAATGATGTAGTTCACAGGGCACTGTACCTGTTCCCCAGGCAAGGAAAAAGAGTGCAGCTGAGAGAGATTCATTTGGAATTTTTGCTGACAGCACATTGTAGGGTTTGATGTCTGTCATGCACTCATAATGGAAGGAGCACAGAAAGTTCTCTCACAGAATGTATGGAAGTTCCTGTATTACTCTGTGGCTAAAAATAATGCAGAGCTTTCACAGGCTGAGATGTACACTTTGCCTGCTGCTCTCAGCAACACGCACTGGCTGAATTCTAAGAGAAGGAAAAAAGACACCTCCACAGATTAACGGTTTTAGGCTCCCTATGGCCTGTGAAGAAAAACAGTTTCTATCATACCCTGATAGTTTACACTAAGAGAGAAGTTCTAAACTCAGAGGCTTTAATTCAAGTATTACAAGAACAACCTCCTGCAGAGTTGCTAAACAAGTGATGTTTTGTGTGAGTTAGCTTCAAATGTTATACCATCTTCAAAGAAATATTTATCTAAGAAACTCCAGTGGAGAAAAATTTCTTTTAAGAAATAAATACCTTTTGAGCCAAAGAGCTGTTTGGATATTCCAGTTATCAAGAAACATCTTGAAACTTGTGGAAAACTGTAAAGTAAAACAATCTAATTATTTCCATAATTGCAGAGTGTCACAATGTGTTTCAAAATTCTTGTGTATAAATTATAAATCCTCCTATCCAAATTTGTGATGAGTTGAATAAGGTATGTACTCAACTACTTTTAGCCACAAAATATTTTGGAAGTCAATTGACAAGTAGAACATGTTCAAAACAGGCTCTTTTCCACCCTTTTCTAAAGGTGTGAACAATAATTTCTGACTTCAAACATATTCACTATCTAAAGGAACAAATGCATAGGAAAATTTACTGAAATTAGGAGCAACTACCTACATGGGCACGTAGGTGTTTTTGAAAGAGCCAGAAACAAACCTCTATTTGCCGGATTCTCAGATTTGATATTAGATCCCAACGTGTAACTCCATTTTTATCGTAGCCTCTAAAACCAAACCCTGCTGCATTATTAATTGCATCTGCTGCAATGAGACAAGAAGAAACAAATTAATTACAAATTGTGCATCACACAACATGAAGTTTGTTCAAAACATTTGTCACATTTTTAAAGACTACTAAATATTCTTTTAAATACTGAGAATCACTTGAACTGAGAAAACAATCCAAGCAACACTGGCTTCCAATTCAAAAACTTGCACACAGGCATAAGAATGAGAGGTAGCACTAGCTGCTTCACAGTACAGATGTTCCCTGTCTCCCATACCACCTTCTTAGACTTGCTTGAGCAATCAGACGGAAAAACTCAATGAGATGCATCAAGACTACAAAACAGTGGCTGGTTGTAATGGTTTGAGACAGCAGCTCAATGCTCAGATGCATGTCTTTGGTCTTCATTATGCAGCAACAGTGATGCTTAAAGCATAAAGATTAAATTGTGTGATTCCCTCTAGGCAGGTGCACATTCACAGCACCTCATGGAAAGCAGCACAAACCTAACAGAAGAAAACTAATTTTCTAAGGAATGGAGAGCTTGTCAAACTTCCACGAATGGCACAAGGCCACTTTTACAACACCTTTGAATGTGAAGTGTTTACAGTGCATGTCAAAGGTCAGATGTTCTAAGCAAACAATATTTTTCCCTAGGAGAAAAAGCTGCTACTGTCATCTGGACTATGCAGGAAAATACAAGGGATCTCTACTGCTGTCACTTTCAGTCATCACCTTCACTGGAGCTTTGTTAGCTCAGACACTAACATTTCCTCAATTGTATCTTTCAAATTAGGATGAGCACATACAAGGAAATGAGGTGGTTTTGAATTTATAATATTTTTACTTCCTTGTGAATTTTAAAAAAAAATCTTTGAAAGAAACAAAATTTTCGGCCTCACATCTGATGTTGCTATGCCAACTTCAAACACTGGGCAAAAGTTTTACACTCAATTAGAAACAGCTGGAGACACAAACTCCATAATCTTTTGCAAGCTAGAATGCAAAGATTGTAACTGGAGTATGTACTCATTTTATTAACTAGCATTTTAATATTCATTTTAAGTAATTGATTTCATTAACACATTTTTAAGTGTAATGAATAGTAATGTACAACTCAAAGGTGTAACATCCAGTAAAGCTGTTAAAGCCCCTCACAGTCTACTCCTACCATTATAAGTTTAGATAAGACAAAGTGGAAGGAAGAAGGCTAACAAACTAGAAGTATGGAGCTGGCATAGTTTATTTTCTTTGATATTTACCAGAACAATGCTAGCTCTATACTGCTAGCAAGTGCAGGAGGAATCCAACTGAAGCATTAAAGGACAAAAAAGCTCAACTAAAATTATTCACTTTTCAGATGACTACTACTATTTAGAGAAGATGATATGGGCGTATAAGAGCACAATATTCAAAAGTATTCTTTCCACAACAAGCCCCAGAACTACTATATCCAGTCAAGCTGAAAGCATTTCATTCATTGACCAGGAATGAAACAGCAGCTGTAAATGAGTCATGCTGCTCTGCTACCCTAAAGCTTGCTTTATTGCATTGTTCCCACAGATTCTCTCTCAAAAGAACTATGAGACAAATATGTAAAACTGGAGAGGAGGAGGAAGCTGATGAAATCTGTTGTGTGAGCCACTTTCAAGATGTCAGTTTACTTAAATAAAGCATCTTCCTGTTCTATGTGTCGTTTTTTTACAAGCAACATGAAGGGAAATGCAAAATAATCTTCAAACTATATAATCTATTCAAGTGTCTTAAATAACTTACTAAGGATGTTAACCCACCAGTCATTCAAACTTTTAGTAAAAAAAGACTAAAACTGAAATGTCACCCGTCAGATTCTGAAAATGCCACTTCCTATTAACAACAGTATCATGCATCTGAATTCCAAAGTGTTTATTTTCCTTCGTGATCGAATAACATCAAGTAAGTTACTGATAACTAAGTACAGAAATAGGTGAAAATTAACTTTGACAAGATGCCAAAAATTTTAAAAAACAACAAACAATCAAAAAGAAGGATTGTACATCAGACTAGAATTTCTATTTTTTCTTTTTTTAAAAGTTATTGTTCATTGAAGTACTATCACTCTCCAAAACTCCTTAGGTTTCACTCAGATTTATAAAGGAGAATATGATCTCATTTGCAATACTCTCCCAACACTGTGCTTACACTTCTGGTAGCTTTTGTTTCTCAGAAAGAGACACTACTCAAAGTACTTAATACCTTGAAAGACTTTAATGCAATCAGGTTTTCCTAAGGCCTCAAGAGGGCACTGCCACTTTTTAATACACACTTAAATGTGCACATCTCAGATGACTCTAAATACACGCTCTTTCTGTTATTAGTATATTTTGAAACATACTTACCTAAAGTCCATGCAAAATAATACTTGGGTCTGGCAGCCATAAGAGACACATACAGGTAGAAAAACCTTACAGGCCATGATGCTGTAGCTCTGAAGTTATCATCAATGTTGTATTCCACAGGCAAAGTTTTTGTAATAGTCATGTGGAAGAGTAAGGACAGTCCACAGATCAAGAGTTTCTGTGCCACAGCTATCTGAAAATTTAAGATGGGAGATTCTGTAAGTTTCATTTTTTTATCCTATGTGAACAAAGGAAAGTTATTATCTTCCTTCAACTTACAGATATATACATATGTTAATTTTTCAGTAATATATACACTAGCAACTTTAAAATAGTTTATAAGAAATCTCTTTTTTATAGAGACTCGAGGAATATTTTTATATTGATCAAGTGAGCATCACTTCCGGCCAACACAACAAATCCAGTCTGACTACAGTGAGTCTCTAAAAGCCCCTTTAATAGCCAGAGCACCTTTTGCAACTCAATTTTGTTTTCTTATTTTCTTGTCAAATTACTGAAGCAATTAAATTGCTAAGCCATCATAACATAAAACATATAATCTAGGACAAAATAGTATTATTACTGCAGAGATTCCAAAACAATGGCAAAACCTCAGTTTCTTTTCAGGACCCTTTGGCATAATGCAGGTATTCAATTGCTGCCAACTCAAAACATCAATCATGTCTGTTAGATTATCACAGCATCTAAATTCTAAACCAACTAAAATACTGAAGTGATTTAGGAATTTCAGCCCAAATTTCAGCCATTCAGTTCTAGATAGACCTGTTTTCCTAATCAGAGTGATCAAGCTACAATGGGACAAATACACTCACAGATATGTTAAAGTCTATTGTTCAGATAAGACCTACTCAAATTTTCTCAAAACTCAGCTTTGCTATAACCACCACAGTAGAGAGTATGTATTTGCAGTAGAACTTTTCTATGGTTCTATTATAAAACAGACAGATAGCAATATATGCCTGACACTGACTGCTCCAAGTCACTAGTCTGATCCACATCCCAAGGGCAGATACCATGTTTAGTGAAAGTCCCCAGTAACATACTAAACCTTGCACCTTTAACAAAAGAGATGTTTGAGAGCTAATTCACTTAAATGTAATTTTTGAGGTTTTATGTAATTGCAGTATTAAAACACACATTTACACTACGATTATACAAATACTAAACTTGACAAGAAAACAATCAATTTACCTTTGTTTGAAGCATCAGAACAAATACATAACCAGAATCTATCTATTCTGTTTCCAGTACACCCACCCAGACTTTTCAAGACAACATCCTGCATCACTGAGAGTTCAGCTCCAGTTTTATTTCCAAAAGAAAGGTCAATTCTTTTCCGTGATACAGAACAGAGCAGTAAATGTCCAACTGAAAGCACACACTTTGGCAAGACACACATTATCAAAGATTCACCCAGTTGCACAGATGTAAGAAGTGGTACAACCTGATTAAAAAAATTAGACTTGAAAAAGCTGTAAAACAGTGAGGGTATTTTTGGATATTGCATATATTTCACTTGGCTCATCTCAGAAGATATTTCAGAGAGGACCAGGAATACCAGCTATTAAAAAAAACATCAGCCAGATAATTCAGGAGGCAACCACCTATTAACGGTTAAATCTGGTGCTTAGTTATTTGTTTCTACTTCCTTTCTAATAAACTTCATTTAATACTTTATTCTATTACAAGAGTTCAGTGTGAAGAGCATTAATTTTCTAAACACATTCCTTTGTTATTCTGGAACTATTAATAATTTCTCTCTTTGCTACAGCAGAGGGAAAGTTCAGTTGGCTTAACGCCCTCAGGATCTTAAACAGAAATGAATGTTCATAAAATCAGTTACTATTAAAACTAATCAGTCTTTAATTCTGGTATGCAGTATCTGACAAATGCAAAAGTCTGATATTTGTAGGTATCAGAAGGCATCACCCCAAGTTCTGAAGACATTTGCAAGGATTTAACTTTAAGGCCTAAGCCATAATTACAAGTCATGCTCAATTCTCCAGGAGAAACTATTTATAATCTGCTAACAGTAACATGCAAGTTAAAACATAAGTATGAATATGTAAAATAGGTTCTTTCCATCTGAATATAACCACGAAGTCTCAAAAAATGTTTTGGTCACTTATAATGTTATCTCTGTTCAAAGACCTGCTTTGTGCCATTGCCTCTATTTACCCATTTTTCTATTAGTCAACGTGTCATTCACCTGCCGTACAAATATGCTTTGTATTTTTCTGAAGGTTCTTAACTGAATTGTGGGGGTCAAAACACCCCTTTTAAGAAAGAGCATTAGGATTTCAACAAAATTTATTTTAAGAAAAAAAATCATGAACTAACACAGTACTCTGCCATAAATTAAACTTTTTTGGCTTTTTTTTAATTGCACTACTTCACTCAATAATTATAAATCCCAGCACACTGATACCACTTACAGGTATCAGAATCAGGGATAATAGTGTCCTTAGAAAACTGTGGGGGAGATAAATATCCCACCTCTACAAAGACAGGGAGCTGCTGTTTCCAGCCTGGTTTAAGCAGAGTTTCTGAGGGCCAAGCCAAACACAGGCTGCAATGCAAAGCAGAGCCCTACCCTGCTCTCCACTCCTTTGCTGCAGGTTTGGCTCATGCTCCTTAGGCTGTCAGATTAGAGAAACAAATCAGATGAAAACCTAGATTTTTGGCATTTGAGGGGGGGGTGTTGTGTTTTGTTTGTTTGAGATCTTTTTTTTGTAGGAAGGCATGGTTGTATGTTTGGTGGGTTGTGGTGGGTTTTTGTTTTTTCAAGCCAAGTTAGTTTCAGACTAATCAAATTATCTGAATCAGACTACAACACTGCACTGACACCAACAAAATTACTGTCAATTGTTCAATTACCTATTGAAATGCATTTGGTAAAGCATTCATTCACTTTCTATTACTTAATTAACCAGGTTATTAATAAAATTTTGTTTGCCAAGGCATAAATTGGCAATCACTGAATTGCACAGTCACATAGGAGGGTTGGTCAGTTTTTAAAAAAATGAAGTAACTTGAAATTTCATTTATTCTTTAAAGTTTTCAACATAGCAAAATAACTGTTTTGTTAAGGAATTAAAAGGCAGTAAGATGCAGGATAACTTTGACCTCAAAAGAAGCAGGAAATACAAATTATTTTACAACAAAAAGGTTAAATTACCTAGTCTAGTTTTGATGAACAACTGGGCATACTATAAAAATATCAAATATGATCAACACTGGGAAGGGAAGGAGGTACTTAAGTTAGAAGACAGTTCCAGGACAAAACTAAATGTGCATAAATTAGATTGGCATATAATTAGGTTGAAAACTAGATACCTAATTGGAGAAAAGGGTTCAGGAGCAGCTTTCTAATTGAAGAAATAAAGGTAAAACACTCCCAGCACTCAGAAATTTTAGAAATAAATTACTACATAAACATGTATAATATATTAAAATAGATTAAAATGTAGAGAGGAATCTTCAAAAATTTTATTTGAATTAATTTGTTCTTAGGTTGATAAAGAATCAGTACATAATACATAATATTGAACGGTATTAAAGCACATTATTCTGGGGAGGTTGGTACCTCAGATAAAAACTATAGATAATTAAGCAAGAACATTATAACCTGTAGGAATATTCTGCATAATAAGCAAGAAAGCAGATATCTGCTGACAGGAATCTTGTATTTTAAGGGTAGCCATAATAAAAAGAAACTTACAAAGACAGATATTAATTTCTGAGAGTTGACACCACTTTGAGCACCAACAACTGATAGCTTGCAAAAAGGCACAATAGGAAGGATATAAGAAGTAAGTTTTAATATGGTGACTTGATTCATTTAACATGCAATGAACACAGCAAAAGTACTAATCCAAGTTAACATCATGCAGTCAACACACAGTATAGAGGAGGAGGCTGCCATGAACTAATTTGGTTATGTAATTATATTTAACAAGTAATGAAACTTACTGTAACTCAGCTCAAGAATTCTTTTTTTATTTATGACTAACATTTGCTGATCCCCACTACACTTCAAATATTTTTGAGTTAACTAAAAATTTATTCTTCTTGAAATAATAACAAATTAAAGTGTTAATATAAAGTTAATTGATTTAAACATTCTTGTAGAACAAGACAACTAATACTTTAATTGATACAGCAAATGCAGTAAAATTGTGTCATTCATCTTTCTCCAAAAGCACACAGTACTCACTGGTGTTATAAAATGCAGCCAGATTTCTGTAACATCAATTGGGAGATGAAGTAACAGGTGCATAAACAGCTTCTCTTTGTTTTTATGTCAAAAGCTAATGCAGCATAAATTGCAAAAGTTTCAAGCATCTTAGGAGCAATTAATTTTAAGAAAAACCACTTACCTGAAAGAAGAAGCCATCATAGGTTTATATTTATTTCTATTGACCTTGTTCATACTACTAGCAAGATTATGTGGTAAAAAGCCAGGAAGTCCTATCAGGCAATCAACAGATGTGTGTCCAGAAGTACTGATACAGCATTGATTTTACTACATAACACTTTTCTGCAGAAATAGGATTCTAGTACACAAGACTTTACTGGGCCAAAATAATGTTTAGAAACAAAAGCGGCCTGCAACTTTGTCAATACAACACATCAAAGCAGAGCATGGGCCATGTGATGCCAATCTACACAAGGAACTCTCCCTGTGTCTTTCACCTTCCTAACTTGTTTCACAGCTCACTTGGTACGAGCTCATGTACTCTATCAATTTGTGGAGCACCTTCAAGTGTTATCATCCTCCAGCCATGAGTTAAGATTCCAGCTGTGCAAGTTACTACAATCACACAAGATAGGTAGAATGGAACATGCAAAGAGTCCTCACCCACTTTCCAAGGATGGAAGTGATTGGAGATGCCCCAACCAACTGGGAAGCCCTCCCTGTTGGCCCAGCTCTGGGGCCGTAACCTCTAGATGGTAGAACAAGACAAGTAGCTGCATGTGGGAATGCCTCCATCTGCTCCAAAAATAGTTGGTCTCAAGATAAGCAGAACATGGGCAACCGGTGCTGGAATTAGCAAAAGCCATCCATGTGAAGTGTTCCAACAGACCCAATGAAAATTCTGCCTCTTATGTGAGGTACAAATTATCTTAGGCACATGCAAATTTAAATGCCTAATACATTACTATTTAAGACAATATGAAAAGAGTGAAAAAATAATATTCAGTACTCTGGGCATTAACCTAATTGGACTAAATTTTAAAAGTACCAAGTTTTGTGAGCTTTTGATTTAAAGTCAGGTCATACAGTCTCTCGCATGAACAGTTTTAATTTAAAGATGGCTTTTTACCACATAAGCTTGTTAGGAACTCCAAATTCATCTGCTTTTATCCACAAGATTCAGACTGGAAACCATGGAGAGAAAACCTGCCTTTAAAAAATAAGCATATAACTTTTTGAACAGGGAACTATTCTGTTGATGAATGAACTCCAGATACAGCTCAGCAGTTATGCCTGTAAATGAAGAGTGCAAACCAAGCTTCCCATGCAATGATTACATAAGCATCAGCACTGCAAGAGTCATACATCTTACATTTGGGGAAGGATCCGTTTGTTCATACTTTGTATCTTCCTTCCCATTTGCTTCAGACTGTTGCAGTTGGTATGATCTGCCTTCAATGAAAGTAATATAGTCTTTGTAAGAGCATAACGGGCCTGCCAGGATACCCATGAAATTACAGTTGTAACTTAAATACTCCAGTAGACTTGGCATGCGTCTGTAATTCAAAGACAAGCAACTCGTGAGATGGATTGTGCAGTTCTTCAGGATTTCCACAGTAGGAAAGGTCATACTCCACGCCATCGCTCCCTCTGACTGCAGCAAAAACCACATGGACAAGAGCAGTTTGTCTGTCTTTAGTAATCACAGCTTGAAACATTCTACACATTGCATTTCTTTCCAACCCAAACTGAGCATTTTCAGACAGATCCCCTGAACTCTACTGAGTCTCCTTCCTCAGTGGAAGTGTCTGACTGAAGCTGAGCCTGAGGAAGGAAAGGGAAGGCTGTTTTCCTAAGTGTTTGTTCAACTGTATTAAGTTCTCTATTTTCCCCTCAACAATTGAATCAATAAACAAAGGTTTGTGTTAACTGGCAATAATTTCAATTAAAGCAAATGTCTCAACACTCTCTTGCCCAAAAGCAATATACTATTTTCAAGTGTCCTGAATAAAGAAATGAGAAAAGGCAAGTTAAATACTGAAAACCAGAATTTAACAATGTTTCTTCACCAGCTACTTCAGATGTGTACTGTTTACTAGACTCCTATCTGATATGGCATTCATTTGCATAGACTGCATAGAACTTAGAATGTATTTCTAAATAACTATAAAACCTACTTCTAGTGATATTTTTTCAGAGGAACAGACATACAAATTCAACTATAAATATATAAAAACATGGATCTGTTTTACATGAGCTCGTAAACTCTGTCATTAAAGTGAGCTGTAGAAACTGCACAGAGCATTAAAAAAGCACACAAAACATCCCCAAAAGAAGAATGTCTAAAGGCCTACCTTACAGCCAAACACCTCTGTGATGGAGTCAAATCTTCATTTTTCCGAAACATTCCTAGGAAAGAGCATAGGAAAAAGAAAAAAATAAAGAAAAGCTAACACCCCCCACATTAATTAGCAGCTTCATTACTCAGCAAAACAAGCCTCATGCTGCAATGTAATTTCTTTATGCCTCAAGCAATTTCAGAACTATTATGTCACATAACATTTTTGCTGGAGTTGGATCAAACAATTCTTACTGACAAAGTTACAAACTCTCATATCTTCAGTTATATCCAGCAGTGCCTAAACGTGAAATCACGTGGATTTCAGGAAAGCATTAAGACAACTTGAAAAAAGTGTTAACAAAACCAGTTCTCCTACATTAGTTGAGACTTTTCAAAGTCTGCAGGTTTTAAAACCCTTTATTTCCAATTCTGGAAACAGGACAAGGCGCAAACATTGCCATTAGTCACTGCAGTTTTGATGCATAAAATGAACACAGCCCAAGAGAGATTTTAGCAACTCAAAACTTACAGCAGACATCAACAACAGCTTTGCACCGCAGGTAAAGGTTGTGATCAAGGTCCAGTGAAGCAGGAAGGGCAGCAAAGGTGCCACAGTCTTTATCCTGAGCACTAACAAGAAGCTCTAACCCCTGGTAGCAGAAGGGGGCAGTCCAAGTCCAAGTTCAGCAGCAAGACTGACTTTACCTTCTTGCTGTATGTGGCTATTTCTGAAATGCTGACGACCTAAGACTTTCAACATTTTCATTTATTATAAAACACACTAATTCAGGGGAACAAAAATAGTAGAGCTCCCTCCTTCAGACAGCCCTGGCTAATACCAGCCAGCCTGCCTGACCAAAGGACCACTTCAGCTCCTCCTGCAGCCTTCTCTAGTGGCTCAGATATTCCCACATGCAGCCATTTCCTGCTGTTCATATTTGCATTTTTTCTTTGCCATTACAAGTACTAAAAACTTCATGCACATAGCTTAGCTTCCTAAAGAAAATCAAATTTATGGGAACACACTTCAATTATCTTCCTCCACAGCAGTGCTTAAACCCAACAGCCAATTTTTATTCAAGTTTGACAAAAGAGGAGGGAAATATAAATATGAAATCCTAATGTGCTTTATGAAAATAGTGTTTCTATAGAAGATACTCCTCCTCTCATAGAAAGGTTGCTTTCAACCCCACTCCTTGATGCCAGTAAATCCATAGAGGGGAGCCCTCACACTTGATGCAGGGTAAGTTTCAACTGTAGCCAATTTGCTTTAGATATCAAAATCAGTCAGCCTTATGACAAAAAAAGGATTGAGGAGCTATGGGGAATTAAAACCTAATTTAATTCTATGACTCATAGAAACACTTGTTATCTACAAAGAATATAATTCTGTTGTCTTAGTGTGACTCCAGTGTGGCCATGATCTATACATACTTATGACTTCAAAACCACACTTTTATGCTTCAACAAAGCTGAGAATAGAGAGGAGTTACCAACTTGCCCTCTTCTTTCACTATGATCTGGGAAAATGCCTTGGTCCTGATCCTTCAAAGTCAAAAGTCACCCCCAATCATACTCACTCAAGGCAAGAAAATGAAGACCAAATTATCACCCCCTCATTTCATGCAGTCCCTTCTCTTCCTCATCATTACATTTTCACATCTTTTCCTTGGTTCTTTAGCAAAGACTTCTATGCTAATAAAGGCACTCAATAAAAACTGGAAGAATTTTGAAAGATTCTGTAACCTTTAAGGGCATAATATTACAGTTCCCAGGTAGTGAATCTCTGAATTTAATACAAACAGAAATTTAACACAAAGACACCTACAGATGGATGTAGATCCCACCACATGGCTAGTGAAGTATCCCATACAGAGCCTTCAGTCTCTCACAGCCCACACAATGCAAACTGACTGGAGCAGAAGCCTCCTTTGCCATTATATTCCATGTCAGTATTATACCCTTAAGTCAGAAAGAGGAAGCAATCACCCAGTGTGTCCAATAAACTTGCATAAAGCCAGATTAGCCATTAAGAAAAGATAATTAGTCAAATGAAGTATTTCACATCATTGGTGTGGTATGAAAGAGGAGGAAAAAACCCTCAAACCTGAAATAGAAGAATCTAACCACTAAATTATGATGCGTGGTTTTGGAGAGGTAGGAGGAAAGAAATGGTCTGTTTAAAACAGGTTTTAATTATATACATACATATGAAGTCATTTAAGGCCCAAATAACTTTGTGAGCAATGCACTTGCTGTCTCAAACATACTTTCTCCACGTAAGCTTCCATTAATTTTTAATTTCCCTATCTCACTAAGGTTTCCCTCCAGCCAGCAGATTCTTTGAGGTCAGGTTAGTGGCTTTCCCTGTTTTGTTGGGTTTCTTTTAAATGCCTTCTCAGTGCCTTGAAGGCCTGTTTATGGTTTTAGCACAGCATGCAAGAGCATGATGATCTCTGTCATACTCTTGAAAGCTTTCAGGAAGCTACCATTAAGATTTTTTAAATCACAGAAAATAAACATGGAAGAGGTGCTTACATTGTTGCTTATTCAGTATGAGATGAATTAATATATACATATTCACTATTTCCCAGGCCCATGGGAACAGAGACCTTATAAACCATAGCTGTTCCACTACCTACTACACACCAAAGATGAAGAACTCCTGCTTCAGCAGCACGCTGCTGCTAGGGAACTCATGAGGCTTTGTAATATTTATTTGGGGATTTTCAGAATTGCTTTCTTCTCTCCTAAAGCAGGAGACTACCACAACTGCAGCTCTTACTACCAAATCACAGAGCAGAGATTAGAGAAAATGGGTTTTATCAAACATCTTTTAGAGAGGTGAAACAATTTAGTCACTCAGCAACTGTAACTCCATTTTCTCATCTGTAAAGCAGGAAATACCCCTATGTTCCTTTCTTGGTAAAAGAATTTTGTAAATCATCAGTAAAAAAAAAACTTTCCCATGTGGTCTAGATCATGAGGAAGTTCTATCTTCACATTCCTTCTCAAGAGCCCATATCCTAGTGGTAAGAAACCCAACATCCTTAGGCTCACACCACTATCCTGCCACACAGACTTGATTATGGGATATTATGTCTGCTTCTGAGTTGTCACTGCAAAAGTGTTTACAAACATATCATGGCATCACCCCAGCTTTGTGGTTAAACTTATCCACTTTTGTTTTGTATGGAAATCTGTCTAATCAGTAACTAATCATGTTTAGATATAGGATTATATATATTAATAATATGCATAGATCCTATTGCAGGCTCTGTTGCAATTACAGTAAATTTTGTGGTTCTGAAATGAATCACCAGCTGAGCCCAAATGCATGTTGTTATTAAAACACTTTAAGATCCAAAGACAGGCAGACAATAACAGTTTTAGTTGTCACTACACTGGCAGCAATAAAGGCAAATAGCTATGAATGCCGACTGAGTAAAATTGCAAAAAAACTACAAAAAAGCAAGAAAATTTACAAGTCTTAATATTCACAGAGCCATACAAGCAAAATACAGACTCAAAACTATACTTGAAGACTTAGAAGGGAAAAAATACAATATAATTCCTTTAATCACTAAGGACATATATGATAAAAAATTATTTGGTTAACTGATACTGAAACAGTAATCACCATGCTGTCACCATCATAAGAGAGAGCACACTAAAAATAATAAAAAATAAAATTAAGAGGTAGTTGGAGAGAGCATTAAAAGGAACTCCTAAGCACAATAAGAAAGCAACAAGTTACCAAAAAAAAAAAAACAAAAAAACCCAAAACAGCATCACACCATGGCAGTTTCACTGATATAATTAACAGAAATATTAGAAAGCAATGTTTTTTGTTAAATAGCTGCAAACTTTTGGTTCTAATAAAAATTTATTTTTCTCCTTTAACTCTGTTATTCACCTGAAGTGTTGCATAAATAAATCTAAATCCTGCCATAAAGAATTAATATGGACACCAGCAGTTTCCAACTTATGTAAAAACATTTCTGCCTTTAGAACATACATGTGAGATGCCAGGGTAATCAGCAAAAAACACAAAGCAAGTGTTAACACACTGACTACTTGTTTTTGGCATTGCTCATTTGAGTAGTAAGGAACTGCAAGGTAAGAACTATCAAAGGCTGAAGTTCAAAATGTAAATCAGAATACATGAAAGACACACTCCAAATCTCTTCAGGTGTAAGTTAGTGATCCATGCAAACTTCTGAAAAGTCTGTATTGTACAGCAAACCTGAGGAACAGAATCACAGAATAGGCTGAGTTGGAAGGGACCCACAAGGATCATCAAGTCCAAATCCTACAAAACTTGCATTTCATTTCCCTGCTTTAAAAAATCCCTCATTATAAGAACACAAGGGTGTAACAGATATAGAGGGATAGCTGATATTTGTGTATGGGATTCCATACTAGTTTTCAACTTGGAATCAAGTATATCCACTTATCTAGAGAGACACTTGGATATGCAGCATGAGTGAGTGGCCTTTGTGGCTACATTCAGTTCACTCCAGGACCTTCAAATGAAACCAGCTGAACACAACAAACTGGCTGCCACAGAAAGATCAAGTCCAAAAGACTGGCCATTAGCAAACACCAGCCCAGCTACCACTGGAATCTTGAAGTTTACCAGGAACTTCCAATACAGCAACACTTTTTTTTCCCAGCTGTTTATTT
>WEIU01015942.1:462845-509372 GCA_013389925.1 Aegithalos caudatus
AAAAGGGAAGAAAGAACAATTTAGATACAAATTCGGGATTTTTTTTCACTTATAAATACCAAGGGAAGTTTATATTTGGAGTCCACGTTAACCACCCTAACTAAGCTGGAACATCTTCAACGCAAGAACAAAGTGATTTGTTTTTTAGCTTAAACCATTGCACAGCTTTCAATGCAATGAGATGAATTTAAGACTTAAATGTAGTTTTTTATATCACCTGTCTTTTATTACTCCATTAGGTTTACAAATACAGCTGAAGTGTTTCACATGTATTTTCTACTAAGTTTATTTGTTTTTACAGGGAGAAGAGTAAAGAAGAAAGGACAAAGCAATACTATTCATTGTAAATTACAGCAGCAGTAAGCAAAGGACAAGAAAACTGTAGCAAAGATGAATATTAAAATAAATTATTTAGCTATGCAGACCACTTGCATGGTTTCTACTCACACCTGATCCTATCTTTGATTTTTCCATCGAGAATTATTATTTACTTCAAGTAAATATATCTGGCAAAACAAAAACCCAGCATAATTATGCTGGCTCAAACAGAGTTCACTTTGTTCTGAATTTGATACACTTGAGTGAACCTTAAACTGTCCAAGAAATATTCTGCCCTGGCTAGCCAAGTCAGTTTTGTACTGAGAAATTATACCATTTTCCCAGTATCTAAGAGCTTTTGCCTGATGTGAATCTCAACATCACAAACCCCCTCCCTGGGGTAGGGAAGCAATGGGGAATGCATAAAGTAAACAACTAGAATTTAGAAATTTAATTTTGAAATCAGATCTCAAAAAACTCCTCAGGGGTTGAATTTACCTAGAAGTATCTGAGCTGGAGACAAGAAAAAAACCAAACCAAAAAAACCAACAACCAAACAACAACAAAAAAAACCCCAACAAACAAAAAAACCCTCACAATAAAATAATCATTCTGTACAATGGGCACTTAGTTTTGTTCATGTCTTGAGTGCTCTTGGCATTTTTATAATACATTATGTTGGCACAGAAACAGAAATCCAAAAGCCCTCAAGTCCTCCTTCATTAACAGGGATACACCAGTATTTTGCCATATGGTTCAGTCCATCAAAATTACTTTTTTTTTAGATAATGTTTAAAATGGTTTCAACATACACAATTATTTCCAGTCCTCCAAATGCAGTCAGGGAAAAATTTTTTCTATGCTAATAGCAGTGCCCCAAAATCCTGATACCAAGACTAGAGTGACACCCAAGGGTCATAAAGGAAGAAGACTGAACAGGAACAGATAGTCTGGTAAACCCCTCATACCTTTTTCTAGCATTTAATCTGTAGGCCTGCCTGGTGCTGGCAGAAATCCCCAGCTGACTCTAAACATAACGGGTTTTCTTTCTGTAAGCAGACATGTGACAGCATGGGTCCTGCCTGGTGGAAGGATGGAGTCCAGGAGGAGCTCAGTCAGCCCTTACATTAATTCCAGCTGATAAATCTGTCATAGTTATCACAGCAGACCCTGGAATTCTATTTTTTTTTTCTCCTGAAGTGGCTATTCCAGTATCATCAAATATTTGGCTGAGGAGCAAAAATCTAGAGACTAAAAGAAGAGGAGTCCTTCCTGGCACAGTGAGGCTGTGAAGCAGGATTCTAACAATCCCTTTTAGGTGCTGGCAGAAAGGCAAAGGAGGCAGCTGGGATCTGTTAGTACTGCAGCCAGGACCACACAGCTCTGCACAAGCAATTGCATCTCCAGCATGAAGTGTCCCCAGCTTTCTCCACTGTCAGTGCACTGAGACCTTCCTTCAAATTTTGAGCAGATCTTAGCTTGAGCACCACAGACAGGCACTGCATGCTAGGAGAAATACCTAAGTAAACACACAAAGGCCTTTTGGGGCTAACCACTATATGAATCCATGCCAATCTTTAGAAGAATTTGCTCGTGCTAGAGCTCAGCAGCTGGTTAGGCAACTTTAGTAATTTTCTTGAGCTTACTTTCCTTTCCCAGAATCAGAGAAAGTCTTTTTCCTCTGCCTGTTTCGGAAGTAATCTCTGTCTGTCAAGGGAGCATATGCAGCATATGCCAGAGATCTAATGTGATATGCATACATCCAGCTCCAAAACTGGTGCATGAAAGGATGGTTTAAATCTGCCATCTCAAACATACAAACAGAGAGTTGGATCTAGGCTTCAGAACAGAAGCACAGAGCTCATAAATTATGGAATGGTTTGGGTTGAAAGGAACCTTGAAGATGGTCTACCTCCATCACCTCTGCCCTGGGCAGAGACACCTTCAATTAGATCAGATTTCTCCATCCAGCCTGGCCTTGAACATCTCCAGGGATAGGATGTGGGAATCTTTGGACATGTTGGACCTAGCAGAAATCTCTGAGCTACCACTAAACCATCAGAGCCACACCTGGAAACAGCACAGTCACATTTGAGCAATGGTGTGCTCAAGCTCTACTAATTGTTTTGAGAATGAGAACAACAAAGTGCAGTTACACTGTTTCCACAGCCAGCTCAGAACTTTGATCACTGCCAAGGTTGTACACTTTGGCCCTACAGTGAACTGGAAGGAACAGCATCTGGATTACAGTTTCACTAGTAATGGTGAAATTAAATTCAACATCAGTAAATCTAGTGTCTTTATACATATGACTGTGTTGCAAGGTCTCATTAGAGCCAGTGGAGATCAGTCAATAGAGGCAGGGGCATCTGACAAGGGAACCAGTTCACGCTCACACCTAGTGGTGGGTGAGCTGAAATGCCCTCCGGGCTCTCCTGTCCACACGGATCACATCTCTGCTGACTGCAACTGGAACTGGGATATCTGGCTTGAAGGCAGACACTTGGATGTAAGACAAATGTAGAAAGATGTTTTGGAAGGTAAGAAGATAAAAATAACAGAAAAGATGATCTCAACCATAAGAGCTTTTGGCTTCGGCCTACAAGTTAATTATCTGGACTACAAGCCTGTTACCAATAAAGACTGAGAAATACCAATAAAGGCTAACAAGTACAATTCTATCACAGGTTATGCTAAACTACAAAGACCACTGCCACTCACAGTACCCCTGGAAAGTATTTCATGCATTATTTTAAGCAGACTAGCAAATTCTCCCCCATCTCTTTTTTTTCCCCAGAATATATACTCTCCTTTAAATCAACAAAAGCGCTATCACAGTAGCAAACTTTTTCTAAGAAATGTTGTGTTTCACTTCTCTGTGTCCGTAGCAGAAGGAATAATTACCAATATGGTTTTATTCTGCCCATTTAGTTCTGTTTTGCTCCTACACAATTCAAGTCAAATATAGGTATAAGTTCATGATATAAAATGAGGGCACACAGAGACAAAACTTTATTTTTCCAAGGTCTCTGGGACTACCTCAACATCCAGGAACCTGTCTCCATAGCTTTCTCCTTTGGGAACATCTAACATAAAATGAAAAAGAAAGAAGCTAAAAGCTAAATTCCATAAAACATTCAAATTTTCCTCAAGAAATGGTATCACACTGTGCCAGGAAAGCAAGTACACCAGACACAATTCAAGGTTCATCATGATATCAAGGGTGATAGCAGACACTTTAATGAAAATATCAAAGAGGAAAAATTCCCATAGCCACCAAATCCTGTATGCCATTAAGACAGGAACAAGAGGCAACAGATAACACAGTGGTGGTTCTAACAAGAACAATTGTTCACAAAAATTTAGTCATACAAAGTTTGTATGACTAAAGCATACTTACTTACATATTTGCATGTGTGCCAATATGTACATACACGCTCAGCTTTCTCCCAAAGTTTTAAAGGTGGAAACAATTAATTTGGGGGGGAAGCAACCAATAAAAAAATCCCACAACAGGTACAGTATCACTCAGGAGGAAAAGATAGAAATTTTATTTTTCTCCTTACCCAGAAAAATCAGCAGAATATTGTCCATAATCAAAGATATAGACCCTAGTAATTTGGCACACAGTGAGGTATCCTAAAGCGAAAACAAAGCAATACCTGGAAAGAAAATGGGAAAAAAATTCAATTAAAGACCATAAACATTTCTCCACTGAATAAAGTACCTTTTCAATACAGTTTAATCTCCAATTATTTCTACAAAATATTACATAATAGGAATCTGTAATTGCTCTTTTATTCTGCCTGAGGGTTTTTTGGTAATGTTTATTCTATGCAAGCACATACTTTTTTATTTTAAAGTGTGCAGTACAACCATATAAATTCTATTATCAGTAGCCAAAATATTTATTCACATAAATAAAGCCTAGAATTTATAATTGTAAGTGCCACTGTAAAAACTGGAAGTCCTGTAAAGAGAAAATTAGTCTGTTAAGGTTTTGGTGGTGGGGTTTTTTTGTATTTTTTGTTGGGGTTTTTTTGTGTTTGTTTTGTTTTTTGTACTTCAGAGTTAATTTTTGTCTGTATGAATGCAGAAGTTTTGAAAATGATACATCAAATAATTTCCATTGCATGTACTGCTATGCATTCAAAATTCAGTACCACAAACCACATTGCTGCTGTTTTCAAAAGAACTGGAAAAGGCAAGTAATTTTCAAATACACATTTTAAACAGCTGAGTGAAAAAGGAACAGGACACCTTTTGTCTTCTATTAAGCTGATCCTGAGCAAAGGTAAGAAAAACCCCACATACATGGACTAGTTTATGAAAGTGTTATATGTATGGTAAAATTGGTTCTGCATACCATTTTCTCAACAACACACTAGTGAGAACTGATTTGACAATACACCTCACAAAATCTGGCAGATATTTTTTGAAGTCCAAAAGGATAGTGAACGCCAGCAGGAACTTAACTAATCCTTTAGGACTTGAATGTATGAACTGTACAGTTTTTATTTCATGTTCACAAGACTGATGTGCAATGCCTACAGCAGACTGTATAATGCATTCAAAATCCAGTTAGAATGAAAATATTCATACAACAAACTGAAAATCATAGCCAGGACTAGATGAACTTCTGATTAGGTGAACTACTGATGCACACTGCAAGACAACCTTGGAACTTGGATTGAATGACTTTCTTTTCTGCATAAATATTTTGCAAAAATTTGTTAAGGTAAGAAAATCTAAGGTCTTAGAAATTATTCTTCAAGCTGACACTTGCTATATAAAATACCTGCAGTTTAACCTTTAACTGAAAAATGTGCTATATATAAACCATTTAATATTTTAAAGCATTCAACTTGGAAATTACAGATTGCTTTATATAGCATTAAATTACATGTGTTTTGGTGGAAAAAAAATTTAGAGGATCTGGTTTAGCAATAGTTTATTTCCTGTTTTCATTAATGTTCAAAATCCAGAAACAGTATTATACTGGGTGACTAACTGGTACAAAAGTGCTTGTAGGAAGAAAACATTGGCACAGGTTGACCAAAGATGTGACAGATGCCCCATCCCTGGAAACATTCAAAGTCAGCTTGAATAGGGCTCTGAACAACCTGATCTAGTTGAAGATGTTCCTGCTCATTGCAGAATGGGTTAGACAGCCTTTAAAATTCAATTCAAACTATTCCAGGATTCTATGAAATAAATACTAATCATCATGGCCAACAAGGTAGGGGTTTCTTACAACATTCAGATAATACTCACACTGAAGTTAAAGTGCAGAAATAGAAGAAAGAAAAACAAAACACCTTAAACTTCTTGATTAGATTCCAAATTTCAGTCTAAAACAAAAGCTGTCTTCCAACAGAGCAGTGAAATTTGCTATGTTGAACTCACCAAACACAACTGTGAATCTTAACTATCTTCCACTATGTCAGCAGAGTTACACACAGACTGGAAGACTGCAAATTCTTAGTTGATGAGTAAAACAGAGGAACTTGCAACCCATACAATGCTTTTCAACTTCCAACTGCATCTCTGCACATTAGTCATACCACATCACATATCCCTTGTTGATGAGAAACATCATTTCATCAGGCAAAATGCAGCAATATGTTCTCCCCTAAAGAAACTTAAAAGGTTTGACAGCTTGCACTATTTCTGTTGTTTCTTCTGCAGGTTTGTAGTGCAACTTGCTGATCATCCTAACTCTCAAATAAATCCACCTTTACTTTAAAAATTCAAATAAGATCTGAAAGTGTTTTGAGAACTTGCTGAAGTACCCTTACTGTATGTTTCTTACTCTTTTCAATGATTCATTCCGCAAAAACTCCCCTTAGATCAGAAAACTGAGTTAAGTTTTGCAGAGCTTAACCACATCAAGTGTTACCCAACTACAAAGCTAATTACAGGCTGCACACAAATGCAACAGTTTTACCCAAGGCTAGAGTTTCTCCACCAGTAGAAAAGCAATTGGCCTTAAAAGTCAGTGTTACTCTTTTCTTGCTTCTCACTGTATAATGTTCTTGGGAGCAGAAAGACAAAAGTATTTCATACTGAACATGAACAGCTACAAGCATGTCACAACATGGTAATTATTACAAGTAACTTTTAGACAAACTGACCTGCAGAACACTCTATTATGCAACAGAGAGACACAAAAACATTCACTTATAGTATGTCTGAGACTAATTCCCAGGAACTTCTGTCAATACGACCCTTACTTTATCTATCAACAGATGCAACAAATTCAAACATATCTGGAAGACACTGTAGCACATACCAGAAAGCAGAACACAGTGATGCTTTAAACTCCTGATTAAAAGTTTAAAAAAAAAAAAAGGAAATTCAGGAAACAATATTGGATACTCTATTATATAGACAGGCTTTTCTTGTACATGTATTCCATAGAATATTTCAATTCCTTACAATTTTGAACTTCTCAGAACACTAAAAACAGTATGTAATATGTTCTACCCATAAAATTTTATCTTTGCTTTAAAAATAAATATATTGAATAAACTACTTGATACTTTTTAAAAATATATTCTAACATATTATAAATTAAGTACCTTAAACTATACACATAAATATTACAATATATAGAAAATACTAAGTAAGCAGCCTCTCCATGTACTTCTTTAAAGAAGGTGTTTATCAAGAGAACATCCGTTTAATTCTGTTTTTTTTAAAAGGCAAATTAATCTCTTATTAGCAAACAAAATACATTGTATTATTCACTATTTTTTGACTAGTAATTTTTGACAAGTAACATTAAGCAACATACATACGAGGGATTTTTACCTTCGTGCATACATATAAAACCAAAAAGCATCATTCTATCTACATGTGTATGTATACACACACCCAGAGGGTTTGGTTCCTTCCTATTACATGAACTTTCTTCTACTCTCCAAACATCCTGATGGAATTTGATAAACATTTCCTATTACACTTTGTACTGCTAGCATTATGTAGAATGACTCCTGAAACACCATTTTAGCTAATGCAGAAAACTTCAGTCTTATCCCTGTACCCCTCTTTTTTATTATCATCACAAATTTAGCACAGCCAACACAACAGTCACACCAGCATTGCTCACTTCAGTGCAAAGTGGTTGGACTTTGAACAGCTGATTTTCTTTTCCTACAGGCAAAGCATTTTTATGCAGTGTCACCTTAAAAATTGACTCCAGGTGACACAGCATCATGGTTTAACTCCAGCTGGCAGCTCACTGCTTCCACCATACACACACCAGCCACGGGGAAGAAGTGGAAAGAAAAGGTGAACCTCATGGGCTGAGATAAGCACAACTGATTAACTGCAACTAGATATCATAATAATAAACATGCTAATAACTGATAATAATAATAATAATAATAATAATAATAGAAATCACAAGGAGAGGAAGAACAAATAATAGAACTCAAGAGAAAAGTGATGCACAGTACAATTGCTCACCACCTGCTTACTGAGGAGCAGATCAATCCCCTTCCAGGTAACTCCCCCCAGTTTATACACTGACCATGACACTCTATTGTATGAAATATCCCTTTGGCCAGCTCAGGTCAGCTGGCCTAGCCAGGCTCCCTCACAGCTTCTTGTGCACCTCTTCACTAGCAGAGCATGGTAAACTGACATGCATCTGTAAACCTACAATAAGCATTACCTAGCCACAACCAAAATGTCAGTTTAGTAAGAGAATAGTGTTATCAACACTATTCTCATACTACCTCCCAAGAACAGCAACGCACCAGCTACTAGGAAGAAAATAAACCTTGTCCCTAACAAAAGCAGGACATAACAGCAACCATCCTGCACATCATGTATAACAGGACAACATAAAGGCCCAGACAAAGCTTCCATCTCGCCCAGGATCCAGAACTGTGTCCTCCCCACAGCAGGAGCTCAAACACAGATGCCCAGGAATGCAGATCAGCAAAACAAGCTGCTGCTTCTGCAGAACAGAAACGGCTTCCCAGTGTTCTCCCACACTCAAACAATCAGCACTTTATACACCCAGATTCAAATACATTATCCGTGTGTTTAATAACCCTCAGCATACCCTCTATCAACTTCTGGCTCCAAAGGACACTCTCATCTTTACCACCCTCTGCTGCTCCAAACACACTTGAGTAAAAGCTGTTAATTTCAACATCTTCAGCATAACTATACACAGATTTGATAGAACTGAATGAGCCAGCAGAACCTACATATAGAAAGCTTCCACATATTTAAGAATATAAAGATTACATATATGGTTTAAAAGCAGAAACCCCATATTTTACCTGTGTTCCTCAGAAATTTTGGGTTGCTAGTCAAGAAAGAACATCCACAGGTAAATTCTAGAGCTTTGTATCTGCTGATGAGCAAATTGAGCAGCACATAGATCCAGGCTAACAATCAGCCACTGTATGTTATGTTTTTGCATAACGAGAGGTGGGAGTTGCATTTTTATTTTACACTTTCGGGGGACTCAGCATCTTAGTTATAAAATGCATGTTCCTACCATACCTATCTCTGTTTGCACAAAATGCAGCAAAAATAGAACTGTGACCTTGACAAAGGCAGGCTTTGAGAGATGTCATAACAGCTTCTGTTATTTTAGGCTCTTTTCATGCAGTAGAAGAACAACAGCACAATATGCTGTTTTGCTGGAAGAAAGTTAAATAAACCAATAAACATAGGGTGCTTTTTACCAGCTAGTTCACACATACTACAGATTTAGCCTTGAAATAAAGGCTTCATGTCCAGTCAAGATCTACTTCTTCCACTGTGTTAGGAAAAAGGACTTTTCTTTAAATGTGTAATTATTCCATTTCAAAAGGCAGACCTACACACCATGTAACATTATACTGCACTGATTTTTAGAAAAGGTGACAGAATAACCTCCGAGTTTTCCCAAGCCCTGTGCTGAAAGCTGCTGCCTGGCTTGCTTGTTTGTTTTTCTACAGATTACGGCAAATTAAAAAAAAAAAACAAAACAAAAAAAAAAAAAAAATCTTGCCTCTAGAGTCAGAACTGAATTCTTATTAAAATCCAGCTATATTAATTTTTTATATTCTAATGACCATAATCAGTTTGCATTGTTCACACTGAGAAGTTCAACTCTGTGCAGATAGAACATACAATATTTGCTTACAAAACTTCAAAGGGAAAAACGTACATCAAAACAAAAAGTCCAAAGTGTCAAAGCTAAACATCTAATTCTGCAATCATCCAGCACAAGCCAACAGAAACATTGATTAGAATTAGCTTAGTTTTGACTATCTGAAAGCAGCAAGGTAAGCTACTCTGTCTCAATCTGCTGTTTTTACACCAAAAAGAGTTGCCTATTTACACGATTTGTTTATGTATGCATTAATGACATAAATAATTGGTATTTCTTAGGAAATGGATCAGCTTTACAATATGAACAAAAACAGCCTCAGTGTGTGCGCCTCTAAAATACAAGCAATATTAATCCTTCTGGCCACTCAGAAGCCTCTGATTCACACACTAGTCTGTCCCTTCTGATTACTTCAAGCAGAGATCCAAAACGCTGAACTGAAATAAACAACAAATAAAAAGACAAAACCACACTGTCTATGAGCCCATTTCCAGAGAAGGAAACATTCATACCATCATGCTTTGGTAATAAGCAATCTGACTATCACATTCCACCCATTTTCAACCCTCAGCTGAAGATTTCTGGGTCTGACGACCATTTTAAAGCAAATTTACCAAGTGGACAGAGTTCTCCAGCATTTATCTCCAAGAGCAGCTCGAGAGAAGCCAGGGCAGGAGGGGCAGAGCCCGCACAGCGCTGCGTGTCCCGGCCGTGCGGGCCCTGCCGAGCCAGGCCCGCGCCCCTGCAGCCCCAGGGCCACGCTGGGTTTGCTCAGCCAGGAGAGCAAACTCCATCCAGGACCCATGGACTCCACACAAGGCTGGGTACAGGAGGATTCGTTAGCTCAAATGTCCCAGAACCATTTGTGGTGGCTTGACTGTTTGTTTACTGCAGATCAGCCGCTGACATTATCACTTGACTAATGTATTTTGATGTTTTGCTACATAATGGCAATGTAATGGGCTGGTAAAGTAAATCTTTACCAAGCTAAATTAAATTATCATTCCAGTTATAGCTACAGGTCATATTCCAAATGCAACATTAATACATGACAAATGCAATACAGATATTCTTGTAAAAAATGCATGTAAAAACACTTCAGATCTTCCACACGCTCCCTAACATTACATTCTCTTGCTTTCCAAACTCTACCCCTGCTCCCTTCAGTCCTAGAACATCTCAAGGATAAGAACAGCTTCAGACTCTCATAAATGAGAGAAACATCATCTAAAACAGACGACAGGCAGGAAGGAGGGTGCTTTCATGTCTTCCTTGGAATGGAAGAAACATACAGTATGGTTCATTCTTCCTGTAAGGCTCCAAAAAGAACACAGAACTATGAAAGGTAGGAATAAAAAAATTGATTTGATCCCCTAGAAAACTCAAAGCTGAGAGTTGATTATGTCCAAAATTGACTGTTAAACCGAGATGAGACGTGAAGGGTTACCTAAGTTCTCTCTCACTTGAAAAACCACGTTGTGTCATATCAACCCCTTTTTCTGCAATCACTTGAAAGTATAACAGTAAACAATGCAGATAAGAGCACCAAGTCTGACCTTTGCATTTTAAAAAGTTGACAATAGTATAGAGCACTTAAAAACACAAATAAGAAAGCCTAAAAGCTTCACAACACAATATCTGTAAAGGCAGAACTCCACAACACTGAAATCTGCCTCACAAAGCCCTGATGAAGGAAGTAGAATCTTGAGATCTTCTGACAAAATATGAGTACTTAGAGCTCAGAAAGCAAATAGCTGACAAGCTGGTGCTGTGAATTTTCATCTGTTCACTTATTTTTCTACATAATATTTGCCTAGCTATAGGATGTTTCAGCATCACAGCATGCAAGTGATTTTATGCTTACTCTGTCTTCTATGTGATACATAAGTAACTTTTCTGCAAATACCAGAACTGTGCCCAGTATCATTCATTTTGCAAACCAGCAGAAACCCATAGACCACAGAGTCAGAAAACAGTCTCCTGTTAGGAGCTTGATAGCAACACAACTTCTGAGAGTATTTTTAAGGAAATAAAAAGGTCATTACAGAACATTGACAACAATGGAACTACTGCAAGTGCTATTTTAAGGGATAGGCTTAATAGTTATAATGGTATAGAAGTGGTAAACTAGAACTGCTAACAAAATAGTTCATAATAATTATAATTCAGTCGAGCAGTAAGCTTTATACAAGAACTCACAGGTAGTTTAATGGAAGAAATTATCTATGGCAAAACAATAGCAAGTTCAATCATTAAACCCATCACTGTTGTTAACATGCCACTTGGCAAGTATCACCTTGGATACAGATAAGACAGAGCTCTTATTGCCATTCACCCACTCATCACCCTGCTGGAGCTACACATCCCCTCGTGCCCCATGCACATCCCCACCTTCTGTGGAGAGGGAGCAGATTCCCAGCTGCCTCAGCCCTCCAATCTCAGCTGCAGCCCCACATCTTTGCCTTGAGAGGCAACACCTGAGGCAGAGAAACAGTGTGACTACAATAGGGCCAGGAGAGAGAGGAGAGGTTTGCTCAGTCATGAGGTGATGCCAGCTGGAATTTGTGTTCAGCCAGCCAGGAGACATTTTCTGCATGTGTTAAGGATGGCAGCAGCTGGGGAACATACGGGATATGATTTGCTGAGAAGGTGGTTGTGCAGCCAGAATCAGTACACAGGGCAGCCAGCAGATTAATAAACAACCCAACTCCCTGCAAGCAGCATGCAAAACAAAAGGCCACAGGAATCAGATTAAGTTACAAAAACCAAGTATTTTAATGATTCCAAGACTGAAGGAAGGCCAGGAGTTTGTTCTAATAACCCAACACAGCTGTATTTTCTTTTAAACCATTTTTCAAAACAAAATGCCCTACAGAGGTATTTTATCAGAGAGGATGATGGTATTTATATTTCCCACCCTATTTTTCGCTTTGTGTCCAGGAAGAACTCAAACAATGCTTTGTTTCCAGCAGGGTACTGAATCAACTGCAAGCCCCACGGCTGGTCAGACCTGCACCAACACTGCAGCCCTATATCTTGCTCAGCTATTTACACCATCTTGCAATCAGACACACACCTCAAACAGCACAATTGTTGCAATAAAACACTTCTGGAACAAATAAAACCATTTCTGAAAAATACAATTTGCTTAAAACACAGCATAAATGAAACGTCTGCTTTTCTCCAATACTTAACATTCCTTTAACCTGGAAAGACTTATCCCTTCAGATAGATGACTTGTTTCATTTCTGTCCAATCCCCATCCCCCAGATAAATTAAAGCACTGCTACAATGTCCTATCTTCTGCATCCTTTAATCAATGCATGCTGATGTATATAACATTCACATGATGCATCAACGTCACCACTGTCACAGCATTTGTCATATGGCCCTGCAGAAACACACCCAGAGACCTAAATCAGCTGTTTCCTGCTCTCAGTCAGGAGAAAACCTGTGGGTAGCTCCATTTTCCTTGCTCCATGATGAAGCCTGGCACAGGAATAGAGGATGGCTACTTCTATTTTCGTGTAGATTTTTCTCCCACAGGTGAGAAACACTAATGACTATTTCCAGGCATGAATTTGAGATACTCCAGAAAAAAGAATGATACACAATACACAAGGAACCCATTATGGAAAAGCCTTGCATTTATTTTAGGAACATTTACACTTCCAGTTAGCAATGGAAAACAAACAAAAACCCCCAAAACAAACCAAAAACCCAACAAACAAACAAACATCACACAAAAAAAACAAAAACAAAAACAACCACAGCAAAATAAACACCTAGTCAATGACAATCTATGGTCACTTAGGGAAGTGACCTACTTCAACCACAAGCAAACAATATTGCACAAAAACATGTGTTTATGATCTTTAAATTAGAAAGTAACTTTGTTGCCCAAGTATGTATGCACCTAATACACATATTTGTATTTATATAACCCATAGCTTTTTTAATTTTTGATTTATTGGAATACTATCTTGATCCTGTTTCATGTATACTTGAACTTAGTGACACTTTTGGCCTAACATAACCTCTGAACTGCCTGCACTCTGGTTTGTCACCTTCCTGCTCTTCAGGGTAGATGTACAAACCATTTGTTTGTCAGTTTCTAATATGCTTCAAAAATTTCCCTTTAAATGCCCAGTGTAATCAAATTATCTCACAATTTATTAAAAATCAGAGAATTTTTAAAAATTAGAATTGCTCAGGTTATTCCAGACAAATTAATCATATGACCTATCCCTCACAGTAAGTTGTACAAAGCCAACTAATAGATACTTTGGGGTAGATTTATTCACAATATATGCTAATGGGAAGAGGCTACATTTCTGTAAAAATACAGACTTCATGTCAATGCTAAGAGGAATTTCAGGTTGTTCACCAACTATCCTTTGAGATGTGAGATTAAAATAATCAATTATTCACCTATTTGTATACCCCTATTACTGCCATTTGTCAATCACTCATCAAGATATTCCATTACCTTCCTGAGTTATTCTCTCTCTTACATTTCCTAATGTAAGAACTCACTACAAGCATCAGCTTTCAATTAATTGAATTCATGTAATAGAGAAATGACATTTAAGATTCGCAGAAGAAAATAAATAACCCTCAACCTTACTTCAACAGTTGCTTTCTCCCAGCATTCAAATACTTTTCATACTCACAACCTAGAAATTTCCTCATACTGGTTTCTTCTGTTTTGTACAACTAGGGATATGACCAAATACAATGAGCCATTCTTTATGCAGGTTAAGACCTTTTGTTTCCTCATCATAAACAGGGTGTCTAAACAAATTAACTTCTCACTTCCAAATCTTTGCAACACCAATTTTTCAATGAAGAAAATCTTCTGCTGCTAGCAGGATTGTCTAGAGACAGCAAGTTACACACAAAGAAGGCATCTGCAATCATTTTGCCAGCTCAAGGCTTCCTTTGTGAAAATTTTTATTACTTGAGTTCTTTTATCTACAGGTAACACAAAAGTCACAAAAGAATTCTAAAGAGAGGTATGAATTTTAAACCTGAACTACAAAAAAGAGACTAAGAAGGGGGTTCACCTTGAGCTGTACTTTTCATGACTGGTTCTATTCTGAAATAGGAAATATACTCAGATTTCTTTTTCATCATAATTTGAACCATTATACAGTGGGAAACTCAGTATTTATTAAAAGCCAAATATTATCAATTCAAAGTTTGTTAAATTCACAGTAACAGTTAAAAAAGTAATCTACAAGAAATGGTTTACACCTTTTAGTTCACAGCAAGAAATATTACATAGATATAGAAGTTTATTATGATTACAGTGGCAAAGGTCCTATTGCACATTAGACAATTCACTGTAACACCACTGAGGAGCCAGCACAGACAAGCAGAATCAAGGAAGATAAGTGGACTGCAGCAGCCTGGGAAACCTATCACAGACTTATCATATGATTACAAACAGGTGGTTTCAACCAAGATCCACAAATGCAGTGTTCCTCTTTATACAGCTGTTCTCTAGGCATTCAAATTCCCATTGTATAAATCCACAGCACCTTGATATTGCTAAATTTACAGAGCTATTTCTATCCCTCTGACTTCAACATCTATGTAACACACACAGAAGCACCTGGTGCACAAGAGCATCCCATGAACAAGGGTGTTATAGACTACAATTCACTGAGCTGAATTACAGGATACAGTACAGCAGATTGGAAGGGAAGAGGATCACCTGATCCAACCTTTCCTGGCAAAAGCACAGTCTAGACAAATGGCCCAGCACCCTGTCCAGCTGAATCTTGTGTGTGTCCAATATTGGGGAATCCACCCCTACACTGGGGAGATTATTCTAATGTTTGATTGTTCTCACTGTGAAAGATTTTCTACTTATGCCTAACTGGAATCTTCCCAGGAGTAACTTGTACCCACTACATGTAATTTTTTCCGTTTTTTCCAGGGAATTATATGAAGTCCCCATTTTCTCTGTAGCCACCTTTTAAATACTGGAATACAGTAGTAAGGTCTCCCCTGAACATTCTTTTCCCAAGACTGAACAAACCCAGTTCTCTCAGCCTTTCCTCATATGGCAGGCTGCCTGGTCCCTTTATCTTTATTTGTGCCCTTCTCTGGATCCTCTCCAGCCTGTCCACATCCTTTTTTGCAGAGCAGGGACCAAAACTGAACACAGTGTTCCAGATGTGGCCTGACAATCACTGAACAGAGTGGGACAATGACTTCTTTCTCTCTGCTAGTGGTGTCCCTGTTGGTTTTCTTTGCTGCAGCACCACAATGCTCACCCTTGAGCTGTTGTCCCTCAGGGCCCTCAGGTCCCTTTCCCAGAGTTGATCCCCAGACAGGTAGATCCCAGCCTGTGTTGCACTCCTGGACTTTGCTTTCCCAGGACCTTACACTTGTCCTTGTTGAATTTCACAAGGTTCTTGTCAGCCTACTCTTCCAGCCTATCCAGGTCTTCCTGCAGGGTAGCACTCCCTTCCAAAGTGTCCACTTTTCTACCCAGTTTCATCCTGTCTTCCAAATTACATTTGAAGATATTAAAGTGCACTGAGCCCAATATCAAGCCCTGAGGGACCCAATTTGGGATGGGCTGCCAGTTTGAAGAGCAGGCATCTATCACCACCTGGCTGAAAGTGAAGTTTCTCAGCCACTTCCCCACCCACTGCACAAATCACTTATCTAGGCCATCACACATCAGCTTCTACAGGAAAAGGCCACAGGAAATGGTATTGAAAGTCTTAGACAAATCTAGGTAGACAACATCCACTCCTCACTCCCCATCAACCAAGCAGGCTCTTTTGTCATAGAAGGCAATTAAGTTTGTCAAGCACCATTGCCCTTGGGGTATCCATGCTGGCTTTTCCTAATAACATGTTTCATCTGAATTGTGATAATCCACAGGAAAATAATACAGAAAGAGATATTTTGCTTTCCTAGCTGCATCTCTGCACACCCTGGCAATATCCTTGTAGTTTGCAACACGTGTCCATTCACTTTCCATCTCTGTTACAGTTCTCTTTTGGTTTTGAACACATTTAGAAGCTCTCAGTTAAACCAAGGGGATCTTTTCCTCTACTTAATCCCCTCACCTTTGAAGGGGATGAACTGCTTTTGTGCTTCCAGGAAAACATTCTTGAAAAACTCCTGGCACTTACTAGTGCCTTTATCCTCCATGGATCCCTCCCCACTGAGCTCTGAGTGAGCTGAAGTGTGCCCTCCTAAGCTCCAGTTTTTGTCTCAGTACTGCCTTCAGCATGCTCAGCCAGATCCCAAACACCACAATATTGTGATCACTGCCACCAAGGCTGTCACTGACATATTACAGAACAGGTTTTGTCCATTTCTGAGCACCAAGTGCAGCAATGCCTCACTCCTGGTTGGCACACCTAACAATTGTATAAGGTAGTAGCTCCCTATGCATTCCAGAAACCCAATGGATGACACATCAACTGCTGTATGGTTCTTCCAACAAATGTCTAGGTAGTTGAATTCACCCTTAAGAACCAGATTCTGTTGTCCTGAAGTTTGCTTAAGTGACCTAAATACTGCTTCACTGGCCCTATCATCTTGGTTTGTAGGTTAATGGCAGATGCCTACTGTAAGAGTTCCCATAGAACAAATCCTCTGACCTTGACCCAGGAGCATTCAAAAGGGCCTCCATGATCACCACAGATGGCTATTACACATCCAAGGTTCTCCTTAACATAGAGCACAACTCATCCTCCTCTTCTTCCCTGCCTATGTTCCCTGGAGCTCCAGTTCCTCATGTTACCCAGTGATGATGTGAGCATTGCCACTTTGGACCCAACCCCTCAAGTCCTTCACTTTAAAACCAGCCTCGTTGGTTAGCCTGCTGTCAAAGATTCCCTCACCTCTTCCAGACAGGTGGATCCCACCCCTCCATAACAGACTATAGTCATTAAAGAATATCCCATTGTCACGAAGCCCAAACCCTCATGATGGCATCAGCCACAAAGTCAGAAGTTAACTCACATTATACATCTATTTCTGGCTGCATCCTTTCATCTAACTGTCAAAATGGAAGAAAAAGACACCAACACTTTTCATTCGGACTCTCAGGGCTCTGTAGTTTTTCCCTGACTTTAGCTTACAGTGAACTGCTTTATGGTCACTATTACATGAACACCTAAACACTAAACTTGTCTACTCTCCAAAACAAGTTTTGGTTAGAAAGGGCGTTACACACTTATAAACTGTGTTCAAGTTAATCAAAATCACCAATTTTCAGAGAGAACTTTTAATTTTATTCTAAGCATGTGAAACTCTACACTGTAAGCCTTCATGTCTAAAAATAGTCTGATTGCCAGTCAGCCAGAAATTTAGAATGCATCCAGAAGCTCCTACGCTGCACTTGCCAGGAATGTCAAGACTTTGAAAAATCACATATATTATAACAGTCAAGACAAACTAATCTGTAACACAAGCACACAGAACATACTCTGATTATTCATTATTATGAGGCCTGGCAGTATCACTGCAGTTCAGCTTCCTTCTGTATTTTCATTATAAACCAAATTTGAAAAATGTTTCAGCTAAATGTGCATATCCTGGTCTGTATGCCTTAAAAAAATACAGTTTAACACGTTTTGGTATTATGACACTTAGTAATGACTTGAGAATATGAAAGGAAATCAACAGCATCTTTTAAGTAAACAATTTCATACTGTTTTGGTGACTGAAATCCAGAGGTACCCACCAAGTCTCAGACCAGAGTAATGAGAACTCTTCCATGATGGGTTTGGATCAGCTGTATTCTATTTATGTGAAACAAAACATGGTGAGTTGATATGCCTATGTTTTGTCACTAGCTATTTAATTAAACTATGCTTTCACAATGTGATTAAATCTCATTGGTTGATCTTTAGACTGCCAGGTAACCATCCAGTCAGGGCTAAATTTCAATTGCTATTAAATACTTAAGAGTGCTAGCTCTTAACTTATAATGCTCTTGGGCTACTAGTAATCACTCTCCTGCCACTTCTAGCTGTTGGAAGAGTTGAGAAAATATTCTGTAAAGACATTTCTAGTCTGAAGGCATATTCTAGTTAGGCTTTTCTGTTACTTGGAAAATTTCAATCACAGAATGGGTCAGGTTGGAAGAGACAAAAGTGGAGAATTTCGTCCAATCTCCCTGCCCAAGCAGGGTCATCCTGGAACACATAGCACAGGACTGTGTCCAGATGGCTCTTGAGTACCTCCAGTGAGGGAGACTCCTCAGCCTCTCTGGAAAACCTGTTTCTGTCCATGGTCACTCACGCAATAAAGTTCTTCCTCGTGATCAGGTGGAATTTCCTGTGCATCAGTTTCTGCCCATCGCCTCTTGTTCTATTGGTTGGCACCACCAAGAGCCTCCATTCTCTTCACAAGCAGCCTGTACATTTATATATTTATATACATGGATGAGGTTCCCCTCTCAATCACCTCCTCTCAAGGCTGAATAGGCCCAGCTCCCTCAGCCTTTCCTCATGAGATTCTTCAGACCAACTTAGTAGCTCTCTGCTGGACAAAGGCATAAGGTGGAAAATTTTTAAAGATAGAATGCTTTTCAAAATAACGCTGGGTGTTAGGGACAAGCACTGTTTGCTGTAACACCATTTCACATATAGTCTTATGCCAGCACACACATTCAAATTACAAAGAGGCAACGTGAAGAAAAAGGGTGGTGGCAGTCTTGTGAGAAGACAACAGAATTAAAAACAAGCAAACAGATTGTAAGATTCATATTTTGTTTTAGTGATTTCAGCTGAATGCCAGAACCTTGTCATACTTCATATCTGGAGATGCAAAGATAACAAGTGCTGACTGAGAAAGGATGGGGAGAAAAAAGAAACAACAGAAGCCATCATGAGAAAAAACATTCTACTTGAAGCAGCATCAAGTGTAAAAGACACCTACAAAAGGGAGATGCAGTCCTGTCAAAATTCATAGAGAATTATATACTTAATAACTAAACACAGTAGTCTTACATCTTTCAGTTGATGGTTTATTGAAGCATTTTCAGTCTATATGAAGCTCTGCCATATAGATCAGATATTTTGATTATAATTGAAAGCAGCACATAGGTTAGCCTTCAGCTGTTAGTAAATTAAGATCAGTGACAGAGCTGATCCTCTCCAGCTTGACAGCAGACTAAGTTATTTCTGCCTTTGCCAGAGAAGCTATTTTAGGAGGCTATGAACATATTAGCACACCTGTAGCCTAAACTGATTATTTTAACAAGACACAGACATGCTGCAGTTCTGAAATGACTGAATTAATTTCTCAAGTTATTTCAACAGTGAACTAATACAGCCTGTGAATGCAATGATGTATAAAAAAAGTGAAAATACCAGTCTCCTATAAAATCTACAACTGCCAGAATAAAGGGACAAAGATTTTAATCCAAATGCATAGTTATTCATCATGGCCCAATCATATTGGATCACCACAAAACCATGAAACCAGGTTTATAAGGCAGAGAGGGAAACCTCAGACAATCAGAACTGCTGTTAAGCAGCCCACAGCTTTGTCTCCTTAGCCTCAGAGATGTTGTATGAAGTGGTAATGCAGGTAATTTTAATTCAATGTCAGTGATGAGGCACTGGGTAGGTTTTTGTTGTCAAGGTCCACCTCGACTTCATCTAGATCTGCTCCTAGGTGATGATCAGCTTGAAGGAGAGAAAGCATAGGATGGCAATGGTTATCCAGACCCAAGAGGACAAAGTCCTGAGTAACCTCATCTGTCCTCACCACTGAGCCTGCTTTGAGCAGGAGGCTGAGTCAGAGAGGTTGATGTCCTTCATTCTATGAATTTATTCAGTTTATTTAACTGTTAACAATTTGTCGTAGTAGGACACGGAATAAAGATGCTTGACTCCAGCAAGCAGGCAGAAGAGAATCAGAAGGCTTTATTTACAATTCATTCAGCCTTTTTATAACATGCTGTGCTAAAAAGGCACATTACTCGTCCATAGGATTGACACCTCTCTCCACTGGTTACATAACAGAAATGGCAAACAACACCTGGGAGAGAGGCTGTTATGGGAAAGAAAATATTGTTTACACAAAGTTGTTTGGGAACAAGGAAAACAATTGAAAAGTTTGTCTTGGGAAGAATTGGAAAGAATTGGGAAGCAATTCTCAGGCTCAGAAATACCAGGCCCGGTTTATTAATTGTTAATTTCTAAGACAAAATGGGACAAAATAAGCAATTAGGCAGGAAAGCTTGCCATCACATCATAATATATGTGCATTCCAAATACAAAACAATAGTGTTTAACCGTGCTTTGTCCCAAAACGGGTTGATTTCCCTCAAATAATCCAAGTCCTTCCTAGGACTTGCAAGAGAGATTTGCACAGAATAATGCCACAGATGCAGGGTGAAGCAAACCCTACTGAAAGAAATTACAGCAATGAAAACAGGAACATAACTTAGATGTTGCCACATGGCATAAATGTAATAATTATACTTTTGCACATAGTTTCATCTGTACAGTTACTATATATCTCCATACAGCAAGTTATAAAATATTGCTAGATTTATGGATTGTACTAAAAGCCTCTCACTCTAAAATTCCAACATTTTAACTTAATAGTAGGAACATGTACCTCCTACACAAACTTGTAATTCCTAAAACATTAATTTAAATAGCAGACTGTAAGCATCTGTAAGCGTCAAAGTCCGATTTCTCTTACCACTCTAGCTATGAAACTACTTTACTCCCAAATACACATTTTTAAGTTGCAGAGCCTGTAACTCTAAGAGCAAATATGTCATCTCACTTTCAATATAGGTGGCAGAGACTGCAGAAAAAATGAGCATTTTCATTAAAGATGCAAAACATTTGTAAAGATAATTTGAAATAAAGAACTGGAAAATGACAGGGGCGCATTTGAGAATAAAGGTACCCAAAAAATCATTTACTTTAATAACCATATGCTCCAACAGTCACTACAATTTACTGTGGGAAAACTTCAGGAAAAAAGCCATTACATGTGAATGACCCAAACTGCTTAGTCAAAGAAGGACAGGACTTATGCAAAGCACCCAGAGTTAGCCACAGTTTTAAAACTGTATGTCTGGATTCTCACACCCCTCTCCTCTTCATGCATTTTTTGAGAACTGTTTTAAAGGCTTTTAAGATTTTTTTGGGGGGTGGGGGGAGAACAGACACAGAAAGAAGGAACTTGACAATAAAACAAAACAACACACACTACTAGAACAAGAACTAGAAGCTTAAATTCCTAACAGAAAAATCTGAGAGCAAGTAGGGCAGCCAGAACAAAAAGCACATCCCTCCCTTTGTTCATTGTGTCCTTGGCAGACAGACCCATACTTCCAGCCAAGTCTAGTATATTCTGAACAGTGGCAGAGTCTGCTCAACCACCCCAGTCCCTCAGAAGCTTTTCCTGTTCCCTCTGAGAACTGGCTGCCTGTTTCCAGCTCCTCACCACAGCCTTGCAGCCCCTCAATGAGCCCTGGGCGTCTGCAGCTTCCTCTGCAACTCTTTTGCTACAATCAGCAGTCACTCAGTCCTTAACCCCTATGCAAGCTCTCATGGGAAGAAACAATTTTTCCCTCCACCTATCCTTCTCTTCAAAAGAAGAAACTAGGCATAATGCCTTTCACCAACACTTCCACTGCTATTGATTATGATAAAGTTCTTAAGAAATTTTTAGGTTTTACATAAAAGATCAAACCCATGGCTTGCTTAACTCAGTACCCTTGTCAGAATAGATGCAACAGAAGTAGTTGTGAGAATCATATCAGTAGCTCAGACTAGAAAATACCTGGTTAGAAGACAAATGTTATTTTCATAGTGAAAGAGTAAGAGTTCCATTAGGACACTTAATAAAAACGGCAAAAAAAAAAGGCAGGCATAATAAGAAATAATGCCAGGAATACATCTGAAAAACACTCAGATTAGAATCAATAAAAGTAATTACCATAATCCAGTTTAATGGAAAACATTTTCTGACTCTTGGAATCACAAAAGAATCCAATCTTGATTTTGAAGCACATTTAATTAAACAACTTACTGATTTAACCAAGGAAATATTATGACTGTACTACATCAGAAGCCAAGATGAACTAATAAATCTCCCTTTCAAAGTCTATCTCCATAAGACTTTATCTTTGGTCCTTACAGTAGGAAACCATTTTAGATCGTGACACCTGGCATTTACAAACCTTCCAGAATACTTTCTCTTTACTAGGCCCTTCTCAGCATTTTTCTAGTCTTAGCCCCAGCAACATCTTAGAAAATTAAAACCTGTATTTCCATTATGAACTGAGATAGAAGCAAGTGCCTGCCCCTTTTGAAAGGGGAATTTTAAAAGCAAGTTGGATTTACATTCTTCCTGAGGGGAAAATTAATAAGCTGACTTTTCTATGATATTCACATGCATCTCCATTCATAGCTAGAACTAGGTATATCCTTAAAAGTAGGTACATGCTTTGGGCAAGACACTGCCATGAACAGAAATACTTCTTTTATAGAAATGAGTAGCCCTGTTGAACAGGATAATCATAACTCCTGCTTTTCTCAGCAGATAGGAAGATGAAATCCAGGTTTCCATCCCAGATCCCTTCCCAGTCTTCTTCCCACTGTGGTACAAGAGAAATGAATTCAGATTATCCTATGCAGACAAACAGCTTTAGGCAGGTTACAATGTTTACATCCCTTGTAATTAACACCCTCTTCAGGATAACCAACTCAGACATTCACAATCCCTATTCTGAATTTTCCACACCTTTTTTTTTTTGTTGTTGTTAATTTGTCTTCTCTAAATCCATAATAAATGTGCAGTACTCCATGTGACAAAGTCCTTGACACTGAGCTCTGAATTACAGCACATCCTCTATCCATATAACAACAATATATAACAATAAGTCCTCCCTGTTATTCTTCCACTTCACATAGTTTGCTTTACAAAGCTTCTCTTGGAGGTCACCCATGATATACATATCCCACTCTTAATTTCAAGCCACCACATTGCACGTGGAATTGAACAGCCTCCACTGAAGTATGTATTGTTAGATTTTTTTAGTGTTGAACCAAGCCTGTTTTTTTCTGTCCAATTATTCTTTCCTGTTAGTTCTGAAATTCTTCAGAACACTATTACCTGCTTCGTTCAGCCAAACCTTGCTAAGTGTTGCCAGTAATTCAAGGGAGGTGACACAAACTCCTTATACAGCTCTGAATAGTGAGGCCACACCTGGAGTAGCAGGTGCAGTTCTGGCCTCCTCAGCAAGAGAGAAACATGGACATCATGGAGAGAATCCCAAAGGCCACAAGGATAATGAAGGGACTGGACTTTCTCTCCTGTGGGGAAAGGCTGAGAGAGCTGGGACTCTTCAGCCTGGACACAAGAAGGCTCAGGGGAACCTCATCAATGTATGTAAATTCCCGAAGGGAGAGTTTAAAAAGGATGGAGCCAGGTTTTTTACAGTTGATTTAAGTGACAGGACCAGAGGCAATGGACACAAACTGAAACACAGAAGGCGGCTGTGTCAACAAGAGGAAGCATTTTGTTACTTAGGGTGACTGAGCACAGGTTGTCCAGAGAGCTTGTGGAGTCTTCCCTCCTCTGAGATCCTCAAAAGCCATCTGGGCATCTATCAGGGCAGTATGTTCTGGGGGGCCTGCTTGAGCAGTGGGACTGGACCAGGCAGCTTCCACAGGCTACTTCTAACCTCAACTATTCTGTCATTCTATGGTTATTAGTGTCTTTTTCAGATCAAGAGTAACCATAATTGAGTTGTGTGGTTACTATATTTTCACCCAAAACCAGCTTATTTCTACTAGCTTCCTAACTGAAGATGACACAATTGACAACAGCCCTTTCTCACCAACAAATGCTTAAACCCTGAGAACAATTCGTAAGAATCTGCTTTAGATGCATCTTTCTTTTTAATAGTCACAAAAACCCACAAATCAAATAATCTGTAAATCATAAAGGCAGTATGGACAATTTCAGAAAGCAAAGTGAAGATAAGGTTCAGAAACAATCTGGAGAAGTAGGAGTTGACAAATCAAAATACAAGTAAACTCTATAAAGATATTAAGCTAAATTATGCTTAGTCATATTTAATAATTATCCATTGATAAAAATTTAGCATGGGTAAGATTTCCTTGAAACTGGAAAACAAGGGCTACATTTCTTTAGAATATTGTCTTTAAAAGCAGAAGGGGGAATTCAAAAAATCATAGACCCTTGAAATCAAATACTATAAAGGGTTTTGTCAGCTTTTTACACAGTATGTATTTATAAACACCTAGAAGGTAAATAGCACAACACAACTGAATCAAAAGCTTGTCCAGAACAAGTACAACTTGATTATATGACTGCAACTAACAGATGTGGCCTGCCACGTGAGTATGTCTGCCATCCGTGATCAAACCCATCCTTAGCACAGCCAGTGTGAGGAAGAGCTGGGACAAAGTTCCTTTTCTTCCCAGTAGCTGCCACAGTGATGTGCTTTGCATGTCATAAGAATAACGTTGATAACACACTGCAGTTTTAGTTGCTGCTGAGCAGTGCTTACTCCAGGTCAAGGACTTTGCAGTGTCTCATGCTCTGCCAGTGAGGAGGTGCCCAAGAAGCCAAAGAGAAAACATGGCCTGGCAGGTGACAAATGAGTCAAAGGTATATTCCATACCATAGAGCATCATGCTCAGGATAGAAACCGGGTGGGAACAGGCTCCAGAGACCAGTCACTGCTAGGGAACAGGCTGGGAATCGGTCAGCAGGTTATGTGCAATTGTGCCATGCATCACTTGTTTCTCTACAATTTTATTTCTTTGTCTCCTTTTTAATTAATACTGCATGGTAATTAGTTGCTGGCTACGGTAAAAATTATGCCTACAGCCAAGACAGTCTATCTTAATCCTAACATTTGGGCTGCTGGAGAGTACCAACCCAAATCCAAATTGTACAAAAAAATATATTGATGAAATACCATCAAACCATAAGGATGTATCAGATATCACTCCACTAACTCAAACCTATGAAAAAAAAAAAAGGAAAAATTTAATTATTTTAGTAAATACATTAATAATATCTTCAAATAGATATTCCACTATAAAAATTGCAAACATTCAACTGATCAGAAAATGTTGGGGAAAAAAATTAAGAAAGGTTTAAAAGCCTCAAATGGAGCTGAATTAAGTTACATGCAAAGCACAATTTTGGCTGTAAATAACCAGCCATAAAAATCTGTAACAGAAACCAACTATTAGGCAGCATTAGAGCAGAAAAGGATCCGTGGAAAGTAACAGTATTGCTAAACAGACAGAATAAGCCTTTTACTCTGCTTAGCATTACAAATACCTCAACCTGTTTTGAGAAGCACATCTCCAAATGACATAGAACAACTGGCAGAATTCCAAAAGCAGCTACACAAAAAAAAAGGGAAGAGGCCTTGAAAACACAACCTAAGGAGAGATTTAAATAGACTTGTTCAGGCTTTACTGGACTGAAAGAAGACAATATAAATAGAAGATTCCTGCCAACAAGGGAAATACAGTCCCCTACACAGATGAAAGGGGCTCAAACTACAGATGATTTAGGCTAAACTTGGGCCAATTTCTAGGGCAACCTAACTGTAAGCACAGTTAAGCACCTCTACAGATGGCCAAAGACGACCAGACACTTTCCAGAATTTTTAAATTGTTTTTAAAGATTTCAAACTGACTTAGATCTGAGGTCCAGATAAACTCTCAAATCCCTTTCAGAATTTTATATTGGATTTTGTTTACCAAATAAATATTTTTCAAAAGGAGAGAAAAGGACTCTGCCAAAAATTTTTTCCAGTACATAGATGAAGAGACATCTGTATTTAAAGTATTTATAATTTAAAATCTGTTAAGAGATCAGATGCAATAGGCAGGAAAAACAGCTGTGGGAGCCAGTCAAGATATTGATGATCTGGCAAGACAAACTCAAATACAGGAACACGACACACCCACGGGAGCTGTTTTTGTGTCATACCATTCTAGTACTACTTACATTTCTTTTAAATGCTTCCAATCTTGTCAAACCGAAGTTACATTTACTGAAAAGATTTCACATTATAGTAATGTACTTGGCTTTGATCACATTCCATATTTTAAACTTTGACTGGGAGTTCAGCTATGTTGTGAGGGCAGGCAGTCTACATCTCCCTTATCTCCTGATCAATGAAAACAAGTATTTTCAAGTGAGGATGAGCCTTTAGCACCAGTAAATTAAGAAAACTTCATTTGCTAAGAGAGAAGTAACCTACAACATCTTTTTCTATCTTCTAATTTACAGATTGTTCAAATATTTTGTGTATTAAACTTGTTTGCAATCAGTCACAGAACACATCATTGAACATAAAAAAAAAATAAAAGCAGTGTAAAAAATTGAACTGAGCTGAAGTTCTCACCCACACTTTTTCCCTTCTGTATGTATTGCCTTTACTCTATATGCTTGTCTCTTTGAAAAGCCACAGGTAGCATTTCTTATTAATTCCTTTGGGAAAGCAGGGACTACAAGAAAGCAGACAATCTCTGAAGAAACGGAGAAATCCATAGACTCTGCTTAGAATAATGGATTTCTTGACTTTCATAAAAGGGAAAAAAATGAGCAAGATGCAAATCTAGTAAGAGAACTCTAATTTGATTCAGCACCATCCCAAATGGGGATACAAAGTTTGTGGCCAAAAGCTACATAGACAGCAATCTACTGAAAGACAAGTTAATTCTAAAATATCCATTAAAAAACCAATTGTGCATATATACCTCGGGGACAGGTGTAAAGAAGTTGTGGATTAAGAACATTCCATTAGAAGCTTTATCCCTCCTCCTTAAGCAGAGATCTTGGACTCTGCAGCAGAACTGCACCCACACATTGATTCTCACAAGACATGCCCTGATGAGAATAAGTACAAAACAGGAAGGCAGACAAGCATGAAAATAGATGAAGGCTTCTTCCTTCAGAAAGGCACTTCCAGAAGTGTTAATCTGTTGACAAAAGTCTTATTGTTTTCTCCTTTCCAGCAACTCAGAGAAGACAGTGTAGAAAGAAGTGGAATACTGCTTCTAATCTGCTCCTTATTTCTGCTGGTTTCTTCACAGTCTACCTAGTCTAGCAAAGGGTATAAAAATCCAAACCATAGTAAAACAATTAAAAACAGAAACTTTCTATGCTTTTTAAGGAGAAAAGAAAACAAAACAAAAAACACAAACAACCTTTCCCATATTAACTTGAAAATAGTTTTGATAGCCTCTAGTTCAGAAAAAAAGCCTTCAAATTTCAATTAACATTTTCATACCAACAGATCTTGAAGAATCAATCTAAAAATATAAGCTCTTTCTAAAAATCTTAGCTTGTCTAAAAGGAAGTCGTACACCTGTTTCATTTAAATGGTGACTTACAGATTAGCAGTTGGTCAGTAGATTTTCTGCACCCTGTATTTTGGACAGCTTTATGTTCTAGTGGAACAGAAATGCTCTCTTACTACCTAGAAATATTTCCTATGGATTTGGAGCTCTTTATGCAATATCTGGAAATTACATTTCATTGTATTTATCTAGTTCAAACAGCAAGAAGATTGGCATTTCATGAATAATACAGCATCTTTCATTACTGCAGCCAAATAATCTCCAAAACAACCTATGATGTTTAAAAGGTAAAGCTAGTAGTGCCCTTTGAGAAATTAAATAATCCCTTCCCTCAAGATTTAGTCAGAAAGCACGATGCAAAATTTTTTTATAAAAACAACTCACAACTATACTGGTAGGAAATAGTAATTCCTACCAAAGTCCCCATGTACACTAATTAAGTCAGAGGTCCTGTTCCAAACATGTTTTTTATGCTGTCCTTCCCTCTTCTTAGAATTTGTAATACTGAACTATATCAGGCTATAAAATAACATTAAATGCCCAAGGATTTGCTATATCAGGCTATAAAACTACAATAAAGTCCATTTTATTTATTTGGAGAGGTTTGGGGCTTAGTTCTAGGGTGAGGCTTTTTAGTTGGAGTTTTTCAGTTTTCATAGTGTTTTGGTTATCTGTTTGTTTGGGTTTTTTCACAATGAAGCTACCCTAGCAAGAAACATTATCTCAAAATGATCTTTTAAAAAGATCCCTAAAGGAAATGAGATTCTGATAGATGGTGTGACAGCATCCTGTGTTTGAGAGAGTAGTTAATCCCTCGGAAAAGAACATGAGCATTAAAATAATTTGGAAGTAGCAGGCTCTCTAATTAATATCATCCTACATGAAATCCTGGAAGAGACACAAAGAAAATTCTTTCCTATCTGAAGCTGAAAAGGCTGTCCTCTGCTCAGACTTGAGCAGATACAGAAAAACACAAGAGCATGCAGTACAAAACAGCCAGATAGATGTCACTAGTTCAAATTAAAAAAATAAAAAAAAAGAACAAACCCTTCAAACTGAAAAGCACAGAAAGGTATGGTAGTTCACACACAAAAGGTCATGGCACCACACAGTTTCTCCACAGAGGCAAGAGAGGCAAGGCAGAAGGAAAACAGCAAGGAGTTGCACCAGTTCACAAGGATGGAACTATTAGCAGGTATTCAGAATGGAAATACAAGGTCCAGCTACAACCAAAAGGGAATCCTGAGTGTACAAGAGAATGGCAAAGTTTTGCCTGCAGGTCACATTGAGTCCACAAGAGATAGGTGAAGGCTTTGAAAACATCACAGATTTAGAATGATAGTACCCCTCTTCACTCAGCTTCCAATCTTCACGACATGCAAAGAAAATTACCTTAAAAGCCAAATTTATGCCCAAGCAGATTGAACCAGTCAGCCAATTTCAAATGCACAAGCACAGCATTAGCTTCTATTCATTATGGGATTGAAAAACATAAGATAAACCAATCACATAGAGCCCATCATGCTCTTCCATTTTTAAGAATCAAAAGGAACCAGAAGAGACCGAACTGTGGAAGAACAATGGCTTGGGTTAGAAGGCACCATAAGGATCATCTAGTTGCAACCCCCCTGCCCATGGGTACTTTTCATTAGACCAGGCTGCTCAGGGCTCCATCCTGACTGGGCTTGAACACTTTGGGGATGAGGCATCCACGACTTTGCTGGTTCCAGGACCTCATCACCCTTACAGGGAAGTACTTCTTTCTTGTATCTAATCTAAACCTCCACTCTCTTTCAGTTTAAAGCCATTCCTTCTTGTCCTCTCATTACATGCCCTTGTGAACAATCCCTCTCTTGCTCTTTTGCTGGCCCCCTTTCAGTACTGGAAGGTGCTCTAAAGTCACTCTGAAGCCTTCCCTTCTCTAGGCTGAACAGCTTCATCTCTCTCAGCCTGTCTTCACAGGAGAAGTCCTCCAGCCTTCTGATCAGCTTCATGGTCCTCCTCTGGACTCACTCCAACAGTCTGATATCCTTATGTTGAGGGCCCCAAATCTGAACACAGCACTGCAGGTAGGGTCCCACAGGAGCAGAATCAGCTCCTTGACCTGCTGGCCACGCTTCTTGAGATACAGCCCAGGATACCATTTGCTTTCTGGGCTGAAAGTGCACATTGCCAGCTCCTGCTGAGCATCTCATCACACAACAACTGAATCCTCCTCAAGGATGCTCTCAGTCCTCTCCAGCCAACCTGTACCTGCTTGGGATTGCCCTGACCCATTGCATTTGTCCTTGTTGAACCTCATGAGGTTTGCACAGGCTCAGCTCTCAAGCCTGACCAGGTCCCTCTGGACAGCACCAGTGTTGGTTACACCAGAGTTTGATGTCATTGGCAAACCTGTTGAGAGTGCACTCAATCCCTTAGCACTGGTCCCAGTACAGACCCCTGAGGGACACCACACATCACAGGTCTCCACTAGGACATTGAGCCACTGACCACAACTCTTTAACCCCATTAATACTAAAACAGAGACCTAATCTTTGGAGATCTGCAAATGGCTTCAGGTACTGCATTATAATTAAAATGATAAAAGCAAAATCAAACCATTATAGCTTCAGATACAGAAAACAGACAAATAAATAACATGGCTAGTAATACTTTTACAAAAGCAAACTGGGATTTTTTTAAGCTGGTAGACTTAAGTAGCTAAATAGCTTTTTTTAAAGAAAAACACCCTCATGTTTGATTTCCAGAAGAAATGTTCCTTGTACTTCAAAAACAGCCCATCTCATACAGCAGCCAGCTGCATGCTCTTACCACAAAGACTAATGGCATTCCAGGCTGCATCAGGCAAAGCATTGCCAGCAGGTCAAGGGTGCAGACCCATCTTCTCTATTGGACACTGGGTAAGGCCATGAGGAATGCTGGGTACAGTGCTGTGGTTTCCCAGTACAAGGGAGGCATGGACCTACTGGAGAGAATCCAATAAAGGGCCACTGAGATAAGGGACTGGAACATTCATCTTATATGGAAAGGCTGAGACAGCTGTGAGTGTTCAGCCTGGAGAAGGCTCAGGGAGAGTTCACCAGTGTGTGGCTCACCACGTGGAAAAAGGCTACACAGAGGATGGAGCCAAGCTCTTTTCCATGGTGCCCAGTGACAGGAGTGTGCCCAGAGGCAATATGCACAAACACAGAAGGTGCTCTCCAAACAGCAGGAAGCACTGCCAGAAGTTCCCTGAGGCACTGTGAACTCTCCCTCACAGATATTCAGAAGCCACCCAGACATAGTTTTGGACAACTGGTTCTAGGTTGCCCTGCTTGAACAGGAGGGTGATCTCTGGGAGGTTCCTTCCAACTTCAACCAAATCTCAAATTCTGCAAAGACTTTTCAGGCTGTTACAAATAATACAAAAGACTATCTCAGAAAATACACACCAGAAAACCAGGACTTGCTCCTATATGAGTCAATCCCAGAACTCCAAGCACAGAACTTTTCCATTAGAAAATAAGATGCTGACAGAGCAGACTAAGCAATCAGTTGCTGCAGGGGAAGGCTCACTGCTGAGCCTTTAACAAGAACTGTCTGGCTGAACTGAGGCTACCATCCATTTTCTCCCTCTGCCTCCTGAGGTCTCTTGGCATCTAATGCATCCACCAACCAGCATCCATCTGGCAGAAGTCCTATTCTGGAATCCCTCAGGCTCCCAGAGATAAGGTATTCTGAACTTCTCTGGCAAAATGAATCAATATTTCCATTTGCAAAAGATTGCCTTTAACAGAGAATCCTTAACTGAGCACAACGATAGTTCAAGGATTGTCTGCTGAAGTTACCCAATGACAATGGCTGATTACTCAAGTATAAGAGAACGGGTCAGGACAACCATAAATACACAAAGTCTGTAATTCAAGTACCAGTGATTCTGTCTGGGTTGTTTGGTCTCCTCTTTTCCACTCCATCTTCTCCCAACTGCATAATGAACCACAATTTGCATGAGTTACCTGTTAAACACTACCTACTACAGTTCTTAACACACAGAGGCAGACAGGAACAGAGCAAGATTTTTCACAGCCAAGGAGAGGAAAGGAAAGTGACCTAATACAGACTGCTCAGGTATCTGTTTGGTGACTTGACCAAATGCCATTTCAAACATATGTCATCATTATTCATGCCCTGTGGCATGAACACTGAGGCAGTGTATCCAGAACAAACTGGACAGTGTCACCATGTCCTTGTGTGCTTGCAGAAGATGGAGAAAAATCACAATTAAAAAACTGAAGCTATTTTCTGATTGTTCACATATTTTCACACTATGAAAGAGTAAGGAAAGAAAATCCAGTATGTGATTATGAAACACGGGAGAAATACACTATGGACAAATAATGTCTTCATTTCACAATGAACACAAACACATAGCAGGTCATGACCATCCTGATAATATAATTTAAACAAATATCTCTCAGTGCTGACATGGAGAGTAAGTTTACAAGAATTATACTGCATAATGGATGTTCTTACATCAGGGTAACACCTACAGTAGAAGATTTAAAAGATTAAGAATGATTTTATTTCTTCGTTGATTCTGCTCATAAATACAAAATGGTGATGTCTGTAAGGAACTGATGTATTAGCAAACACTGGCATTGCTTTAACCATTGTCCATTTTACCAATTTCAGAAAGCATCACTTACCTAATTCCATTATTATTGACTGCTAAAACATATGGGATTTACTACCTCCAGCAAAAGGATTTCTTCTATCATAAGAATTGGACAGGAACTGCATCTGATATTTGTGTGTTTAAGTTTATGCTGTACCTTCTATTTCAATTTTCATTCATAAGAGGATGATGTTTAAGAGGAGAAATCATTTAATATTCCTGCATTTCTGCACTGCAAGGGGAATATTTTTGCAGGATCTTTGAAAACTGCACTGAGTAGTTATATGAGTAAAACATAGCTGGCACAACAAACCAAACATAGATGTCTTTGGCTTCTTAGCTTCTGTCTTAGGCTTCTAGATGTCTTAGGCTCCTTTATTTAGATCCTTCTTCTATTTATACTGTTTGTGTCACATATACTAATTGCTCAAACAGGAAATATGGAAAAACACCAGAGAAACTAAACAGCCTCCAAAGCCACATACTTTATATCAAACCAACACCAGAATAAAGCTTTATGTTAACACACTTTTCAGAAGCCACTCATGAATCAAGTTTTGTTCTCACATCTGAAAACCTTAGTTTTTTCAGATATCCTATCTGGACACAGATGTTGACACTTCAGACATTTATATAAAATACAGCAAAAGCTGTTACTCTGTTCTCCAGCAGCTAGGATTGATGAAGCCATTGCCTTCTGACTGCAGCTCTGATAGAAGCTTGGTAGTAAGGCCATCACACCATTCTGGAAACTCAGGTACAGTAATAGAATATACCACATCACAGCCACATGGACCAAATTTTAATTTTGTTATCATATAAAATGGTAAGTACTTACGGTGGGGACAATTCTTAAGTAAGCACAATCACGTTGCTTACATAAATTTCTGAAGACAATCTTTAGAAACCCTACTGCAGTCAGGACAACTGAAAACCATCACCACCAAGACTATAGTTTTATATGAACATACTCTCTCTGCCAAAGGCTGTACCTACAGCATGTCAGCTTTTCAGAGCACCATGGTCATGCAGAGAAAGAGATCCAGAGGAGCCTGGACTCTTGTTTCATTACAACTGGAGACAAGTGGATACTGCTGATCAATGAGACCTCCTTCCATCTTGTAGGGGAAAAGATAGATTGCTTTATAGGTTTCCTTTTTTTGTTATAACACATTTACCAAGTTTTAGCTGACATCTGTACACCTTATGTAGGGAAATGGTAAAATCTTGCTATTTAATCTCTCTATATGAATACCACCTCATTTATACTTCACAAGATATCCTTAAAGCAGTCAAGAAATTATTATTTGAAGACAAAAAGCTTTTTACAAAAATAACAATACCTACCACTAAAACCAGCACTCAGTATCAAAGCCAGAGGACAGTGATTAGGCATATGGTTGATGACACAGCATACATTAAACTTGGTATCACAAATGGACACTATGGTGGAGGGAAGCAAAAGAGAAAAACCCCAATGAGCTCAAAAGCCTGACACTTAAAGAGCTTCCAGGATGTAGGATTTACAACAGACACTCCTACAAAGAGCAGAATACCAAGAAAAAGAAAGTTACCCATGTGACTCTTGTTTAAAATGGTGCATTACTTGTATGCATTGTGCATTTCCATGTGGTATGATCTATTAATAAAACAGATTATTCACTCTTTAAGTAATCATACACCAAATTACCCAGAGCTTCCTTTTGCAAGCCTACTGACTTCACAGTTCCTGTTGTGCCTGTGATGAGTAATGACTGCAAGAACTGCTTAGCATTTAGCTATACTGTTTTTTATTTCAGTATTATCCAGTTTTGAAGATTACCTCCACGCTGCATTGTCTAAGGTACTTGCATCTTCTTACCAGATGCAAGCATGCAACAAACCTGGTAAAGTATCACATACCTAAAATTTCCCAGAAAATAGAACACCAAAAGTTCAGATTGAAGATAGGTACTGTAAATTGTGCAGTAAATTTAAATCATATTGTGATTTTTGTCTTTTATTTTACCACTTCTCTTCCAACATAATTCAATGCAACTTTTAAACAGAAAGTTTGAAATTCACTCTTCTAAAACACTAAGCTTCTCAACTAAAAACAATGCCAACCAATACATATGGAAATTGCTTTCAGGAGGGCTATGTGCAAGAAATCCAATTTGTCCATAATGAAGAGAGTACAAGTAAATCAACTGCATAAAGGGATCCACAAGGATCACAGAGTTCAACTCCTGGCCCTGCACAGCAGCATCCCCAAGAGTCACACCCTGTCCCTGAGAGCATTGTCCAAACACTTCTTGAGCTCTGCCATGCTGCCACTGTGACCACTGCCCTGGGGAGCCTGTTCAGTGCCCAAAGACCCTCTGGGTGAAGAGCCTTTTCCTAATATTCAACTTAAACCTCCTTGACACAACTTCAGGCCATTCTCTTGGGTCCTATCACTGGGCACCACAGAGAAGGGACTGGTGTCTCCTCCTCTCACAATGAAGTTGTAACTGCAGTGAGGTCTCCCCTCAGTCCAGAACAAGTGACCTCAGCCACTCCTCATACCATTTTTGTTCTCAAGATCCTTCACCGCCTTTGTCAGGAAGAAAATCAGGGATTTCTTGCTTGAAAACTGGAAGAACATTGGTCCTCAAACATAACTGAAAAGTTAATTCAAAGTAAAACCAACTTGCAGTGTCAAATACTCCCCTCTGACATTTCTTCCTTACTCAACCTGGCTTCCATCTGTTTCTACTGACTTGAAGACACAGGACTTCTGTACTTTTTCTTGGCATAGTCTTTGTTTCATGTTTTTTGCCCTTACCCTCTTTTTGTTATTGATGCTACTTCTTATAAAAAAGGGAAGATAGACATGCTACTACTTGTTGCCTAATATGGTCTCCTCCAATCAAATTAACTGTCTTAATTACAGCTGGTTTATTTCACTTTAAATTGAAATGAGTCTGATCAATTTAAGTTAACAGCAAATCTGGACAATTATTGGGTGAGGGAAAATAAAAGCATAAAAAGTTTTGTGCAAGCTCAGATCAAATGAGAAAATGAAGCTACATGAAGTCACCTCAAATAAATTTTAAGTTATAATAGACATTGAAGCAAGACACCAAAAGGAAATGGCTAGCATGCTTATGACAACTGGAACTATTCAGGATCATGACAGTACTAAGGAAGACTTGGGTTTCACAGAGCAACCTGCTCCATATGATCCTGCTTTGAACAGGCAGGCTAGGAATCAGAAACACTTCCCTCCACAGCTATTCTATGATTCTGTGATCTTGTCTTTAACTTACAGCAAAGACATTTGATCTGCAAAACTGATCAGCTTTAAAAGCTATATGAAATTTAACATCTTAATAATTGAGGCACTGGATTTTAAAATTAAGATGTTTGTATTTTTTAATCCACAATGTTTTTTATTTACATCCACTCTCCCTTATAGAAAAAAAACAAACCCACAGATTTTTTATGGTTTCTAGAGAATTGGTATCAAGGATCATGATCTTTATGTTCTTATCTTTAGAACCCAGACACTTCATACACCATTACTTGCAGTTCTGCAGGCAAAACTGATCTTCCTAACCTACAGCCAGCAGTTTCATTAAGAATAATGTAACTATTGTTTGCTGAGCTTGCTGTAATTAGTCAAGTGAAATTTGTCTCAAGTGCAAAAAATTTCACCAAATAAAAAAACTTGGATAATTATGCTCTTAGAGAAGAAAATTTACTGTAATACATGGTACCCTCGCACATAATCTCTCCGTCCCAAACACCACTGGCTCAATTCAGTCAATGCCATGCAACCAGAATTTTTAATCAACTCTTATTAGTGGCTGTCTTTGCCAGAAGCTGAAGAAGAACATAGCTTTCACCGAACTCTTCTAGGTACAATTTATTCTGCCACTTCATTTTGTAGGGAGGCTGATTTATTTGACATCAATAGTTTGCTGAGGTAATAAACCATGCAGCAATGATACCATGACTCAGAGCTCATTTGCTAGCAGTCAAGTTGCTTGGCAGCATGACAGGCAGAGTAATGTGCCTTGAAGAAGTATCTGTATAGATGCTGCAGAGATTACCAAACAAATACAGAGGCCACAAACATGACTTTATTCCATCAACTTTTTGATTGATTGTGCTCAGCTTCACTTTGAGCACAAAGACTAAAAAAAAAAAAAAAAATAAATCTATATGCAAGCCAAAAAGCTACTCCAATCCCAACAGATTTCTAACACACCCAGGCAATTTTACACTACTGCTTCCTTCCAAGACAGTGCTGCCTTCTATGCGCTTACAGAAACCAAACACGCAGTGTAGGAAGTGAGAGAACCCTCCTTCAGGTAAACATCAATATTCAATAAAGTACATTTACTTCCTACAACAGAAGTCCAAATTTTTTTTCACCCAAGTTTTCAAGTGTGATAAAAGAGGTTTTATATGCTAATGGCATTATTTAAAAACTGTTATTCTGTGAACTCTGTTCTTTTGAGTAAAATCAGCAATCAAGTGTAAAATAGAATAAAATTTTAAAGGGAGGTGGGGATTTAAGAAAAAAGACTAATTTAGACTCTTCTCTCTGGAAATACTAAGTATATAATCAGATTTTTTTCTAGTTGCATTATGGCAGCATGTGTCTTTTTTGTACCAAACCAGCTGAGAAGGCTACAAAACTTTAAAAAATCTGATGCATTATTTTTTTCAGCCTCTCTACCTTCAGTATCTGCCTTTACGAATCTGCAGACACTAGATGATTCCTATACTTCTTTCTCCCTATACCTCTATAGGGACACCACCAACCTCCAAAAGATTAAATAAATGTATTTAATCTTTACTTAAAAGTGCAGCAAAAAGTGATAGGCACTACAGATAAGAAAATTGTAGTTCTTGTTTCACTCCATTCCTGTAATTAGAAAATACAAGCTTATTAAAGGCCTTTCAACTCAAACATTCCAATTTTAGGAAGGATAATATATCAAGTTATTTTTCAACTTATACATTCATTGTTTCAAGTCATGCATTGAGTTCTATTCAGGCTCATCCAGGAGTGTGACAGGAAGTAATCAAAGTAGACGAACTTGCAATAGCTACTTAGAACAAATACTTTTAGAAGAAATTCATAAGGATTACAAGGAAATTGCTTCACATCTGTTAACAACAAGTGCATATTTCTCACATAATTTAAGACAGACATCCATTTACATGGTTATTTTTGTAATTATCAAATCTCCAGCATACAGAGAATCACTGTCTGGTGCTAGTCAGAGTTTCCATTCACAATCTTCAGAATACAAGTCTGATTTCTAGATAAGCATCAGAAAAATCACATTCACCATTAAACACCTGACTGATAAATTAAGTGCCACAATTAACATGCCAAGGGAATTAGTTTACTCAGATGATCAAGACTTATTTGGCTCTAATCTGAGATTTTAAAGATAAAAAACCATCACATCTCCTCCACACCTCCTTTGCCACATCTCCCACTGTTTGTCAACCCCACAGTATGGAGTGAAGGCAATGGACTTCTCCTCAGTCCTGGTTCTAGCTTGGAGCATAAGGGAATTTATTGAGGACTAACATTCCTAAATCCCAAGGAAAGGTACAACCAGGAAGCACCTCCACAGACACCAGACCAGTTACAGCCAAAGTTTGTTTACTCAAATTCAAATATCTTTTTATATTACCATGTTCAAACAGCTCACATACATGGGCATGGGAATAGTACAAAAAACTGTATGTCCATCAAAACAAAACAGAATCACAGAATAGCAGACATCACTACCATGAAAAGTAAAAGTGCTTTGGAAGATGAAAAAGTTTATCAAAAACCTCTCCTTGCTTCAGAGGGTAAGGAAGCCTGTATAATCAGTGCACAGCAACTGAACCAATAGCATTTTATGAAATTTAGTTGTCGCTTACTTGTTTAAGCAATTTTTAGAGAGGCTGGAGAGACTGAGGAGCTATATTAGCAGATAGGGAAAACAGGAAGGAAAAGAATAATGTTTTTCCTAGCTGTACACTCATGAAATCCACAGGACAGCCAGCAGGGCAGGGAAAAGAAAGAAACTTAAGTCAGTGAGAGAATTCAGATAATAGACAAAAAATATTTTCCATACTAAACAAGTGCTTTTCCAATACAAAATCCACTTGAATCCATATTTACGTCACATATAGATATTTGAAGTTAATTCCAAGGTTAAGATGCCCATGGAACAATGCAGGTAACCTCTAACTAGGATTGCCAGCCAATGGGTCCCTCTACAGAAAGTAAGTCCCAAACCTGAGGCTATTCAGGTATATACAAGCACTATGATTAGTTGTACATACACACACATCCCCACTAAAATATTGACATTCTCCAGTCCTGAGGCCAGCTGGTACCAGCTGCTCTCTACTTTACAGCACTTAACCTTCAATTTTCCCTGGGCTCAATGAGACACATTCATAGCCTGAAGACACACACTTAGGTGGGGAGGGGAATAATTCACATTAGTTTCTATTCAAACTGCCCAAGAGAAAGTTGTGAGTGGGATTTTCCTGACAGAAAATTAAGCCAACCTGGTGCATTCATTAGTTAAAGGTACAGGCATCATCACTTCTGGGATACTCCAGCAGTGGAGGGAGCAAACCTTGCAGAGTCTTGCCTGTATCACCTACCAGAAGTGGCTCCTGAAGCTTCCCATACAGCAGCCACACATTGCTCACAATTTAAAGTAACAAACGGCTGTTACATTTTTTTCTTCCACTGAAAGAAGAGTTTAGTTTTATCCAATGGCAGACTAATTCATATGGTGACAAAGCAACATAAGCTCTGTAATAAATCTAGATTTCCCCTCCCAGCTGCACAGTAACAGCTGTGTATAACACAGCCAACAATCTCAGTAGATCAGGCCATGCAGTTAAACCAGCTGGTATGAATTAGGAGGATCAGGAATTAGTGTTGCCTTGCCACAGTGCAGGAAATCTGCCTACCTGTCTCATGCTATTAGGAATGTAAACCACTGCTGGATTTCCATTTTTGAGAAAACTACATAACTTGTTATGATAAAGACCAAAGTGTTCCTGACTGGTACCTCCCTTTGCTGCATTTAAGCACGTTAATAATTCCTTTTACAATACTAAGTAACATAAGTAATAGCTTATAGTCTCAAATGTCTACAAAGAAATTTACATTAACGAGTTGCTTTACAACAACCTGTAATCAAAGAAATGTGTCCATAAACCAGCTCCCCAACCAAATGAGGCTCTCTCACATTCACACTAGTTTTAATACATGAAGCTTCAAAGCAAATCCTAAAGATAAGAGGCTAACATGGGATATTTCAAAAGAAAATAAAATTACATTCACAATTACAGTACAATTCAGCAGAATATTCTAACAGGTAGGAGGATCACAAACTGAGGCCACCCTGGCTTTGTGCTTTCTGTGTAAAGCAATTTTCCTCTTTGTTTCTTCTACCAGTGTCTTTTCTAACAGTCTCACATAATTCAGGAACCTATTCAAGCAAGAATTTGCTATTTTACTAAACATTTATGCAGGAATTAACACAGTGGGAACCTAATTTGTTTCTGATCGCTAGGCTAGTGGAATAGTAAAACGTATGCATACAGTAGTAATGTCTTTCCTGTTTTTAACAACTGAAAAACAAGTGTCATTCTATAAGGATTCGGATACCACTAATATAATCAAGCTTTTAAACTTAAAATAGTATTGTATGTGTTCCATAAATGTATTCTTAAACAGACATCTTCCTTCTACTAGCATTGGCTATTTTCAAATTACATTTGTCTTTTATCAACACCCAGAAATACTTAGAATTAAGCAATGATGAAAAAATAAGTATATGTAGACCACAGAAGATGTCTCAGTGGGGTATTATTTTAATGAGCTTTACATATTTCAAAAAGCTGGCAAAAATTCTCAAATAAGCCATCTTCTCTCCTGAAAATAAAACCACGGTTAGAGAATTCAAGTACTGAAATGTTATGATAGAACTAGAATTATGGTATATATGCACCACTACAAAAAACCCTCAACAGTAGCATTCTTGTAAATGCAAAAGAGAATTAATTTTAGAATGGAAACTTACTTGTGCATATTTTCCACTCCTATTACGATCATGATATAGTAGGAAATTCCACTTTGTATAACAAAATGTAAGGCATACCTAGGGGGGGAAAAAAAAGTAAACCTTCATAGCATTTTCTTTCATGACATTCAACTGCATGCATTTATTGTAAATTAAAGAGGTTCAAAGCTTAAAGCCATCTCTGCTCCCAAAGAAAAACACACTTCTGTTCAATCTAGATTTTTCACTACCCTTCCTTTGGCTGAGAACTTCTCCCTTTAGCATAGCACAGAGAGCAGTAATGAACAAAAACTAGAAACCTAGCTGGAATGCTCCAGCTCAATCAAGGATATTGCAAATGTTGCTAATTCTTAAAATACAAAGAATATGTCTTATAATACTTCCAACTCGGCATTATTTCCTGAGTAAATAACAAACATGCAAGTTTTGTGGTTTAATATCCATACTCATCTCTCTGCCCATTTACAGCAGTAGATATTTCAGGTAAGGCCAACAATTTCTTAGTATCCACAATGTTCTAAGATTTCCCACCCAACAGAAACGGTGACTGTGTCCAGCCAGTCTCTTTCTCCCACGTTGTCAGTAACTTTTAAAAGGGATGGTGGTTATGGTCAAAAAAAACCACACACAAAAAAAAACCTCCTTACACACCAACAACCCACAGATTTATTTCACAAAGGCGGTCTAAGCTCTTCTTGTTTGTTTTCCACACCTTACCACCACAGCTATCCCAACACCATTGCTTTGGGGGTTTGGTTTGGCCTTTGAAGGAGTTTCACTTCAGTAAGCTGTAGAGCACTGGTATCAAAGCAGTGCCAGTGAATAGGGAAGAGAGATGTTCTTTAGTAACTTGATTTTTTTTTTCATTCTGGTACTTTAAGAGCCTCAGTAGCACACATACATATGCTCAAATGACATGATTCATCTAATTTGGGATTTTTTTTTTTCCCATAAAAAGCAGTTATTTGGCTACAGTGATGCTGTTAACTTTCAGCTTATCACCAACAATTTCCTAATTTCACTCCTCCTCTGCTCACAAGGAAATGACTTCAAAGATTTTCAATGAGAAAACCAATTCTATCCAACTAAAATCCTTCACGCTACACATGATGAACTGAGGCAAAACAAGTCACTTGGACATGAATTAACCTTGAAAAGTCTTGACCTTTTACAGAAGATCCAATCTGTACATGCTCCCATGCTTCACTTTTAGTCTCATTTAGAATAGGACTACCTAAAATTAAATGTGCATCTTAATATAGTAATTGTCAACTTAAAAACTATTAACTTGCTTTTGTTATCAGCCAAGTATCAGCAGCATTGTGTAGTAAAGACAGACATTAGGGAAATGACAGAAACTTAAGAGGTTTGCTTCTTATACAAAGAAAGGATACCAAAATATCAAAGCCTAAAAAAGTGAGGATTGAACAGAGTACCATACCAGAATTACATCAATGAAAACATTTCTCTTTAAGAGCTGTTAACAATAGCAGTATGATTGATCTTTGATTCAAACATTCAAAGGGATACATTGAAATACCACATGAAATAGTAATTTCTAACTATATATAAAGAGTACATATTCTGGGCCTTCTATGCTATTCACTATTATGCCAAGGGAATTTTTGGTTCTCTTCCTTTCCTCTATCACCATCACAAATATTACAATAGTGACTGAAAACCAACACACTTGAAATTGAAGATGACAATGTAACTACTACTAAATGCCCTTAAAAGGGTGCAGATTTCAAATTACTTCCCACATTTAGATTCCCATAATCTACAAGTTACTACATTTACTAATAACACTATATGACAAAACAGTAACAGTTTCCTTCTTGTTAAATATGCTTATAGACATGCTATAACAATCTAAGAGTCACTGAAGATGTATCAGGGGCTTGTAACCTTATGCATACTTGATTCTCTGAGGAGAGGAACCAAAAAACCCAAAACTCTCAAAAAAACCTGCTTCTATTATACCTAAGCAAAAGGAACCAGCATTGGCAGAAATATAACAGAAGTACTAGTTTCTTAAAGAATGTGTACTTTCAACATCTCAAATTATGTTTTCATCATTTTAAAATAGTTTTTAGCTCCATAACTGCAAAATAGAAATTAATTGCAAATATAATAGATGCAAGTATGATCCAAAGCAAATTAGAATAATGTGGATTTCTACTATTGCAGAAAACATCTTTTTGTTTTTTTTTTCTAGGGCATACTGCCAGTGAGAAGTTTCCACAAAATTTTATTTATAACTGTTGGGAATAGAGGTTGTTTCTTTTCAAAATCTCCCATGCCCAAGATTCATATATTAGTAACCCTTTCTAATTACAAGTTGCAATTAATGATTTCTGCTTCTAAAGCAATGGATAAAGCATGTGCTTCTAAGCTTACACAGCGCTCAAAAAAATTCTCACATAGTAGCTCCTATCTCCCAATCATCCTCTTTATCTGTGGTGCTAAGACTGGAAGTCTTTGAGACCAGATAATTTCTCAAAGCAAAATACCATGGCAACATGTTTAAGAAATAGACTGGAGTAGTAGAGTTTTATATAAAAGTAAATTATGCACGTAAATCTAAAGAAAAAAGGTTATTGATTTCTTTTCCTGAAATTTAGAAACAATATACATAATTTAATGTTGGGAGATCTCTGCAACATGCCAGAGGCCAACACGCTGTGCATGTGCAGAGGCAGATGCATGCACACAGTGTGCATCTTCCCACCTGCACAACAGCTTGATTAATTCCCCCTAGTTCAGTAATACTCTACAACAGTCAGCATAAATAAGTCTTTTACACACTTGAAGCTAAGTAAGGACCTTGTTTACAATGCAATAAAATGAAACTGGCACTTAAACCGTCTTGGGAAGATGAAAGCCATTTAGTAAGCTATTTTTTGAAGGAAAAAAAAATATACCAAACTAAATGCATACCCTTTTCTAACTTTACTAACATTCTGTCTTGCTACACTGTGAAAAGATCAAGATATTCTAACAGCAGTCATAAAAAATACATATTTGAAAAACATCCACATCTTCCCTCCAAATCATTAAAGAAAAAATGAAACCATGAAACAATCTGAAGTCAAAGCCAGCTCCTTTCCAGGCATTATACACTACTAGGAATAACATTATACATATTTTACAGTTCCAACAACTCTTCCTAAAAAAAAGGTCACATTATATTCAATATTCAGAAAAAGACACTCTATCTCACGCTATGAGTATTTATGGGGAATTATCTTAGTGTCTACATCTGTGCTGTGCCTCCAGAGAATACTTCTCCAGCAAGCTTACAGGAAAAAAAAAAGCTGTACCAGTTAAACAAACTGCACCTGCTTCACCTTCCCAAAACCATAGGCAGCCAGTATGGGAGTTACCAGTTTGCAAACAGATGATCTTTCAAAATTTGTGCACATCATCAGAATATTTAAGCTGATTTCTGTACATTTGCAGCAGCTAAAAACCCCACAGAATTAGGCATTAATGTTCTTCATAACACAGAAATAAAAATTTTAAGTTCCAAAAAAGTTAATTTAAGTGCAACTTACCATCCAAAACAAAAAAGTGCAAGATAAAGGCCCAAGAGTGTTGCAACAACATGTCTTATAAATGGGCTAGTTTTGCTTGAATGAAGGTATGTTCGAAACCAAACAGCCGCAAGCAAGGCAAACAGTTGGCACACTACAAAGTTGACCTGCATAAAAAAAAAAAGAAAGAAGATCTCTCACAAGTGTGTATTAAAAATTAACAGAAATATCCACACATTTTTAGCAATTTGCAGAACCTGTAGCTTTGCCATGGCTTTTACCACAGCATGTCTAAGAGCTTTTCCCATGAATCCCTCCCTGGCTAAAGCATGAATCCATGCTCCCTCAAGCAGCTCGGAGGAAAAGATGTATTTGAGCACAAGGCAATATGTACATAAATCAAGAAAAGAAAATTACATATCTTGCTGTAGAGTTTCTAAATACCAAACCATTCTATCAACCATTTAATCACTTCCACTCTCCCAGTACCATGAAAATCAGAGCTACAGTTTTATTTGGGTTTTTAAGTGAGCAGGACTTGAAGCTACGTATCAGCTGCAAAAATCACTGACAGATCACTTCAGTAGCCTGTGCAGAAGCAGGGCTCAATGAAGTGCATTTCAGTGCTATGTAATCAGATAAACAGCTTGGTTGAACACTGCATTTTCTTCTTGTACATTCAAGTAGGATAGTTTCAGAAATTCTTCTCCCTTCCGGCCATTTATTCTAGAAGATAGAAAAATTCTTGTATGTTAAATATTTAAAGACATTAGGGCACTCTATGCAAAAGCAGAATTGAACAAAACTAAATTGGTGAGCAAAAAGAATTGTTCTGATTGTGGCCTGAAAAAAATTTAATACTAAGGGCACAATAAAGAAAGAAATTCCTCAAATACAGCAACCACTACCAAAAGTGGCTTAAACAACAAAAACTGGACAAATTACTTTTCTCACTTCATAGATTTTATTTTTTACTCACACAGAAAACTGCCTAACAATTTCCCATGTCTAATAGTGACATCCCAAGTCATCAAAAGCAACAGCTTGGGAACCACTGCTTCAGGTCATGAGCACTTCAATACAAGAAACTTGCACATCCTGCATGCTTGACTGGTCCTCTGCACAACAGCGTTTGAGACTGTTTGATGGCACTTAGCTGAAATACATACTTAATCTTAACACCACGGGGTACAATGACAATACTATTTTTATGTTCCTCACAGCAAGCCTAATATTGATGTGTGCAGCAACAGAGTGCATACTTGCAGCACCATAATTCAGCTTTGCCCATTCCTTTATCATTTTTCTATCAAGTTTTAGGCCATAATAAGTAAGGGTCAGAGTACAAAAAACATGGTCATTTTTAAAGTAGTAATAAAATAAAATAAAAAAAAATTTAAAAAACAGAACTCTGATTCTTATAACAAATGAACCACTCCAAAACCTGTAACACCAGGTTAAAGCATAAAGTGCTAACAGGGAAAGAAATTCAGAAGGCAGAGCTGCACTTTTTATTAGGAGCAGTTCCCTAAATTAAACTGCTCCCTATACACTCATGTACACTTTTCCATCCGTTCTATTACTCCCGTATTCCTATTATTCTTTTAACAGTATTTGAAACATCCTAAATAAATGAGGAAATATTCTTTCAGGGCATAACTTGACCTGTTTTCTCTCCTTTATAAGCAATGATGCAAATGAAACAGAGCGAGGTTTATTACTCAAGATGATTCTATGGCTTTAGTGGAAAAGTTTTGTACAAAATAGTCAAGTGAACCACAGGAAGGGAAACAAACAGATTTAGAAAAGAGGACAAGAAATAAAATTAAAACAAAAAAATATTAATTCAGTATCAACATTTGTATGAATATTTTTTACAGATATTATGCTACGTAACCCACAAAGCATGCTTCTGACCCAGAGAATTCACATTCTAGACAGACTAGGAGGGGAAGGGAGGCAGAGAAAGCTGCACATTCACAGATACGTAGTGAAGCTGAGGTAAAGATACAGAGGGAAGAAATGAGCACTAATACCTGTCCTGAAATGGACACACTTGCATTGCTGGTTTTACTGAATGCCCAGACATTAGTGTTTTGACTATAATATAGATAATTTACCAACTGGTATCACATGGAGTCCTCTTTCAGATTACCACTAAAAGCAAACTAGCAAGACCCAGGGAAAAAGCAAAGTCATCATTTTGCTCCTACTATTACCATGAAAAGGGTAGAAGTGCTTGGCATTTCTGACCTGTATCATCTCTATAGGAGCAGACACTAACAAAACAACAAACCTTGAATCTCACAATTTAGGATGAGCCTGCAGGTTTAGGAATGTGTAAAATCCTCACACAAAACACAAAAAGCAAACCTGAGAAAGGATTCAGCAGGCAGGGAGTGAAAAGGGGGGACTTTTCTCAGGCACTTGCTCTTAGTTT
>WEIU01015945.1:5911-17073 GCA_013389925.1 Aegithalos caudatus
GGGCGGTTTGGGGCAGGTTTTGGTCAATTTTAGGGCAGTTTTGGGTCAGTTTTGGGTCAGGTTTGGGTCACTTTTGGGTCAGTTTTAGGTCACTTTTGGGTCAGTTTTGGTTCAGTTTTAGATCACTTTTGGGTCACTTTTGGGTCACTTTTGGGTCACTTTTGGGTCACTTTTGGGTCACTTTTGGGTCACTTTTGGGTCACTTTTGGGTCACTTTTGGGTCACTTTTGGGTCACTTTTGGGTCACTTTTGGGTCACTTTTGGGTCACTTTTGGGTCAGTTTTGGGTCAGTTTGTGCTCCCCAGGAGCAGGGGTGCTGATGGAGTCTGGGTCAGTTTTGGGTCAGTTTTGGGTCACTTTTGGGTCAGTTTTGGGTCAGTTTTGGGTCAGTTTGTGCTCCCCAGGAGCAGGGGTGCTGATGGAGTCTGGGTCAGTTTTGGGTCAGTTTTGGGTCACTTTTGGGTCAGTTTTGGGTCAGTTTTGGGTCACTTTTGGGTCAGTTTTGGGTCAGTTTGTGCTCCCCAGGAGCAGGGGTGCTGATGGGCCCTGGGTCAGTTTTGGATCAGTTTTAGGTCAGTTTTGGGTCAGTTTTGGGTCACTTTTGGGTCAGTTTGTGCTCCCCAGGAGCAGGGGTGCTGATGGGCTCTCTCTGCAGTGGGACATCCCCCCTGGCCTGCCTGAATGCCATGCTCCACACCAACTCCAGGGGAGAGGAGGGAATCTTCTACAAGGTGCCAGGACGGATGGGAGTCTACACCCTCAAGGTGAGTGCCAGGGCTCTGCTCCCAAAAAGGGCTGGATTGGGATCCCTGAGGGGCTGAAGTTGGGAAAACCCAGTGGGATCATCCAGGCCAAGCTGTGCCCTGTCCCCAAATTGGCACCAGGTCCTTCCCTGGGCACCTCCAAACCTCCCTGCCATGACCTGAGCACTCATTCCTGAAAAAAATTCCTCTTGATACCCAAATTATCCAGGATGATCAGTCCTGACCATCCTTTCCTGAAGAAATTCCTCCTGATATCCAAATTATCCAGGATGATCCCAAAAGGGGATTGTTCTTCACATCCCTCCCTTCTGGGCTGCAGATGTTCCTCTTCATCCTTTCCTTTCTCCAAACCTCCCTGGGCAGCCCCTGCCAAGACCTGAGCACCTTTTCCATGGGGAAATTCCTCCTGGAGTCCAAATTATCCAGGATAATCCCAAAAGGGGATTGTTCTTCACATCCCTCCCTTCTGGGCTGCAGATGTTCCTCTTCATCCTTTCCTTTCTCCAAACCTCCCTGGGCAGCCCCTGCCAAGACCTGAGCACCTTTTCCATGGGGAAATTCCTCCTGGAGTCCAAATTATCCAGGATAATCCCAAAAGGGGATTGTTCTCCACATCCCTCCCTTCTGGGCTCCTCTTTACCCACACTGCAGTTTGCTGATGGTAATTACTCTCCCAGAAGTGAAAAAGTCATTAAAATGTTAATTTTAATGGCCCTGGAAGGGTAATTTCAGTGCCCTCAGCTTTAGAGATGGAAAATCCCCTTGTCCTCAGTGTCAGTCAGGAATTGTCTGATTGGCATCTTGGAAAATCTGCTGTGTTTCCAATACCAGGGGGAAGCTGCTCACACCATTCCTGATTTGGAGTGGATTTGTCCCTGGAGCCCATCCAGTGCCACCCTCGCTGTCCCAGGTGGTTCCAAATCCTGCCCAGCCTGGCCTTGGGCACTGCCAGGGATCCAGGGACAGCAAATCTGGCAATTCCAGCCCAGCCAGGGAACAATTCCTGCCCCAAATCCCACCCCAATCTCCACCCTCAAGCCCTTCCCTGTGTCCTGTCCCTGTGTCCCTTGTCCCCAGCCCCTCTGCAGCTCTCCTGGAGCCCCTCCAGGCCCTGCCAGGGGCTCCAAGCTCTCCCCATGGCTCCGTTTTTCCCTTCCATGCCCTGGAGCTGCATCCCCCAGGATTTGTCTGCTGAGAGTCAGAAGCCCAGCCCGGAGCCATCCCAGGCAGCAGCACCTTGGGATGCCAGGATCCCAGAGTGGTTTGGGTGGGAAGGGAGCTGCAAAGTGCCCCAGTGCCAGCCCTGCCATGGCAGGGACACCTCCCAGTGTCCCCAATGTCCCCAGTGTCCAACCTGGCCTTGGGCACTGCCAGGGATCCAGGGACAGCAAATCTGGCAATTCCTTGGGCCCAGCCAGGGAACAATTCCTGCCCCAAATTCCACCCAAATCTCCCCTTTCCCACCTTAAACCCCTTCCCTGTGCCCTGTCCCTCCATCCCCTGTGCTGGCTTGGTGATGAGGGAATTCAGGACATGGCAGCTGAGGATTCACAGGGAGGTGACAACGACCACAGATCCCATCACGTGTCACCTGTATAGGAACTCACATCAGGCTTTGGGGCCAGCAGAGCTGCTTGGGGAGCAAACCCCCAAAGCCCAGTGTTTTTTTGGGATGTATTTTGCCCTGCCTGTGTCCTTGCTGAGCTTGCTGTGGTGTCCCTGCAGAAGGACATCCCCGAGGGGCTGAAGGAGCTGTCCGAGGGCTCGGAGGAGAGCAGCGATGCCCACTCGGACTCGCAGAGCTCGGAGCACAGCAGCTCCAGCAGCGAGGGCTGCGCCCCCAAGGACGGCAGGAGGAGCAGGTGGAAGAGGAAAGGTGAGTCCTGGCTGGGCAGCAGGGCTTTGTCCTGCTGGGAAAGCCTTTGTGCAGCTCCTCTTTGGCTTTAGGGCAATCCCAGCTGGGCTCGGTTCCTGCAACTCCTGCGGGTGTGGATGTGCCCAGGTGGGCAGGGAAGGTGTAGCCACAGAGCTGGTTGGGATGATTAATTAATTATAATAATTAATTAGTTCTGGTAGAGTTCTGGCTGGGGAGCAGGGGTTTGTCCTGCTGGGAAAGGCTTTGTGCAGCTCCTCTTTGGGTTTAGGGCAATCCCAGCTGGGCTCGGTTCCTGCAACTCCTGCGGGTGTGGATGTGCCCAGGTGGGCAGGGAAGGTGTAGCCACAGAGCTGGTTGGGATGATTAATTAATTATAATAATTAATTAGTTCTGGTAGAGTTCTGGCTGGGCAGCAGGGGTTTGTCCTGCTGGGAAAGGCTTTGTGCAGCTCCTCTTTGGGTTTAGGGCAATCCCAGCTGGGCTGGGCTTGGTTCCTGCTGCTGCTGCTGCAGGTGTGGGCAGGGGAGGGGACACTGAGATTGGCAATTAATTGTAATAATTAATTAATTAGTACTGGTAGAGTCCTGAGTGGGCAGCAGGGATTTATCCTGCTGGGAAAGGCTTTGTGCAGCTCCTCTTTGGGTTTAGGGCAATCCCAGCTGGGTTTGGTTCCTGCTGCTGCTGTGGGTGTGGATGTGCCCAGGTGGGCAGGGAAGGTGTGGCCACAGAGCTGGCTGAGATGGGTAATTAATTATAATAGTTAATTAATTAATTAGCTCTGGTAACTCCTGCAGAAACCTGAGAGCATGGGAATTAGGATGGGTGAGGTTTTTATCTCCTTTTTTCCTGTTAGAGCCAGGATTAAATGCTCAGGAGACACAAATTGTGTTCAGACACAGATATTTATTAATTCTTATATTTGTGTTCAGACACAGATATTTATTAATTCTTATATTTGTGTTCAGACACAGATATTTATTAATTCTTATATTTGTGTTCAGACACAGATATTTATTAATTCTTATATTTGTGTTCAGACTCAGGTGTTTGTTAATTCTTATATTTGTGTTCAGACACAGATATTTATTAATTCTTAGATTTGTGTTCAGACACAGATATTTATTCTTATATTTGTGTTCAGACACAGATATTTATTAATTCTTATATTTGTGTTCAGACACAGATATTTATTAATTCTTATATTTGTGTTCAGACTCAGGTGTTTGTTAATTCTTATATTTGTGTTCAGACACAGATATTTATTAATTCTTAGATTTGTGTTCAGACACAGATATTTATTAATTCTTATCTCTGTTACCTCTCACAAGCTGTGAGTTCTGGTAACAAAATGAAAATGGCTCTGGCTCTGTCTCTCTACAAAGTCCTTTAAGCACTAATTATCAAATTATGACATTACACCTAAATTATTTTTACTTTTAACTCAATAACCAAACACCCTTGGCCCACAGTGCAGATTTTTCTACCCAATTACAAATATATTATATTACCTTATATTATAACCTTACATATTACAACCTTGTATCTTACAACCTTACATATTACAACCTTATATCTTATATTATAACCTTATACCATATATAATTTATATATTTTTAAGTTACCCACACTCCTGGGTGTTTGGGTGCTGCCCCTCAGACCACGAGGTCCCTGTTTTTGTTATTTCACTGCCATTAAATTTCCATTTTTGGGCTCTCTATCCTTCAGCCCAGAGCTGGAATGATGAGTGGAACACACAGGGGTGAAAAATGAGGTTCATTTTCTTGGTAAATTAAAAAAAATTGTTTAATTAAAAAAAAAAAGAGGATTAGGAAATAAAGCAAAGGATCTTGGCCAAACTAAATTTGGCTTTTACCATAAAATCCCATTTTTGGGGTGTTGAGGGTGGTGAGCATGCAGGGATGAAGGAATTGGGAAGGATGAAGGAATTGGGAAGGATGAAGGAATTGGGAAGGATGAAGGAATTGGGAAGGGATGAAGGAATCAGCAGCTGTGGTTCCTGAACGTGTCCCTGGTTCCTGGGATTGATCACCTCCCACCTTCACTCCCCCCAAGGAATTCCCTGCTGCTCCTGGGCCTCTCCTGCACATCCCTCTCAGAATTCCATGGGGGACAAAGCATGGAACAAAGCAGGAATGGCTGCTCTGGATTTCTGCAGCTCTCTCCCTCCCTCCCCTGGGAATTTGTGTTTCCTCTCCCAGTTCCCTGAGCTGGGATGGAGCTTCCTGAGGCACAGGGAGTTTCCATGTGGATTTACCCCAGAGAGGGGGGAGAGCAGCTCAGGTCTCCCAGGAGAGGCTGGGAATCATCAACTGGGGGCAGATCTGGGCTCTTCTGCCAGGAGAAACCTGCAGGGAATGGAGCAGGGAATGGAGCAGGGAATGGAGCAGGGAATGGAGCTGGGGAGGGAATGGAGCCCCAGGAGGGGCTGGGAAAGGGCTGAGCCTGGAGAAAAGGAGGCTCAGGGGGGACCTGGGGGCTCTGCTCAATATTTATTGGGATTTGGGGATGTTGAGGAGGAGATCAGGATATCAGCCAGAAGGAACAGGGAGCCCCAGGGCTGGGGGTTCATTCTGAGGGGGTTGAATTTGGGATTTGTTTGGAATTGTGCCAGGAGGGGACAGCCAGGGGGGCTGGGGCTCTGCTCCCAGGGAACAGGGACAGGAGCAGGGGAAATGGCCTCAGGCTGGGCCAGGGCAGGCTCAGCTTGGCCAGCAGCAGGAATTTCCCCATGGAAAGGGGGCTCAGGCCTGGGAAGTGCCCAGGGAGCTTGGCAGTGCCCATCCCTGCAGCTGTGCCAGGAATTCCTGGGGGTGGCACTCAGAGCTCCTGGGGACAAGCTGGGGATGGGGCACAGCTGGGACTCCATGGGCTGGGAGGGATTTTCCACCCTCAGGGATCCTGGGATTCTGTAAAGTTCAAACAATCTCTGCCTGAAAGCATTTTTAAGTTCAGTTCTCTGTGAATGACCTTCAGTGATATTTTGGGGGTGATTTTCACCAAGTGCAGCCCCCAGTTCTCTGTGCTGCAGTGGGAATAAAGGAATTGTGCTGGAAGTGGCTTGGGCAGGGCTTGGATCCCCCTGGGACAGTGGAAAATGTCCCTGGCTGTGGCTGAGGGTGGATGAGCTTTGAGCTCCTTCCACCTCAGCCCAGTCTGGGATTGTGTGAGGTCTGCAGGGAGGATTTTCTTTCATTTTCACTATTTAATTTTCAGTATTTAATTTTCAGTATTTCATTTCCTTTCTGCACCTGGAAGGGTTCCTTCCATTTCCTCCAGGAAGCACTGCAGCCTCACCATCCTGCTGCATGCAGAAAGGAAGGTTTAAAAGGCAGAAAGTCGCCAAGAGGGGCAGAATTAAAGCAGAATTAAAGCAGAAATAAAGCAGAAATAAAGCAGAATTAAAGCAGAAAATGTGCTCAGCTCCCTCCCAGCCCTGGTTCATGGCCCTGCCCTGCAGTCAGGGATGAGTGGAAGTGGAAATGAGGGAATCTGCAGCCCTGGCAGTGACCATCCCAACTCCCACCCCAGCTTTGGGCAGCAGGAGAGGCAGGGCTGGAGCTGACAGAGATCCTGAGGATCCCCTGAGCCTTTTCCTGCTGGGTTTATTGTCTCTTGCTCCATTTGTTTGCCTTTTTTTTTAACCCCAGCCAGGAGAATTCCTCTGGAGCTGTGGAGCATCAGCCCTGGAGTGCAGCATTCCTCCAGGGCTGCTCCCTGGCACCTGGAACACACCAGAACCTCTCCAAGAATGGCAGGGACAGCTTGGAGAGAGAACTCTGGAGTCCAGGGCACCTCTTGGAATATGTGGTTTATTCCATGGGTGCCAGAGCTTTTGTTTAAAGCTGCCAGCCACAGCTTGAAGTGTGCCCAAAAAAAAGCAAATTTCCTGTTACATTTTATCTTCTAGAATATTCTAATTTACAGCATCCAACCAGTACAAGACACAAATCCTACAGAATTTACATACAGCCTGCAAGAACTACTACATCCCCATACAGTGCCACATTCTAAACCCCTAAAAGTTATTTTCTAAATTCCTTCCCCTTGGTATCCCTTTTTCTGCTAGGGAATTGCTCAAGCACAGGAATTTCACCTTCAGCTGTTTAAATCTTTGTCTCCCTGTCACACACTAACTTGGCTTCTGTTTCACCTTTAAGTTTTATATTCTTAAAATCCTTTGCCAAGAAATCACATTTGTAAGGCTTTCCCTGCTTCATCTTCCCCAACATTCCTCATCAGCAAAAATCCCCAATTTTGGGGGTGAGCTGGAGAAAATCCCAACCTGAGGGTGGGGTGGGCAGCACCCCCAAACCTTTGGCACCCAGGGGTTGATCCTGAGGGATTTGGTGGGAAGCAAAGCTCAGGCTGGTGGTTTTTGAAGGGCCTGGGGAGCAGAATTTGGTGGTGAGAGGAGGGGAAAAGCAGAATGGGGCAGGCAGGAGCTGCCCCCATCCCCAATAAAACAGGAACTGTGTCTGGATAACACCAGACTTCCTTAAAATGTGCAGCAAAACCAAAGTGTTGTGGCTCAGAGAGCAGCCCTTGGGGTTTGGGAGGGAGGATTTGAGCCCTCAGTGCCTCTGCATGTGCCCAGGAGCAGCTGGGATGTTCATGGAGCAGAATCTCGCAGTGCCCTGTGCAGGTAAGGGAAGAATTGAGGCACAATTCCCCTGCCAGGACCTCTCTGTGCCCATCAGGGTGAGGCAGAGCCCGTGGATTGCTGGAATTTGGTGATGGAAAGAGCTTTTTTTGGGAATTCAGGGCTTGTGGAAACACCTCAGTTCACCCCAGGGTGGTTCAGGTTGGATATTGGGAATAATCTCTTTGTGGAAAAGGTGCTCAGATTGCCCAGGGAGGTTTGGAGTGCCCATCCCTGCAGGGATTTAAAGCATGTGGCACTTGGGGACAGGGCTCCCTGCTCTCCAAGGGCTTCTCCAACCCAAACAATTCCCTGGTTCTCAAAGGATGCTGCTGGAACTCCTGGAGTTCTGTGGTTTTCTAAAAGCTGGGGAGTGACAAAGCCTCCAGGAGGTTGTGGTGGTCATGAAGCACAGCTGCAGTCACAGGGCTCCTCCAGCAAAAACTCCCTGAATTTCCATGTTAAAAAACCAAAAATATTGGGGGGGAAAAATGAGATTGTAAAGCCAAGCTTAAGGGAAAAATGAGCTAGACCAGGTGATGGATAATCCTTCTCCCTTAGCCAGCTTGGCTTGAGGCTTTGTACAGCTGGGGAATTCCTCAGAGTTGTGTTTGACAGCTCCAAATCTCCGTGTTTGGTGTTTATAAAAAGTCAGAGATTGAAAGATTTGGGCAAGGTTAAAATAGACCAAGAACTGCTGTGGAGTGAGTGAAGGGAAACACCTGCAGTGATTAAAGGCTGCTCTGTGCTCCCTGTCCTTGGGAAAATGGGAATAAGGGATAAAAAATGTTCTGAGTTGGAGATTTTTGCATTTTCCTTTGGCACAGAGGAATCCCTGGGAGCCAGGGAATTGCCAGGTCACAGCTGGAGGGTGGCACCTGCTTCACTGGGACAGCTTTGTGTCCTCTTAAGGGACAAGCCCTGCCCAGAGCAGCTGGAAAAAGAGGAAAAAAAAATTATTCTGGTTTGTTTCTGTCACTTTGCTCTTCCTGCTGAAGGCTGGGTAGAAATATCAGCTTTTTCTAAAAGCAGCAATTCCTGCACGTGACTTTGGGGGAAGCAGCTTCCTGAGGATCCATCCCCTTGTGCAATCCTGCAGGGATCTGCACGCACACAAAGCTGCTTTTCCCCTTTTTTGGGGTTAATGGAGCTTCTCTTCCACCCATGGAGTCCCAGCTGTGCCTGGGAGGGATTTCCAGCCTCAGGGATTTGGGGATTTCTGGCATTTCTCCTGCCTCAGCAGCCCCACAACCCCCCTGCCCTGACACCTTTCCCTCTGAGGGTGCAGTGCAGGACCCAGGTTCTATTTTGATTTCTCCTTTTGTCTGTGTTTCCAGGGAATGATTCCATTCCCTGTGGTTCCTGATGCTCTCAGGAGCTGCCCTTCCCAGCTGGGCTTCTTGGCAAGGTTTTCCAGCCACACTTGGCTGTGTTCTCATCAGTTGTGGGAAATGAAACAATTTGATGGGAAGAAGAGGAATTAATGCTCCTTGGTGACAACCCGGGCAGGCTCCCTGTGCCCTCTGCATTTGTCATCTCCCAGGAGAGCAGTTTTGGAGTGGTTTGGGTGGGAAGGGAGCCCAGAGCCCCCCCAGTGCCAGCCCTGCCATGGCAGGGACACCTCCCAGTGTCCCCAGTGTCCCCAGTGTCCTTGGGCACTGCCAGGGATCCAGGGACAGCAAATCTGGCAATTCCAGCCCAGCCAGGGAACAATTCCTGCCCCAAATCCCACCCCAATCTCCACCCTCAAGCCCTTCCCTGTGTCCTGTCCCTGTGTCCCTTGTCCCCAGCCCCTCTGCAGCTCTCCTGGAGCCCCTCCAGGCCCTGCCAGGGGCTCCAAGCTCTCCCCATGGCTCCGTTTTTCCCTTCCATGTCCTGGAGCTGCATCCCCCAGGATTTGTCTGCTGAGAGTCAGAAGCCCAGCCCGGAGCCATCCCAGGCAGCAGCACCTTGGGATGCCAGGATCCCAGAGTGGTTTGGGTGGGAAGGGAGCTGCAAAGTGCCCCAGTGCCAGCCCTGCCATGGCAGGGACACCTCCCAGTGTCCCCAATGTCCCCAGTGTCCAAGCTGGCCTTGGGCACTGCCAGGGATCCAGGGGCAGCCACAGCTGCTCTGGGCACCCTGTGCCAGGGAGGAATGAGTCCAATGAACTATTTAATAGCTGAAGAATCAGTTAATAATTAAAGAATTCATTAATAATGAAGGAATCAGTTATTAGCTAACCCTCCCCTCTCAGAACATGACCCACAGCAATTTCCTGACTCCCAGAAGTTTCCCAGCTCCTGCAGGAGCTGCTGGCTCTGGGATTTTCATTACAGAAGATCCTGTAGAAGGTTTTTTTGTAGCAGTGATTTTCCTCTGAAGCTCCAGTGGTGCTGGGATGGGTCTGGATCCCTCTGGGAATGCAGAGCACCCAGGCTGGGCTGGGCTCTGATCCCAGCTTGGATCCAGCTGGGAATGCTGGGCTCCTCCCCTGGGATGCTGGAATTGTCTCAGGGAGCCTGGCTGGGCCCTGGACAGCAGAGATCCCCTGGAATGGTGAGGGATGGGTCCTGGAAGGGATAAAGAAACCCTGGCCCAGCTGGTTTGAACAGCAGAGATCCCCTGGAATGCTGAGGGATGGGTCCTGGAAGGGATAAAGAAACCCTGGCCCAGCTGGTTTGAACTGCTGTCCATGAACCGATCCCTTCTGGAGTTATGAGGAATGGATTATACAAAGATAAAATAACAAAAAAAAACCCCACCAAACATGGGTGGCACTGGGTGGGATTTATGGTCCCTTCCATCCCAAACCACTCCAGGATTCTGTGATTAACCAGAGACATTTCCAAAGTGTGTTTTTAATGTTTAATGTTAAGTTTTTCCTGTCACACATCTGGGTGCCATTAGCTGTTTAAAATTAGGATAATTAAAGCTCATGGCTGCACAGTTGAGGGGGGGATTTTTAGCTCATCCTGACTTTACTTTGAGCCCAAATGAGTTAAGGAGCAGCTTTTCCACCTGGAGCTGCAGAGGATGAACCCATGGACGTGGGCACAGCCCCTGGAGCAGGAGCTCGGGATGGGCTTTCCCTGGATCCCTGGCAGTGCCCAAGGCCAGGTTGGACACTGGGGACATTGGGGACACTGGGAGGTGTCCCTGCCATGGCAGGGCTGGCACTGGGGCACTTTGCAGCTCCCTTCCCACCCAAACCACTCTGGGATCCTGGCATCCCAAGGTGCTGCTGCCTGGGATGGCTCCGGGCTGGGCTTCTGACTCTCAGCAGACAAATCCTGGGGGATGCAGCTCCAGGGCATGGAAGGGAAAAACGGAGCCATGGGGAGAGCTTGGAGCCCCTGGCAGGGCCTGGAGGGGCTCCAGGAGAGCTGCAGAGGGGCTGGGGACAAGGGACACAGGGACAGGACACAGGGAAGGGCTTGAGGGTGGAGATTGGGGTGGGATTTGGGGCAGGAATTGTTCCCTGGCTGGGCTGGAATTGCCAGATTTGCTGTCCCTGGATCCCTGGCAGTGCCCAAGGACACTGGGGACACTGGGGACAGTGGGAGGTGTCCCCAATCCTGGGATTTGGGGGCTCCTGTCCCAGACGGGTCCATCCCAGCTGCTGTTTAATTACCAGCCCCAATTAATTGTCTGTAACGAATCTCAGGGATGGCCCAGCTGGAAGTGGGAGTTTCCCTGCAGGGAAGCCTGGCCTGGGCTCCCTTCCATGGGAATGTCCTGGATATCCCCAGGGTTCCGAGAGGAGCCACTGATGCTCCGGTGCCCTTCCTTGCACCTCCTGTGTTTATAGTTATTTATATTTATATTTATACTTATATTTGTATTTGTATTTGTATTTATATTTATATTTATATTTATATTT